>OU342745.1:304932159-305483921 GCA_910589775.1 Avena eriantha
CAGTGGTCATTGCATGTGTGTTCTTTTCCACAAACCACACATGGATCCACCAATGGTCATTGCATGTGTGTTCTTTCCAGAAACCACATATGGATCAACCAGAGTCATTGCATGTGTATTCTTTCCACAAACCACACATGAATCAACCACTAGAGTCATTGCATGTTTGTTCTTATACTGAACCACAAAGCAGCACTAGAGTCATTGTATGTGTGTTCTTTTCCACAAACCACACATGGATCCACTAGACTCATTGCATGTGTGTTCTTTTCCACAAACAACTTATGGATCAACCAGTGGTCATTGCACGTGTGTTCTTTTCAAAAACCACATGTGGACCCACTAGAGTCATTGCATGTGTGTTCTTATACTAAAACTAGCAGTAGAGTCATTGCGTGTGTGTTCTATCCGCAAATCACAAATGGACCCACCACTGTCATTGCATGTGTGTTCTTTCCACAAACCACACATGGATCAACCACTAGAGTCATTGCACGTGTGTTCTTTCAACAAACCACATATGGATCAACCAGTGGTCATTGCATGTGGGTTCTTTTCCATAAACCACTTATGGATCCATTACAGGCATTGCATGTGTGTTATTTCTATAAACCACACATGGATCAACCACTAGAGTCATTGCATGGGTGTTATTTCCACAAACCACGCATGGATCGACCACTAGAGTCATTGCATGTGTGTGTTCTTTTCCACAAACCACACATGGATCAACCACTAGAGTCATTGCATGTGTGTTCTTATACTAAACCCAACACTAGAGTCATTGCATGTGTGTTCTTTCCACAAACCACACATGGATCAACCAGTGGTCATTGCATGTGTGTTCTTTTCCACAAACCACACATGGATCCACTAGTGGTCATTGCATGTGTGTTTTTTTCGACAAACCACATATGGATCAACCAGAGTCATTGCATGTGTGTTCTTTCCACAAACCACATAATGATCAACCACTAGAGTCATTGCATGTTTGTTCTTATACTAAAACCACAAACCAGCACTAGAGTCATTGCATGTGTGTGCTTTTCCACAAACCACACATGGATCCACTAGACTCATTGTATGTGTGTTCTTTTCCACAAACAACTTATGGATCAACTAGTGGTCATTGCATGTGTGTTCTTTCCACAAACCACATGTGGACCCACTAGAGTCATTGCATGTGTGTTATTTCCACAAACCACACATGGATCAACCACTAGGGTCATTGCATCTGTGTGTTCTTTTCCACAAACCACACATGGATCAACCACTAGAGTCATTGCATGTGTGTTCTTATACTAAAACCACACATGGATCCACCAGTGGTCATTGGATGTGTGTTCTTTCCACAAACCACATATGGATCAACCAGAGTCATTGCATGTGTGTTCTTTCCACAAACCACACATGGATCAACCATTAGAGTCATTGCATGTTTGTTCTTATACTAAAACCACAAACCAGCACTAGAGTCATTGCATGTGTGTTCTTTTCCACAAACCACACATGGACCCACTAGACTCATTGCATGTGTGTTCTTTTCCACAAACAACTTATGGATCAACCAGTGGTCATTGCATGTGTGTTCTTTCCACAAACCACATGTGGACCCACTAGAGTCATTGCATGTGTGTTATTTCCACAAACCACACATGGATCAACCACTGGAGTCATTGCATGTGTGTTATTTCCACAAACCACACATGGATCAACCACTAGATTCATTGCATATGTGTTATTTCCACAAACCACACATGGATCAACCACTAGAGTCATTGCATGTGTGTTCTTATACTAAAACCAACACTATAGTCATTGCATGTGTGTTCTTTTTACAAACCACACATGGATCAACCACTAGAGTCATTGCATGTGTGTTATTTCCACAAACCACACATGGATCAACCGGTGGTCATTGCATGTGTGTTCTTTTCCACAAACCACACATGGATCCACCAGTGGTCATTGCATGTGTGTTATTTCCACATACCACATATGGATCAACCAGAGTCATTGCATGTGTGTTCTTTCCACAAACCACACATGGATCAACCACTAGAGTCATTGCATGTGTGTTCTTTTCCATAAACCACTTATGGATCCATTACAATCATAGCATGTGTGTTATTTCCACAAACCACACATGGATCAACCACTAGAGTCATTGCATGTGTGTTATTTCCACAAACCACACATGGATCCATTTGAGTCATTTCATGCTTGTTCTTATACTAAACTAGCACTGCCCCCAATGGATCCACCGTTAGACCGAGTCTTCTAAAAGGGACGCCATAACATAGTTGTTCTGTTTGACGATTGTTACATACCGTTCGATTGGGGCGTTTGGACGATTGAGATGGTCTTCACGAGAGCGATCCTCGAGTAGGCTATTCTGCGGCATGATTGTCCACGCTTGCTCTGGACAAACTAGCATGTTGCGAGTGTTAAAACTCACGAGTTTAGTGGGTCATATCCCAGTGTCACGTCCCCGTTACTTCTCTTCGTCCTCGTACTTCTCTTCCTTCCCCTCGAAGCCACTTTCCCCACTTCACTTCCATCCTGCCGTAGCCGCAAGCCGACGACATCCGCCAATTCTCCGGTCGCTACCTTCATGGTAAGAAATCATTTTACAAGCTTTTGAACTTATCCTACACATTCCTGCTATTCGCCAATCTAACTGCTGATCTTTTTTCCGATTTCTCGACGAACTTCAGTTGTGGCAAATGTGGGAGCCCAAGAATCTGGAGATCCTCACCGCAACTTTGCAGCGGCGTTCCCGCTCGTGTGCTCCCACCCAGGATGCTTTTGTCGTTACTCCTACCGCGAGCTCCCGCTCCACGAGCTCGCGTGCCCGCACGGCGCGTGCGCCTGCACGGAGCCGGCCTGCAACTACACCGGCCCGCCGGCAGAGCTTGTCGTCCACCTTGCAGATGGGCACTTGATCGAAGTGATTAGGATCTCGTACGGGCAAGCCCAATTTCTCCAAGAGCAGGTGCCGTTCACTGACTCGGCACACCGCCTGCTAATTTTCCAGGGGGGAACGGCTCTGTTTTCGTCCTGACCATCACTGCCGGTGTTCCGGGAACCAGAGCCGGGCCCACCGTCGTGGGTGCCGTATGCGTCAGGTCGGTCTCGTGCGCCTGGCCCGTATACACGGTGCGCATGTGGGCGAACGCCCAGCTGCCGTCGTCGGATAGCATTCTTGTGCTAGCCGAGGCGCCGAGCTGCCCGACACCGCGGGAGGTGGAGTATGTCGACCTAAGGTCGATCCTATGCGTGCCATATCAGTACCTTGTCGGTGCTAGAACGAACAGGCAGATGCATTTCTACATTTGTATCGAGAAGACCGACAGACAAATGTAGTATTTGTGCTGTCGTTACTGTTAGACTTAAGCGATGCTTCTCACGTGCTTAGAGCATACGTGTTGTGCGAATGTACCCCAGTTGTAGTTTTCAGTACTCCTTAATACTTCGACGAGTTATTATATTGGTCCAATCAGCTTGCTGTTGTCACGTTGCAAAGTCCGCTTGCTCTGGACAGAAGGGCAATACTGTGTGCTCTTGCTCCCGCATGTCAGTGTCATGTGTTCCGAGGGCCCACCTGCCAGTGTCCTTCCCCTCGAAGCCACTGTCCCAACTTCTCTTCCATCCTGCCACTCCCGTCCGATGGTTGTAATCTGATGATTTTCGTTGGATTGTTTACAAGTAATCTACATTAATAATGCAACATGCAAATGGCACAGACACAATTTCTAAAGTGGAAGCACTCACCGACTGTTATTGCACATATTTCTTAATATAGCTCGACAAACACATTACAATAATTGTACTCGCATTAAACACAACCGAAATTGCAACCATCCTAAACAACATCTAAACCCACATCACACAGCTGTCGTCGGAGTCCACCTCGATTGGTGACACCGCCGTGCCCTTCCCGGTGACATCCACTCCCGCCCGTGGCTTGCCCTTCGCCAAGGAGGCAACAATGGCGTTCTGCACAGCTTCGTCCCTATCGCCCTCCACATCGGAATTGACAATGACGAAGGTGACGGGGTTGGCGTGGACCGAGCACCGTCGCGCCTGCCGGCTCCTGCTCGAGCTCGATGCCGCATCAGTCCTTCTACAGGTAGGAGGGGCCGAGCTCGCATACGTAGCATCGTCGCTCCTCTGAAGAAACCATGGCCATTTGATACTGCGACGGTAGGATCTTGGGATGGATCCGCCACGGCGAGCCCTACAGGAAGCGGTGGAGCGGATGGATCTGCCGACGCGAGCCATGACAAGTTCCTAGGAGGGAGTAAGATTGTGGGCCAGGCGTGTCTGGTTCCTGAGCAAGACCTCCCAGTGATATGTACGCGGGCAAGGTACCAAAAAATTTCTTCCAATGCACGCGACAGGGCTTTTGAACCACGAAGGCGCGAGTTTTTTTTGACAAGTCCACACGCTAGGTCCCCCACCTGTCAGCCGAATGTGGACGGTAGGATTCTGCCCGAGTTATTAAGTAGGGATAAATCACGCTTCACCACTACCTTGACATCCAAAGGCTCCTCTTTCCTCTGCCCTCGCTCCCCTCGCTCATGGCTCGCAGCTCGTGTAGTTCGTCTCGGGCGGAATCAGGGTCGGCTCAACGTCGTCAGGCGGGTGCCCCATTAGGTACGGGAGGGCGCCCTACGATTACTACCCCGATATGCTGTGTTTGTTGTTGGAAATATGCCCTAGAGACAAATAGTAGTAAGGACTATTATCATATTTCATATAGTTTATGATTAAGTTTTATATCATGCTATAAACGTATTGAGTGGAAACATCAATACACATGTGATATACAAACAACCAGGGGTTCCTTAGTGAAACTCTAGTCCCTGGTTCATTGGTCAACGGATGATCATGTTTCCTGATCATGTGGCATTTATGCCAGTTGGAAATTAGGTCATCTCATTCGGAGAATGAGATGATGAACCAATACCCAACCTAAACATCGTGACCCGATCATGTCGTGAAGTTCAAGTTACGATGATCAGAAATGGATCCTCGTAGACTATTCCTTAGACCGTGAGGCTATATCAATTACTATCTCCCGAGAGTGCTTAGATAGCATCAAACACCATCTGGTAAAACGGTGGTTATAAAGGTGTGTTCAGGTATTCAGAGGAAACCGTAGAGGCAATATATGTCAAGAGCGGGATTTGTCCGTCCATGTAACGGGAAGATACTCAAGGGCCCACTCGGAGAAGTTATATCCAATAGCTGCGCAACGTGTAATTAGATCACGAGGATATCACTTGTCGGGATGAGTTAAGTAGCATTGTTTAGTAAGGAGATTGAACACGACATGGTGATGTCAATGATCAGATCTCGGGCAATACAAATATCGAATGACAAAGGGAATAAGACACGACTGTCCCGGTTCAAACGACGAAAGATCTTCGTGGAACGCACAGGGGTCACATGGCCATCCAGGTCCCTCTGTCGATCATTGGTGCGGGAGTGTCCCGACCATGTCTGGAGTGTTCCCGAACTGTTGGGTATCACGCTTAAGGGCTTGATGATGCATAGAGAGTGTTTATAGGATTGGTGGAATCACCGAAGAAGAGAAGGGAGAAAACCGGAAGGGTTTCGGTAAATCCGGAGGATGTCCGTAGTGGAGGTGGAAGGTGTTCAATAGCCACGGATGTTGAATAATGTGTGAATGAATGTTAAATATTGATTTAATCATTTATTCATAATTATTTAATAAAGTTAAAATCAATTAAAATGTCAAAAGGCTTAATGGGCTAATTCCGGAGGGAGAGGGACCATTAGGGGAAAGGAGAGAGGGAGAAGGGGCAAGGGGGAGGCCGGCTGGGCCTAGCCCCCCCTCCCCCCCCCCCCCCCCCCCCGCGCGGGGCCCACTAGGTGGCCGGCGGCCACCTCCTCTCCTTTAGTCCCACCCCGGGACTTTGAGGGAGGTAGTACCTCCCCTTCCCCTATATATAGTGGGGTATTTGGCCTAGAAAAATACAACCAATAATCAATAAAGGTCTCCCCACTTTTGGGAGGACCTCCAATTGATATTTTCTCTCTCCGCCTATCTCTCGTGACCGTGGTCCCAAGTCTGGACTACGCGAGCGAGAGACATCTTCACCGTGGAGCGCCGTCGCACTGTGGGATTCGGATCCGGGAGCTCTACTCCCGCAACTGCTGCTGGATCGGGGAAGCGGGAGTCATTCTCAGGCACCAGACATGTGTAACTCCCCGCGAGGTGTCGCACTTGAGGCACTCAATTCGTTGGAGCCAGAAGGAGCGCAAGGACTTCATCACGACCTTGAGGTCGGCTTCGGCTCGTCTACATCAACCACGCTCTCCTGAGCATTGCCAACGCTTTTCGGTCTTCGAGGGAAAGTTCGCGAAAAGCTCCTCCCGTTACTGTATTACTAATATATAGGTCATGGCAGCTTCAAGGGTTTAGGGGCATAGAGTAAAATTTATTGTTTTTATGCGCGGAACCCCTACAGTGGTATCAGAGCTAGATCTATGCGTAGTAATGCTAGTATGGGTAGAACACACGAGATGTAGCGTGTGGGCGTTGATATTTTAGTTGTTACCCTCCCATGTGTACTTGTGTATACCGTAGTAATGCTTGATGAAGCGGCCCCCAACTGACTTTACGCATTCATTCGCGAGACTGGTCCACGCTTGACATACAGCTTGTACCATATAAAGTGGCTTAGGGGGATGTCTGTCTCTCTCTCATTAGTTGGTATACCATTTGCAACGGAGGGCCCCGAAAGGGGTGTAGTATAGACAACTACTTGATCAGCGTTGTGCTGAAAGTTCGTAGGTAAGAACAGTTCTTGTGCGAAAGCCCATTCAGCCACGTAAAACATGCAAAGATAAAGTAGAGGCGTCTAACTTTGTTTTGCAGGAGGGCGTTGCTTTGTGATATGGTTGTGGCAAAGGCAAAGTGATTACCTTTTGTTACGTAGTAGTAGATAGTCACGGAGGTGACGAACTACCACGCCGGAATGACACCTGTACCCTGGTGTCTATGGCGCCGGAACCCTAGCGCCGGAACCCGGCGACGATGGATGGAGATCACGACGTGAAGGACCATATCACATAGCATTTACATTCAATGTTATTATTTGTATGTCTTATTGTGTGCTAGTATTAGATACTCGATGGTAGCCTAATAAGATGATCCCTGTTAAAATAACCAACGATTGTGTTCCCCCTTAGTGTGCACCACCAAGAAAGTTCTTCGGTATGAGGCAGGCCGTGATGATCAGGTGTCAGACATATCTACGTTCACATACTGTGGGTGTAAGCCATGTTGCACAGCGAAAACACTAAGGTTGAGTTGGCGAGCCTAGCATGTACAGACATGGCCTCGGAACGCGGATGGTTGAAAGATCGAGCACGAGTCGCATGAATGATGTGACCGACGTTTTGCGTCCACCCTTGAACCCACATTGATGGTCGTGATGATCGGGGGAGATGTGGCTGATAGGGGCCGTGTTATCACTAGGAACCCTCATTGGGGATAGGTGTTTCTGAGTGGAGTTATTATTAACTCATTTAATTATAAACTTAGTCTAAATTCCTTTTGCAATTATAAATGTAGAAAATGGTTCTTCTCGAGATTACCTTTCCTATAGACGATTGGTTAAAAGGAGAAAAGCTCAAGTTAGATGGATCCAACTTTTCTACATGGGTCATATGCCTGTTTGATCTCCTTGTGGAGAATAATGTAGCTGACTACATGACTTGCGAGATGTATCTAGAGCCACCCTATTCTCATGAGACCCAGGAGCAGCGGGATCTGCGTTAGCGTTGTCGTGTGATGGCCACATTCATATCAGTGACCATGTGCCTCGGAATGGAGGATGGGTTATGGCCAATGGTGGGGAGTCTCAAGCCCCGGATGGTCATGACACATCTGAGAGCACATTTCATGGAACAAGTGCGCATGTGGGAGTATGAGCTGATGGGGGACTTCCTCTCCATAAAGATGGAGGAGGGCTCCTCACTGGATGAGCACTTATTACGCCTCTACGATGCGTACATGAGTCTGGCATACTACCTGGACAACTGGTTCTCAAGCTCATTTTCGATGGGAGTTGTGCTACGGTTGCTTCCTCCAAGCTTCCAAGCACAAGTCAGGATCTGCGTTATGAGAGGCGACACGGAAACACTGGATTTCCTTGAGCTCATATCACATTTCAGAAATGTGATAGATGAACCCAACATCGCTGGAGTCGTCAACGGCAAAGGTATATATTTGATATACAGTTTTATAAATGTTATAATCTTGCAAACACATTGCAGTGTTAAGTATATCTGATACTTGTTCTGTTTTACTGAAAACAGGTCCTTCTACATGAGAGGTGCTTGCTGGAGAGGAGGTGACATTGCGTGTTGATGGCGAGCATGATGATGATGGCCGACGACACTCTCCCTCGACATTTATCACTTAGTTTGGGTTTTAGGATGATTAATGTAATCGAGAGATTTGAACTTCTTTAGTTTGTCTCACACTTCGTGAGACGGTTATTCATATCAGTTTGTAACAAACAGTTGTTCTACTTTTATGAATGATTTCTATTCGTGTTCATATCTTGTTTGATTATGTGTGAATTATCCTTGTTGTTTGAAACTAATTGATAATGTATGAACATTTGTAAAACATTAAAATGCCTTTAAAAAAAATACCCAACTTAATGATATTTCATTAATGAATGAAACCATTGTTTGAATTCAAGTTATGTGATAATATCTGAAAGACATTCGATTTCTTCTCACATATAAATCATGCCTAAGTTCGGCAAAATAACTTGAACACCGTGTATTACTTGAATACAAAGTGTTTAAAGAATAGTTAAAAGTAAATACATATTCGATGTATTGGAGTTTAACATCAATGGTAATTATCATTAAATGATTGTTTAAATGTGTAAAGTAGTTTACCAAAGGAAACATGATTATGAAACTATTTGATCTGATCAAAGTGTTTCATCAACAAAGGGTATAAATATAAAAGAGAATCCAATTGCTATGATTTGATCAATAGTAGTGAGGTTCAGATTTATAAGAATGGCATAAAAGAAATTGTGGAATGCAAAGTGCTTTGAAACGCCAAAATACAAAACATCACAATGTGATATTAGATATCAAAGAGGGTTGAATAGAAGGCACCAAATAAATCGTTGTAGTGTAGATGTAGAGACCATTAGTTAGAAATAGTTAGCACTCAATTAGAATTGGTAAACCATTTGAATTCGTGAAAGTTTTGGGGTTATTAGATATAACCAAAACAATAGCGAATAAGTCCTTGTACAGTATTCATTGGAAAGTTTGAATACGAAACCCATAGCTCAAACCAAAAGGAAAGCAAGAATCGTATTGCTTGGATTTTGGTGCATTCTTGAGAAAGCTCACTCTTAGTGATGTTTCTCAATTATGGAGCAAATGGAAAATAGTGTAAAACACAATGAGGATTCAAAACCCTACATCAGAGTGTTGTGAAGTGCAACGGACAATGTTCCTGAACGATTCTCTTCACAGAAGGAAAGAATCAATGATTTTGATCATTGTGTTTTTCCCTCCACTATTGTTTTTCACTACATGAAGTAGGATTCAAAATGAAATCCATATCTTGTATGGAAATATTTATGAATCGCTTGTCATGATTTTTGGAATATGACATACCTACGAACTACAAAGGAAATAATGGTAAACTAAATTATGAGAAATCCTAGAAGCAAAATTCCCTTGAGATTAGAAAGCAATTTGTTGCTGAATCTCACAAGTAAAAGGAGTTACTTGAATTTTCCCAAATGACTGCAAAGCCATAGTAGGAAAAAGGGGTGAATGACAAAAGCACAATTTGTCAAGTATTGGATGAATTCAAACGAATTTGATTCATGTGTGCTGGACGTCTAGTGGATTTAAAACTAGTAAAGTACTAGTATCTCATAGTAAATCTCCAAGTTTGATATTTGATCAAAGGATTTTGAATTTTTCAAAGTAGTAAGGAGATATGAAATTTGCATAAAATTGAGAGGGAGCTATGAAAGTCTTCCTGAAACAATATGTGATTGACATATTTTTTAAGTGGGAGCGACATAAGTCTCAAATTCAAATATGTAGGAACATATTTTGAGTGGGAGCTTATAGGAGTAATTCTTAAGTACGTTAAGAATGAAAGCGCAAATACTTATAAATAATGATTTATAAGATGTAGAAGTTGATAATAGGTGTATTATGATATTATGTAGTATTCCTTAAGGGATTCTGAAAAGTGTTTCAGAATAGAAGTTAATCAAGGAACCAGTCCTTAATAACTCAAATTAGGAATAGTGTTAAGTTTAGCATGAATGGTTGAAAGAAAGAAAAGGATGATCGTCATCTACTATGTTAAGACATAGGTTCTACCTTAGTAAACCATGATGATAACTTAGCATAATATGTGATCCATATAAAGAACGTTTGAAAGTGATTAAGTTCGAATCACGGCACGTTGAGCTAAGTTTGTCCGCAGTGCCTAGTAGAGAACTGTGGATATATTTTTCAAATCCATAAAGGATGACATATCTTAAAGCATAAAGAGTTATGTTATAAGGGAATATGTAGGAAACTCCTGTAGATACCAATTAAAGTCAAGTAGGAAGCGATGTGAACAAAACATCGAAAGTTGCATAGAGTGCACTAGTGTTTCGATGAATACATTTATAATAATAGATAAGGGTACCATCTAAAGTGTTGTATAATGTTATGGCGGGGATAGTTCTCTTTTAACATAGAATGATGTGTCCCAGGGCACAATGCCCATGAGAAAGCCCTCGAGGTTGATCTAACGTCACTGTAGACTCCTGGAATCAGGCCTCGCTCTACTGCCATAGCGACGATGCATACACACAGATGCTATCATGTGATGATAAAGTATTAATGTCAATCAAGGTGACATTAGTAAGTTGCAAAGGATTTGGGACTGTAAAGTACAGACCCAAGACTCAACCTCTTCCATGAGCAAGCATGTTCAGGGCACCGGTAACATGGTGCCAATGATTTAGAACAAATGCAGCTAGCGTATTTGTACTCTAGTGCAAGTGGGAGACTGTTGGAAATATGCCCTAGAGACAAATAGTAGTAAGGACTATTATCATATTTCATATAGTTTGTGATTAAGTTTTATATCATGCTATAACTGTATTGAGTGGAAACATCAATACATGTGTGATATACAAACAACCAGGGGTTCCTAGTGAAACTCTAGTCACTGGTTCATTGGTCAACGGATGATCATGTTTCCTGATCATGTGGCATTTATGCCAGTTGGAAATGAGGTCATCTCATTCGGAGAATGAGATGATGAACCAATACCCAACCTAAACATCATGACCCGATCATGTCGTGAAGTTCAAGTTACGATGATTAGAAATGGATCCTCGTAGACTATTCCTTAGACCGTGAGGCTATATCAATCACTGTCTCCCGAGAGTGCTTAGATAGCATCAAATGCCATCTAGTAAAATGGTGGTTATAAAGGTGTGTTCAGGTATTCAGAGGAAACCGTAGAGGCAATATATGTCAAGAGCGGGATTTGTCCGTCCATGTGACGGGAAGATACTCAAGGGCCCACTCAGAGAAGTTATATCCAATAGCTGCGCAGCGTGTGATTAGATCACGAGGATATCACTTGTCAGGACGAGTTAAGTAACATTGTTCAGTAACGAGATTGAACATGACATGGTGATGTCAATTATCAGATCTCGGGCAATACAAGTATCGAATGACAAAGGGAATAAGACACGACTGTCTCGGTTCAAACGACGAAAGATCTTCGTGGAACACACAGGGGTCACATGGCCATCCAGGTCCTTCTGTCGATCATTGGTGCGGGAGTGTACCAACAATGTTTGGAGTGTTCCCGAACCGTGGGGTATCACGCTTAAGGGCTTGATGATGCATAGAGAGTGCTTATAGGATTGGTGGAATCACCAAAGAAGAGAAGGGAGAAAACTAGAAGGGTTTCGGTAAATCCGGAGGATGTCGAGAGTGGAGGTGGAAGGTGTTCCATAGCCACGGATGTTGAATAATGTGTGAATGAATGTTAAATATTGATTTAATCATTTATTCATAATTATTTAATAAAGAGAAAATCAATTAAAAGGTCAAAAAGGCTTAATGGACCAATTCCGGAGGGAGAGGGCCCATTAGGGGAAAGGAGAGAGGGAGAAGGGGCAAGGGCGAGGCCGGCTGGGCCTAGCCCCCCGCGCGGGGCCCACTAGGTGGCCGGCGGCCACCTCCTCCCCCCTCCTCTCCTTTAGTCCCACCTCGGGACTTTGAGGGAGGTAGTACCTCCCCTTCCCCTATATATAGTGGGGTATTTGTCCTAGAAAAATTCAACCAATAATCAATAAAGGTCTCCCTACTTTTGGGAGGACCTCCAATTGATATTTTCTCGCTCCCCCTCTCTCTCGTGACCATGATCCCAGGTCTGGACTGCGCGAGCAAGAGACATCTTCACCGCGGAGCACCGTCGCGCTGCAGGATTCAGATCCGGGAGCTCTACTTCCACAACTGCTGCTAGATCGGGGAAGCGGGAGTCATCGTCAGGCACCGGACGTGTGTAACTCCCCGCAAGGTGTCGCACTTGAGGCACTCAAGTCGTTGGAGCCAGAATGAGCGCAAGGACTTCATCACGACCTTGAAGTCGGCTTCGGATCGTCTACATCAACCACGCTCTCCTGAGCGTTGCCAACGCTTTTCGGTCTTCAAGGGTAAGTTCGTGAAAAGCTCCTCCCGTTACTATATTACTAATAGATAGGTCCTGGCAGCTTCAGGGGTTCAGGGGTGTAGAGTAAAATTTATTGTTTTTATGCGCGGAACCCCTACATTTGTGCGGTGAGAAGATGCCGAGATGGATTTCATGGACCGACGAAAATACTGCAGGAAAATTCAGCAACTGCAGCATCAGAGCGGTAAGTTCCTACTGTAGGTACAATGGTAACCTGGATTCGGAATGCGTAATGTAATTCTTTTTTTTGTTTCCTTCGATCTACTACGCAGGAAGGGAGGGGGACTGGCTGTGACAAGTTTGTGTGGATCGAAAAGCCACTAACATGTTTTCATAGAGAGCTTGTTCAGGATCTGCGTGATGCTGTGTGGGACAAGAAAGAGGAGATTCGTTCGATGGAGCGAGAGATCCGGGAGCTTCGCCAGGTGCAGGGGAGGCAGGGGCAGGGAGGTGGTGAGGCAGACGGGCTCAAGATTAGGCTAGATAGTGGACACAATTTCCTCATTATCTGGGCATTATCTGTTGCATTTGCAGTTTATGTTACCATTTCGTTGTCCAGCAGCTGAAATAAGTTGCTGCTTCGTGGAGTGTAGCGGCCAGCTTAAGAAATTGTTTTCCAGCCCAGAAACTTATCATAAGTGTAATGCCAACAACAGGGATTTATTAAGCGCCTATAAATAAATCATGTCTGTGCCACTAACACCCATCGATTTTGGAGAGGATTTAACAATAGCTATCGCGATTGTTCAGATAGTAGTGGCATAGTCACAGTTTTGGATTCAACTAGTGGCCTCGGCCGTATCAAATCCTAAAGTCGCGATACATTTTACTCCGAGTACGAGAGGTAGATTGTTTCGCCCGAAAAGTTCCACGCACACAGCTCCAGTGTTTTACTGAACTACATATATAGGTTCAAGTTCAATACATCACTAGGCTGCTATACTGCTAGCCCTCTTCCTCTGCTTAGGTGCCAAATTTCTTCCTCTTTCCTTCACGTCCACTGGCTTCTTAATCTCCTGCCTTCTTCCTCTTCCTGGGTGCTAATTTTCTTACCTTCACGTACCCTGCATCTCCGGGCCGAGGGAAGTCAAGCCAATCAGCACCAGAATCTTGTCCGGGATCATCACTCCACTCGTTTTGGTTTTCTGCCCGTAGCAAAATCACTGAGTCGGCTGTCTTGTTTCTTACCTTGCGCTTCCTGTAAAAAAACAGTACATGGATTACTACCTTATATCTACAGACTATAAACAATTTTTTTGTGTGAATGTACCATCTCATACCTAGGTTTGGGAGCATTAAGGGGACTCCAGCTGCTCTATGGCCTATAAGATGGCAGGTCTTGCATCTGTTTTTGCCCTTCTTTGTAGCACAGAAAGCCGAACCCTTCTTCTCGAGAAAATTCTTAAACCTATTCACCTGGGGTCTTCCTCTGCCCCTTTTTGTAACTGGCTGACAAAGCTCAAAAGACAGTTGGACTTGAGGCCACTGAGATGGGTCTATACATGGCTCGACGGATCCAACATACGCAGCTCTAAAGTTTTCCATAGAGAAGTAGTCTAACAAATACTGATCCAAATGTGATAGAGTTCTTTTCTTCACTAAGAAGGCCAAGGCGTGGTCGCAAGGTTTCCCGGTATGCTGCCACTCTAAGCAGGTGCATTCTCGCAGCTGGATGTTCACAACATCCCTTTTGCCACTCTTGGACATATCGACCACCTCACAGCTTTTGCTGGTTGACGGGAGAACCTTAAGATGAGCAAGTCCTCGGCTTCTCTTGTGCAGTTGCTGTACAACTGGCGGTAGCATATGTCCTCTAAGTCTCCTACCGTTCTCTCTCCTTATATTTAACAGCTTCATGATCATACCACGTATGTTGTCAATCAAGATATGAACATGACGCACTTTTATGTCCTTCACCCAGTTATTCAGGCATTCTGCAAGGTTGTTGTTTATGTAATCAACTTTGATGTTAGGGTTGAATTGACTCCTCTTCCATAGCTGCGAATGATGGATGGCTAAGTACTCTGGAAGTTCAGGGGCTTCGGCAAAAATCTTGCTCATGAAGTAATCGCTGCTACTAGGTTTGTAAACTCTAGCAACAGGAAACATGTAACGAAATATGTTGCCTGCGTAGTGTGAGTACAAGTTGAGCATCATATGGGCATGGCATTCTCTACCTTCAGCTCACGGGAACACCTCCTTCACTGCATTCGTCAGCCCTTTGCATGCATCCGTGGATATAGCCAATGGATCCATGTGGCCGATTGATCTCCTGAGCTGCCTCATAAACCAGACCCAGTTTTTCTCCGTTTCTGTTTCAAACAGCCCGAATGCCACTGGGAACATCCAGTTGTGACCATCAAGTGTTGTGGCAGATGGCAGGCAGCCTTTCCATTTGCCAGTTAGGACAGTGCTATCTACACTCAGATACGGCCTACAGCCGCCCTTGAATCCATCGATGCAAGGTTTAAGCGCCATGAAAAATCTTTTGAAATATATTTTACCACCTTCTGATTCGGTGTCAATCTCCACAACACTCCCCGGGCACCTAGCTTGTACCTCCGCCTTGAAGTTGTACAACATCCTGAAGCTATTGGTCCAATCCCCGTGCAAGACCCCCAGAGCTTTCTTTTTACCTTTCCAAACCGTGTAATACGGAATGACAATGTTGTATTTAGAACCGAGGCTAGTCTGAATATTCTTCGCGGTCTCCTTAGGGTTATCCTTTAGTATGGACATAGATTGCATAGCCACCCACTCCGTATCAGCCATTGAGGATTTCAGTTTGCTGCCTGTCGGACACATGTGTGGAGGGCCCATTCTGTTCACCTGCAACATAGATTCATTTAAAAGATAAGCGGAATCGACTAGTTGCTAGAAAGATATCACACATCAATTGTAGTTATAGAGTGAAAAGAGAGAGAGTTCTAATGGTTTGCTGCATTCATTGCCCCAATACCCTTATTGCAGTTAGACGCAGGTAAGGATCTTGCTGTGATCCTCCATGGACAATGTACCTCGGCCCATCCATTCATCCACGTTAACTTGCAAACAGCCTCATACCTCTCGGCAGAGTTCTTCAATCAATAAACGTCGAACTCCCCCTTGATACAAAAATGCCGGAACGACATCCTGAACTCACGCATGCTCCTGAACTCGGTGCCGACCGAAATTATAGGATACTCGTGGTCATGTTTCATTTCTTCTACTTCAACACCCAAATCATCGACTGGAATACCAGCCTCATCGTTAAGTTCCTCGTCTATTTCATCATCACCAGATTCTTGATCCTCTACAGTGCCTGCTTCTTCATCTGATTCAAAATCTTCGCCATCGTCTCTAATGCCTAGTATTGCACACATCATATTGACTCCCATGGGTGGGGCTGCACCATCGTCTCCACTCGGATGGACAGGAACATTGCCCTAGTCCACCTCACCGGCAACTCTGTTTTCTCCAAGACACTCGGTTGGTTCTGCTGCAACCACATGGGGTGGTCTTATGTTTGCACGCATCCTAGGTACTTCAGTGGACAAACATTAGTCAGAATCAATTTCATCTTGAGTGTACAAAACCCTCTTGCTCTTCTTGTGTACATCCTCCTTCCTGATGTAATCTTTCCTGTTGGTATCGGTAGGGCTTGACATCCGCGTTCCATTCCCCATCGAACTAGGCCTTTTGCTTCCGCTCTTGGGTGTGATCTCCTTACTGCCTCCCCTCACGGGTGTTGGCTCCAGGGTGGTGGCATTATTGCCTGACCTCTGCGGCGTGTTCTTCTTCGAATTAGCCCTTTTGCTGCTACTATTGGGCATGTTCTCCTTCGTGCTGGCATTATTGCCTGACCCCAGCGGCATGTTCCGCTCCAAATTAGCCCTTTTGCTGCTACTATTGGGTGTCTTCTCCTTTGTGCTGGCATTATTGCCTGACCTTAGCGGCGTGTTCCGCTCCAAATTAGCCCTTTTGCTGCTACTATTGGGCGTGTTCTCCTTCGTGCTGGCATAATTCCCTGACAGCGGCGTGTTCCGCTCCAAATTAGTGTTTTTTCTACTCCCACTGGGTGTGGTAGCCTCCGTGCTGGCCATCTTTGCCTCTTTGCTACCACTCCTGGGAGTGTTCACCACCGTGATAGCCCTCTTAGCGTTTTTGCTGCTACCGTTCGGTGTGGCATTTTGACTAGATCTCAGGGGTGTACTCTGCGGCATGGTGCCTTTTGTCGTGCGAATCTTGGGCGTCCTCTTCTCTGGCGTGTTCTCCTTGGTGACGTTCTTCTTCGGGGTGCCCTTTTCTAGGGATGCTCTTCCTGCTCCTCTTTATGACGCTCCTCTATAAGACTCTCCTCTGTTTGAAGCCACCCTCTGTCGCACCAGCCCCAGTGATGCCATGGATCAGGTCATGCATGCCTTCTAAAAGTCCATCATCTCTATTGTCGAGTTCTAGTTCCTCTCCAACCGTGAGCACTACCAAGTGGAAGTAAACTTCACCTCTATAATGTTTCCTTGTAAACGGTACGACTAAATCCCTGATATCTTTCACTTCGATAGCCTTTTTGCTCCTGTAACCATAATATAACAAACGTGCTTCCTAGGAGGACCCCCACAACACCTTCACACATAACGATGCCATCAGGTCAGAAACTCTACCACTTCAGGGTCGTATCTGCCAAGGATTACATCAAACTCGTCATAGAATTTTTCTATGCCATCATCTAATTTTGCAGTATGATCCGCGACACTGATACGAACGATTACTTTGCCATCATCAGGTTCTTCAGGATAGAAACCTTCGAGAGGTTCGAGAGATGGAGCGGCACCATCAGACCCAGCCCCAATGCCATCGCCGCCATCACCAGTGTCATCGTTAGCTGGATCAACCTTGGTGGAAGTACCATGACCAGGAGCAAGGCGAGGGCCCTTAGCAGCGGGAGCTACATTACATGGTGGACAGGCAGGGCCCCTTCTAACGGCAGCCACAATAGGATCAGCTGTTGCCATGCCACCTCGACGATCAGGAGCAGTTCCCACAACATAAGTGTTTCAAGTGCTAGCAGAGTCCAGACCATGAGCTGGCTTCAGACCAGCAGCTCGCTGAACCCGAGCACATGTTTGAGGAGGAGAGAATGGTTCAGTCTTTGCAACAACAGTGGGACAGCCTCCGGAAGCCTTAGTTTGCAGAACAGCGGCAGGGATTGGGTCAACAATGTCCAGATCAACAACAACACAAGGACGACCAGTACCAGCAGATTCCAGAGCACGGGTTCGCACAACTTGAGGACGGTTTCGAGGAGGAGCAGCACACAAGGCGGCGGTCTTGGCAACAACAGCGAGGCAGCCTCCGGACGCCTTAGTTTGCTCAACAGCGGCATGGATTGGGTGAGCAGCAGCCGCAGCAACACGGGCACAGGGAAGGGGACGACCAGTACCAGCAGATTCCAGAGTAGAGTTTTCCACAACGGCAATACAGGGACTCCTACGAGGAGGTTACCTGACAGAAGCATGTCGCGGATGAGGAACCACATTTTGCTCAACAACAACAGAGGTTCGAGTTAGACCTCCATGTCCAATAATAGCTGGGCGACTCCCAGTAGCAGGAGCTTCCTCATCCACTATGTTACACACCAGCATAACCACGCGAAGCCTAACATGTTGTTTCATCAACCCAATTAGCTGACTGTCACACGCTATAGGAACCTTGAAGCCTCATTCATCAAGGAGGCTGAACCGTGCAGTCTGCTCCGGCCTCATTTCAGCAAGTTCACGCACACAAGCAACCAAACTAGGGATAGTGCATAACTGCACATGCGCTACTTCCATCTTCAGATTCTGAGCCTCTTTCCACGTGCTCTTCCCATGTGCTAATTTAATGAGGTAGCCGCAGATGGTGACCAGAACCGTGTAGTTGGGTTTAACGGAGATCCTAGTTGACAGAAAATTGGAGACAAAAGATAAGAATTGTTTATCAGCGTCGTGCTAGCAAACAATTCTATGTTTGATATATCTCTGAAATGCCAATAGCCAGCTAGCAGTTATAGGTAGTGCGAATAGCAAAGAGAAGAGTAGCTCACCCGAAATTAGCTAGAAGTACTTCTTCCTCGGCAAATGGATCTGCCATCCTCCGCGCTGCTCAGCTCGTTGGCGGTAGAGGCGGGCTAGATCGTCGCAACGGCTGGCACGACATTCGACATTAGAGCTCGGTATCAGCGAGTAGGCGCGGCAACTTGGTGCCGGAAGTCAAATGCCCGAAGAGATCATTATGGTTGGAGAGGGGATTTCGATGCCGCCGGTGCTAGGGTTCATGCGAAAGGAGGGAGGGTGGATTTGTGAATTTGGTCAATGCACGATGCTCCTTTAGTATCTCGTTTCGCCTACATGGTTGCCGTGTTGGCGCTCGCGTCACGGAAATATTACTAACATGAGGGTCCCGACCGTCTACTTCACGGGGCAATTTCACGACATGTTTGGATTTGGTAGGGGTGAGACGAGTTTGCATCGAAATGGCCCCTCTCGATAGTTGGCGGCCCAACTTTTCGAAACGTGGTAATTTCAGGCAACTTAGGTACCGCCATGCGCTGGCCTGCCAACTTTGGTAGCGCAGACGAACAACCCCAGTAGAGAGGGAGATCCGAGCTACTTACCCTCTAAGAACACAAGTGGTTAACAATCTAGAGATCGTGGATGATGTAGTCGTACAAACGTCAGATCAATCCGATGCAGCACCACATGAGAAGCACCTTCGATATTCGCACACATATGGCTTGACAACATCTCATCCTTCTTGATTCAGCAAGCGAGGGAGAGCTCGGTGATATCCCAGCAGCACGACGACATTGCGGTCGATATGGTGGAGAAAACGGACAGAGCTTCGCTAAGATTTCTACACGTGGAGGAATTATGCGGGGAAGAGGGGAGGCGGCACCCAGGGATTAGGTGGTCTGCACCCCTGCCCCTTCCACTCCTTATATAGGGTTGGGGTGGTCGGCCAGGGTTTTCCCCTCCTACAAGATGGGAGGCGGCAACCAAGGGGGAGGCATTCCTCCCATGTTGGCACCCCTCTTGGCGGATAGGGTTTCCCCTTTGGTGGACGCATGTTGTAACACCCCAAAAACTTTAATCAAGGTTATCAAGATCTAACCACCCAATTTAGGGTTAACAAAAACTTTTATTAAGAAAATGAAATGTGAATGCATGTGTGCTTGCATTAGTATAGAATTGAGTGTATATGCCATGCTTGATTGCTACAAATGTTGTGAAATGGTTTAAAGATGAATGCCACATCATCTAGACCCTTTACAAACAAAATCCAAAGAAAAAGAAATCAAATAAGAATAAATAAAGCAAATGGTCATTTTGACCATTTTAAACCACTGGGCCACTTTAGGTGTTCCTAGAAGAAGATTTCCAACATAAACAATTCTATTTATTTTCACCCCTTGCTAGACCAAGTAAAAGTGTATCAAGGCCCACTTTACAAACTTACAAAAACATCTAGCAAATCATTTGAAAGGACATGTGAAAATTGAATCAAGTGTATGTGTTAAGATCACACTTTTTTCAAAAACCTACGAAATGAATTCCCCTTGACCTCTCCAAGAAAACCTAGTCTCTCAAGATTAATCTAAGATCACTCAAAAAAATTGAATCAAAAATTCAAGAGTAAATTTCATGCGGCCATTAACACAAACACTTGGCATGCACAAAAATATCTCAAGCCTAACTTCACTATTTTGTACAGTGATCATCGACCAATTGGTCCCCTCTCCACTCCCCTGTCCCCTCTAAGTCTAACCAAGCCCTAGACCAGCTCACCCCTTCGCTATTTGTGCAGTGGAGCGCCGCCTGTTTGTGGTCATCGCCGGCAGACCACGGCCAGCTCATAGCAGACCGCCCCGCACCCATCTAGCATGTTCAGGAGCATCGCCGCAGCCTACCGCCACCCCCTGTCCACCCCACGGTCGAAGACCAGCCATGGACCACACTAGCACCACCGCGCACCGCCTCTCTGCACCATGTCCAGAGCACGCCAGTGCACCATGCTCAACCAACCCTGCCAGCTCGCGTCTTGCCCTCACCACGCACGCACAGCCTCGCCATGATCACCACACCCTGGCAGACACCCCCGTTCACCGCTGCACGACCCGCAGCTGTCGCACGCTACCGCAAACACTTTTGTCGCCGTGCGGAGAGCCGCACGCTCCCCACCAAACCAAGTCGCCCCACGCCGTGCCATTAAGTCCGTGAGAACCGCCAGGGAGCACTGCACCATCCTACACCCTTGCCCATGCCATTAGCCGCCTGTAGCAATGCCATCGTCGAGCTCACCGCCGCACCGCTCGGTCCTCTTGCCGCGCTATAAAAGGAGGCCACCCCCACGTCCATTCACCACACCACTCGACCCCCCCACTCCTCACTAACCTTCCCCACCTCTCCCCGGAGCAAGGCGAGCACCACCGCGCCGGAATTTCACCGGAGCCCGCCGCTGCTGGAGGAGAAGGGCGCCGTTGATTCTGACCACCCCAAGCCCTGGCGTGACCGCACCTCGCCTCACCTTGGTCTACCACGTCGATTGCCCCTGTCGCCAACCCTAGATGGAGCCCAGGTGAGCCACGCGAGACCCCCACCGCCGCGCTAGGTCACATTCCTCGCCGGAGCTGTTCGTCGTCGACGATGATGCTTGGCCGTTGGATTAGACTTAGATCACACAACTTAGGTTCGCCCATACCGTTTCGCTGAGTTAGTCTCGCTAACGAGTAGACCCCACCTGTCAGCTGCCCTCTGCGCCGCGGAGTGTAACTGGGCCGGCCCGTTTAAGTTCCCGCGCAGGCCTGGAAATTCAAATAGATGTTTTTCCATTTTAGTTAAAACCCTATTCTATGCCTAGATTCAACAATCAATTCAGAGAGTTTCACTGAACCAAATGACATGATTCAAATTTTGTTAGAAAGATAATTAAAATATCTATCAAAGCCCGTTGGATTTAAATCAATTGGAGTTAGAGATAACCTATAGTAAAAATAACAAGATAGAGACTTTTGCAACTTCAAACATTTTTCCAAAATAAACCATAATAGCTTTTGAGTTGATTCCAACTCTCAAAAATCCCATTTGACAATATCTATCTGAATATATAAAAATATTTATGTTTGCATGTATTGAATTTGTACTAGTACAAAAAGAATGCTATTAGGGCATTTCTAGTCACATTAAATTTATTAAATAATAATCTTAAAACTTTATAAAATGTGACCAACACTTTAAATCACATTCCCATGTATTAGAATATGTGGTGATGACATGTTTCAACATGATCCCATATTTTAAATGGAGAATATTAAATCTTAATTAATTTCAATGAGTAGAAATTACTTTTCTAAAATAAAAGGAATAAAACTAGTTCCTTATTTCATGTGATGTTTGTGATGATACTAGATCATCAAGTGTGAGCCTTAGTGTGCTAAATAGACTTAGTTAAGTATTGTTTGGTGATTGTGTACCCTGCATTTCATTTATAGACGATAGTACCGACCAAGTCTACGAGGAGGAGGAGTTCTACCCTGAAGAAGACGAAGAAAACTTCAATCACTGCACCAATCAAGGCAAGCCATCATTAACAATGCAAGCTAATACTTGCAAGCTTGAGAACCTAAGAAAAATGCATTAGGCATGCTTTGGTTATACCATTTTGACTATACCAATCCCAAGTTTTACTCGCAAGCTTTGTTCGTTTTACTTTACCAAAGTTCTTTACTTTTAGTATAGGTAGCATAAAGAGTATAAAACTTGGCCTATCTAGTTACACTTAGATGTCATTCTATGGCATGAGATTGAAGATTAGCACCCCTCATTAGTGAACACTCTTAACCTAAGTGGCTAGTGCTAAGCATAAAACTTGATCACTTTAGATGGGAATACTTGGTGAAAATGATTATGAAAACCTTGGAATGATGCTTCATTCTATTGAGATGTTTTGACATGGGTTGAGAAACACCAAAGGATTTGATGATGAAAATGTTGAGGCATGAGCCTTAGCCCTTTATAAAAACTGATGGTTGGGTTCGGATGCGATACCATTCCAATTTTACCATACAACCACAATACCTGAATTGGGTAAGGCTTAGCCGGAAGTTTATATGCATTAGTATGGGTTCCCTCGCGGAGGAGGTTTGACCTGAGGCTACCTCTTTATGATGCCCACCTATGCAATGCCCAGGATGGCAGATGGCCATGGCTGGGAGGCCAAGCTCATAGGGGAGGTGCCTATACTAGAGTGTGTAATTGAAAGGTTATGATTGATTATCTGCATACTAAGTATGATGATTCAGGGTTATCCCTAACGGATGTATCGAATTTTGTGGTGAAAGTGTACCACCTCTGCAGAGTGTCAAACTATTCGAATAGCCACGTCCGCGGTCATGGACAGTTGGAGTGGCCAGACTGTTCCGTCGTCATATGGTTTCAAAATGACTGGTGAAATGAATTGTGACTTTTACTTGACCACAACAGGGTTATGAATATGAAAACTAGTTTCCCACTTAAGTGGTTTAGAATATTACATTATCTTTCTTTACTTCTAAACTCAGTTTAGATAAATCTTCCTTTTTGCAAATAAACCTAGAGCTTAAGATTCCTACTAGAACTACCTTACTTGTTAGTGATAGTTTGCGAGTACTTAAAGAGTACTCATGGCTTTGTCCTTGGCTATTTCTGTGGCCATACTATGAGGAGGACTATCAGGAAGATGGACAGCAGGACGGCTACGACAACTAGGATCATCTCCCATCATCAGCATTGCATGTGACCCTGAAGATGGAGCCCACTACTACGCTTATTATTTCGCTGCTTGTTTGTATTAAGACTAGATCATGAGATCCTTTATTTGTTTAAAACCTTATTATGGTTTGTAATGGATGATGTACTATGATATCCAATCTGTTATGTCTCGCAAAAATGGTAATCCTAGGATTGCGATGTATGGCATAACAGGCATCTGAGATTAAAAAATCAGGTGTTGACAAGTTAGAATGGACGTCCGAACAAAAACTTAGTTTCAAAACCAAAGAAGTGAGTATTTATGAAAACCTATTCCCACTCTTATCCTTGATTCTTTCAAAAAAAATCATGTTCCTCAAAATTCTTACATTCCTACATAAAATTTGACACACTTGATCACCTCACTAACTTACTCATCCTACATTCTTATAGATGGAAGTTCAGTATTGCAAGTTCTACCAGTTGAGAAACGGAGGCCAACTGATCTTTGAGAGGGATCTCAATGCACTATCGGAGTATCTTGAGCGCCCGCATCCGGAATTCTTCGGGGATCAACTCAACGATCACCTAGGAGGAGATCTACAATGGCTGATAGTTGCAGATCTCCGAGGCAAGATGGAAGCACCTCTTTCTGAGAAGATGCAATTCACCGTGCGGGAGAACAACTTGCTAGATGGATTAGCCAGGGCAATGCATGAAGCTCTTTCTCCTCTGTGTGGGCAAAACATCAACTTGATCCATGGAACTCGCTTTGCGCACATCGCAAGGCGTGATTCTATGGGAATGCCATTGGATATGCCAAGTCACCCAGATATGAAGCGCCAGGTGGAAAACCTTGACTTCCTGCTGTATGATAGGCAGAAGGAATTAGACAATGCTCGAGCCTACGCCAACCACAACCTTGTCATTGTCACCCAAGAGGACTAGAATCTCGCCATGCTCGTCAAGGATCGCTAATCACTTCGTCGTCAATGAAGAAGAAGGACCACACCATTGCTCGTCTTCGTAAGAAGGTGGCCGACCTCGAGAAGAGCATCCGTGAGCAGGAAATCCAACTGGAAGTGAAGGAAGAGGAAGAAGGTGAAGACATCCAGGGAGATCTTCACTCATACCTCAGTGATGAGAACAACTACCTAGAGGATGATTCCATGGATTTCTACACCGATGATGATGATTCAGACTTCATTGATGATGAGTAGATGCACTTGATCACTACCGTAGGAAGGAGTTGTACCGGTCCCACTATATCGTAGTTTCACAGAATGTTTCTTAAAACCATCTGTTTTCCCTTTGGGTTATGGTGTGTGTTGTATGGTGTGCTTGAATGAATGAATGAGAAGAAGTTAGTTTACAAAACCTGAGTCAAACTCAAAGTTTAAAGCTTTTGAAACAAAAACATGAACCTTAGAAATTTCTCTCTTATCTCATTATCTATCTCAATCTTCAGATGACTCGTGGAAACCCCGGAGGAAGCAGCTCATCGCAGGACCTAATGTTGCAGATTCCGCAGATGCTAGTTTCCGACCATGAAGCTAGTAGAGCCGAGCGCCAAGCCAATCTAGCCACCCTGCAACCGATAGCTCAGATGGCCCACAATAATCAAGGCCAAGGAAATCAGGATCATCATGGATCCAAGCTTAAGAACTTTGAGAATACCAATCCCCCTATCTTTAGTAAGTCTAAAGACCCTTTAGATGTTGATGACTGGCTGCAAACTATGGAGAGCAATCTAGAAGTCGCAGGAGTTAACGCCAATGAGAAGGTACTATTTGCCACCCATTATCTGGCAGGAGATGCAAGAGCCTGGTGGAATAACACCTGTACTATGAACCAGGGTCAGATCATGCCTTGGGAAGCTTTCAAGATCAAGTTCAGCCGCACCCATGTGCCGCAAGGTTTAGTCACCCGGATGAGAGATGAGTTCAGAGAACTGAAGCAAGGCAGGATGACGGTAGTTGAGTACCGTGAAAAATTTCTGTCCTTAGCTAGATATGCCCCTGATGAGATCAACACTGAAGCCAAGAAGAAGGAAAGGTTCCTGAATGGATTGCATGATGAGATGCAGACTGTCTTAGTCAACATCCGAAATGAAGATCTCGAAGAGCTTGTAGACTCTGCCATCCAGATGGAAGGGAAGATCAACCAAGCCAATGATAACCGCAAGCGTCGCATGATGCACCAGAGTGGATCCAACCATACTCAGAAGTATCGCCCCAACCCGTCTGCGGGATATGCCCCAAGAAATAATAGACCCCCGATGTCCCATCCAAGCTACCCCAATCGTAGCGGAGGAAGCCTGAACTCTGGAGGAAACCACAACAACAACCCCGAAAATTCCAACAACTTCAACCGTGCACCGCCCAAGTCCAACAACAACAACAATACTGCCCCAAGGACTGGAAGCAATGCTGTGCCTGTTGCACCCAAAGACAAGTCTCAGATCACTTGCTTTGAATATGGAGTCAAGGGTCACTACTCCAATGAGTGCCCCAAGAAGCTTGCAGCCGCCACCAATGTGAATGCGTCTGCTCAGCAGCAGCGCCGTGTTCAGTCTAGACGGAGATTTGCCCTAGGGAATTCTCTCAACCGCAACGGCCATCTGTTCCACATGAATGCTGAAGAATCCCAGGAAGCACCAGATGTCGTGCTGGGTATGTTTTCTATTAACTCAATATTAGCAAGAGTGTTGTTTGATTCTGGAGCATCGCACTCATTTGTTATAGAAGAATTTGCATGCACTAGTAAGATTCAACCCACCAAATTGAAGCATGTTATGATAGTTCAAATACCTGGTTCAACCACCAAAGCTAGAAAAATTTGCAAGGATGTACCTATTAGAATCCATGGAATAGACTTTTATGCCAATCTAATAGTACTTGGAACCAAAGGTTTGGAAGTAGTACTAGGAATGGATTGGATGTCGAAATATAAAGGATTGATTGACTGTTCCAAGAAAGCCATAACCATGACCAGTAGCTGTGGAGTATCAGTAGAGCATGTATCTGAAACCTTTCCCCGTCAGTTCAAATGCAACAAGAGTCTAGCCCAACCAACCATAGACCAAGTTAGAGTAGTCTGTGAATACCCCGGTGTATTCCCAGATGAATTGCCTGGTATGCCCCCAGATCGGGATATCGAGTTCATTATTGAACTAATTCCTGGAACTGGACCCATAGCTCAAAGACCCTATAGCATGCACCCCTCTAAATTAGTGGAGCTGAAGAAACAACTTGATGCTATGCTGGCGAAAGGTTTGATTCAACCAAGCACATCGCCATGGAGATCGCCTGTTTTGTTTATCGACAAGAAAGATGGAGGTAACCGTTTGTGCACGGATTACCGAAAGCTAAATGATGTCACCATCAAGAACAAGTACCCACTGCCCAAGATAGAGGATCTGTTTGACCAGTTGACTGGTGCCAGAGTGTTCTCTAAGATTGATCTTAGAACTGGTTATCATGAACTCAAGATTCGTGCAACGGATATTCCAAAGACCGCCTTTACCACTAGATATGGATTGTATGGGTATACTATCATGTATTTTGGATTAACCAATGCCACCGCTTATTTCATGAATCTCATGAATAAGATTTTTACGAACTTTCTAGATAAGTTTGTTGTTGTTTTTATCGATGATATTCTTATCTATTCCATGTCAAAAGAAGACCATGAGATACACTTGAGAACCATCCTTGAAACCCTTAGAGAGCATTAGTTGTATGCTAAGTTTAGAAAATGTGAGTTTTGGTTGAAAGAAGTAGGATTCCTCGGACGTATTGTGTCGGCAGGAGGAGTCGCTGTTGATCCCGCCAAGATCAGAGATGTTGAAGTATGGAAAGCCCCAACTAGTCAAACCCAAGTCCGTGCATTTCTCGGATTAGCAGGATATTATCACAAGTTTGTTGAAGGATTTTCGAGTATCGCAAGACCGATGACCCAACTGCTGAAGAAAGATAAGAAGTTTGAATGGACATACAAATGTGAAGCAAGTTTTCAAGAGATCAAGAAGAGATTGATTTCAGCCCCAATTTTGATTATGCCAGATATCAAGAAGCCTTTTGATGTGTATTGTGACGCATCCAAGATTGGTCTCAGATGTGTGTTAATGCAAGAAGGCAAAGTCATAGCATATCTGTCCCGACAACTGAAGCAACATGAGCAAAACTACCCGACCCATGATCTTGAACTAGCAGCTGTAGTTTTAGCATTGAAGACATGGCGTCATTACCTTATGGGTAACCACTATGAGATTTATTCAGATCACAAGAGCCTGAAGTATATCTTCACCCAGAAGGAGCTGAATATGAGGCAAAGGCGATGGATAGAGTTAAGCAAGGATTATGACCTTGACATTCACTATCACCCCGGCAAAGCCAACGTGGTAGCAGATGCTCTTAGCAGATTACCGTGTACATTAAACACCATGATCAAATAAGCTCAGCCAAGTTTACATGAAGAGTTGGAGCAGTTTAGAATAGAGCTAGTTAGCAAAGGATTTTTAGCTAGCATAGAACTTCAACCCACTTTGATTAGCTAGATCAAGGAATCCCAGAAGGGAAATGCAAGTATCGACGAAATCAAGCGTCGTATTGGTACAGGAAAGGTACCCGGATTTACCAAAGATGAAGAAGGAGCTTTGTGATACAAAGGACGTATCTGTGTGCTAGCAGATTCAGAGCTGAAGCAAGTTATCATGCTGGAAGCTCATGATACTCTTTATTCTATCCACGCCGGGGGAATGAAGATGTATCAGGATTTGAAGGAGAAATTTTGGTGGCATAAGATGAAGAGAGAAATCGGAAGCTAGATCGCCAAGTGTGATATCTGCCAAAGAGTCAAGGCGGAACATCAGAAACCCGCAAGACTGTTGTAACCATTGCAGATTCCGGAATGGAATTGGGATTATGTCGGAATGGACTTTATCACCGGTTTGTCTACATCTAGTAGGGGAAATGACTCTATTTGGGTCATAGTTGATAGACTATCCAAGGTAGCCCATTTTATACCTGTCAAGACAACCTACCAAAGTTCGAAGCTAGCAGAGTTGTACATTGCTAGAATCGTCAGTTTACATGGAACCCCCAAGACCATAGTGTCGGATCGAGGAACCCAGTTTACCTCAAGATTTTGGCACAAAGTCCAAGAAGGATTAGGAACCAAGCTAAACTTCAGCACAACTTATCACCCACAGACCAATGGACAGACTGAAAGAGTCAACCAAATCTTAGAAGATATGTTGAGAGCTTGTGTTCTAGAATATGGATCAAAATGGGAAGATTGTCTGCCTTTCGCAGAATTCTCATACAACAACCGTTATCAAGCCAGTTTGCAAATGGCCCCATTTGAATTTCTGTATGGAATAAAGTGTCGTACCCCCTTGAATTAGTCGCAAGTAGGAGAGAGTCAGATTTTCGGACTCGACATCCTACAAGAAGCCGAAGAGAAGGTTCACAAAGTCCGTGAGCACATCAAGACCGCCCAATCCAGACAGAAGAGTTATGCCGACAAGAGACATAGAGACATGACCTTCAATGTCAGAGATTTTGTGTATCTCAAAGTGTCGCCTTTGAAAGGAATGCAACGTTTTCAACTGAAAGGAAAGTTAGCCCCCAGATATATTGGACCCTTCAAGATTCTAAATCGCCTAGGAGAAGTATCTTATCAACTGGAACTGCCAGAGGAGATGTCAGCCATCCATAATGTGTTCCATATCTCGTTACTTCGCAAATGCTTAGAAGTTCCGGAGAAAACCGAAGTGTTCAAGAACATCGATCACCGAGCCATAGATATCAACAAGGATCTGACGTATCATGAAGTGCCCATCCGTATCTTGAAAGAAGCCTTCAGAACCACCAGAACCCGGAGTATCAAGTTTCTCAAGATCCAATGGAGCAACCATACCGAAGAAGAAGCTACTTGGGAGCGAGAAGATTACATTAGGACTGAGTTTCCATATCTCTTTAGTTCCTAGTTTTTCTTAAATCTCAGGACGAGATTTTGTTTAAGGAGGGAAGGTTTGTAACACCCCAAAAACTTTAATCAAGGTTATCAAGATCTAACCACCCAATTTAGGGTTAACAAAAACTTTTATTAAGAAAATGAAATATGAATGCATGTGTGTTTGCATTAGTATAGAATTGAGTGTATATGCCATGCTTGGTTGCTAGAAATGTTGTGAAATGGTTTAAAGATGAATGCCACATCATCTAGACCCTTTACAGACAAAATCCAAAGAAAAAGAAATCAAATAAGAATAAATAAAGCAAATGGTCATTTTGACCATTTAAACCACTAGGCCACTTTAGGTGTTCCTAGAAGAAGATTTCCAACATAAACAATTCTATTTCTTTTCACCCCTTGCTAGACTAAGTAAAAGTGTATCAAGGCCCACTTTACAAACTTACAAAAACATCTAGCAAATCATTTTAAAGGACATTTGAAAATTGAATCAAGTGTATGTGTTAAGATCACACTTTTTCAAAATCCTACCAAATCAATTCCCCTTGACCTCTCAAAGAAAACCTAGTCTCTCAAGCTTAATCTAAGATCACTCAAAAATTTGAATCAAAAATTCAAAAGTAAGTATCATGTGGACATTAACACAAACACTTGGCATGCACAGCAAAAACTCTAGCCTAACTTCACTATTTTGTACAGTGTTCATCGACCAATTGGTCCCCTCTCCACTCCCCTGTCCCCTCTAAGTCTAACCAAGCCCCATACCAGCTTCCCCCTTTGCTGTTTGCACAGTGGAGCGCCGCCCGTTTGTGGTCATCGTCGGCCGACCATGGCCAGCTCACAACAGACCGCCCCGCACCCATCCAGCATGTCCAGGAGCATTGCCGCAGCCTACCGCCACCCCTGTCAACCCCACGGTCGAAGCCTAGCCATGAACCACACTAGCACCGCCGCGCACCGCCTCTCTGCACCGTGTCCAGAGCGCGCTAGTGCGCCGTGCCCGACCAGCCCCACTAGCTCGCGCCTTGCCCTCACCGTGCACGCGTAGCCTCGCCATGATCACCACACCCCGACAGACACCCCCGTTCACCATCGCGCGACCCGCAGCTGCCTCTTGCCACCGCAAACACTTATGTCGCCGCGCGGAGCGCCGCGCGCTCCCGACCGAACCAAGCCGCCCCACGCCGTGTCATTAAGTCCGTGAGAACCGCCAGGGAGCACCGAACCATCCTACGCCCTCGCCCATGCCATTAGCTTCCTGTAGCGACGCCACCGTCGAGCTCACCACCGCACCGCTTGGTCCCCTCGCCACGCTATAAAAGGAGGCCACCCCCGCCTCCATTCTCCACACCACTCGACCCCCACTCCTCACTGACCTTCCCCGCCTCTCCCCGGAGCAAGGCGAGCACCACCGCGTCGGAATTTCACCGGATCCCGCCGCTGCTGGAGGAGAAGGGAGCCGTCGATTTCGACCACCCCAAGCCCTGCCATGACCGCACCTCGCCTCACCGTCGTCTACCACGTCGATTGCCCCCGTCGCCGACCCTAGCTGGAGCCCAGGTGAGCCCCGCGAGACCCCCACTTGTGAATTGAACTATGACTTTGACTTGACCACAACAGGATTGTGGAAACAAAAACTAGGTTCCCACTTAAGTGATGTAGAGCATTAAATTAGTTTTCTTTACTTCTAAACTCAGTATGAAATACATCTGGCTTTCAAAATGATTATTCTGTTGTTGTCAAAATGATTTGTGAATTGAATGGTGACTTTGACTTGACCACAACAGGGTTGTGGATATGAAAACTAGGTTCCCACTTAAAGTGATTTAGAACATCAAAATAGCTTGTTTACTTCTAAACTCAGTTTAATATAAATCTAGCTTTTTGCAAATAAACCTAGAGCTTAAGATTCCTACTAGAACTACCTTACTTGTTAGTGATAGTTTGCGAGTACTTAAAGAGTACTCATGGATTTGTCCCTGGCTATTTCCGTGGCCAGACTATGAGGAGGACTATCAGGAAGATGGACATCATGATGGCTATGACAATTAGGATCATCTCCCAACGTCAGCATTGCCTGTGACCCTAAAGATGGAGCCCACTACTATATATGCTTATTATTCTGCTGCTTGTTTGTATTAAGACTGGATCATGAGATCCTTTATTTGTGTAAAACCTTATTATGGTTTGTAATGGATGATGTACTGTGATATCCAATCTGATATGTCTCGCAAAAATGGTAATCCTTGGATTGCGATGTATGGCATAACAGGCATCTGGGATTAAAAATCCGGGAGTTGACACATGTGCAACTAGGGGATGTTGCACCCTAGCCCATGTAGGCCGGGGTGCCCCTTCTCGGGCCCATGTGACCCCAAATGGTAGGTTGGTCCCACTAGTGGACCCTCGGAACCTTCTGGAAGCTTCCCGATACAATACAGGAAAATCCCAAACTTTTTTCGGAACCTCAAATCAACTTCCCCTTATATAATTATTTACCTCTTGACCATTATGAACCTTCTAGTGACATCTAGGATCCTATCTAAGACTAATCATAATTCGATTACACCATCTATTTATATCAACGAACCCTAGTGACATCAAAGTGTTAGGTGTGTGACCCTACGGGTTCGAGAACATGTGGACATGATCGAGACACCTCAAAGATCAATAACAAATAGTAGGACCACGGATGTCCATAATTTATCCACACATTCCACAAAGTTCTTTCATTGAACCACAATGTCGAAGATTCAATTAATCTGGTATCCAATTCTCTTTGTCCAGTGATATATTACTTTCCAAGATTTGATCGTCTATATCACCATACTTAGTTCAATATCGTTATCGACAAGTTCTCTTACTTGTTCTGTAATATAATATCTATGTGACTAAAAACATTAGTCACATGCTTGCAAACTATTTAGGATGTTACACTAACGAGAGGGCCTAGAGATATCTCTCTGTCACATGGAGTGACAAGTCTCGATTTATGCAACCCAATAAGTACCATCAAAGATAGCTGAAAGAAAACCTTTATGATCACCCAATGATGAAGTGACGGTCGATGCCACAAAGCATTCTTCCGGTACTAGGGAGTAACAAGATCTCATGGTCTAAGGAAGTGGTACTTGACATTCAAGAAAGTTATAGCAATTAAACTTAGTGACACAATCAAAAGCTATGCTTAAATATGCGTCTATCCACCACATCATCCTCATAATTATATGACCATGTTATAAGTGATATTATATGTCCATGGTTAGGAAACCTTAGCCATCGCTCAATGATACATTGCAAATGTATCTATAATTTTTGATGTTCCATGCTTGGTTTTATCCACTTTCTTGTGTTTTGTCCACACTTTGGAGTACTTTTCATATGATTTCTTGGACTAACATATTAACAAGGGCCACAGTGCCAGCTGCCTGTTTTCTGCTGTTTTTGGTTCCAGGAAAGTCAGAAAATGAATATTCTCGGAATTGGACGGGACAAAAGCCAAAGTGCCTATTTCACCCGAAGACTCCGGGAGCCAGAATACGAGACGGAGAGGAGCCATGGGGTGGCCACACCACCTGGTGGCACGGGCCAGGCCAGGCCACGCCAGGGGGTGGTGTGGGCCCCCCAGGCACCCCCTCAGTCTCCCTCTTCACCTATAAGTTGCCTTCTGACCTAAAATCTCTGGGGGGTTCGACGTTTTTCCAGAAGGAGTTCCACTCCGCCGCCACCACCATATTCCACGAAACAGCACCAGAAACTCCGTTCTGGCACCCTGCCGGGACGGGGAATTGGAGGAGATCATCGCCATCATCATCACCATCGCTTCTCCATCGACCATCCATGTTTCCCCCATCTATGAGTGAGTAATCCCCCGCTGTAGGCTATGGGGATGGTAAGGATTGGATGAGATCATTCACGTAATGGCATCAGATTGTTAGGGCATGGTGCCTAGTATCTTTTATTAGTTCTTTATGACTTTGTTGCGACTTGTTGTGCTTAATGCTTGTCACTAGGGCCCGAGTGCCATGATTTCAGATCTGAACATGTTATTGATTCATTATGATAGTATTGTTTTTGGTCTTATCAACAAGTTGTATACACACGTTGTTGTCCGGAACCAATTGCCCCGAAGTGACAGAAATCGGGATAACCGGAGGGAATGGCTTTGATGTGAGGATCACATGTGTTCATGGAGTGTTAATGCTTTGCTCCGGTGCTCTATTAAAAGGAGCACCTTAATTGCCAATAGTTCCCTAGAGGCCCCGCTGCAAACGGGCTGGCAGGACAAAAGATGTTGTGCAAGTTCTCATTGCGAGCACGTGTGACTATATATGGAACACATGCCTAGGATTGTCTAGTACTTGGATGCTTTATCTTATTTATCTGCAATTGCCCTATGTTCTGATTGCTATGTGAATTGTCTTGTCCATGCAACACCCGTCCATCCATCCCTATGCCTACCGCACTCGAATCCCATTGTTTACTGCTTTTTGTTACTACTGTCTTTGTTTTGCTACTGCTGTTACTTTACTATTCCTACTACAAAACGGTTGCTACTGATAAACTGCTGTGAGCAAGATTGTTTCCAGGTGCAGCTGAATTGACAACTCAGTTGTTAAGGCTTATAAATATTCTTTGGCTCCCCTTGTGTCGAATCAATAAATTGGGTTTCACTTCCCTCGTAAATCCTGTGATACACCCCCTATACTTGTGGGTCATCACTCAATCAATGAACTAGTCCATTAAAGGATTACTATGGACACAATGTTGTTTATATATCCACATATGTATTTAGTGTTTGGTTAATACAATGATAGCATGGAGAATAAACACTTATCATAAACATGAAATATACTAATAACAACTTTATCATTGCCTCTAGGACATATTTCTAATAGTCTCCCACTTGCACTAGAGTAAATAATCTAGTTTACATCGGTAAGGGTCTAACACCCATGGAGACTTGGTGATGATCATGTTTTGCTTGTGGAAGAGGTTTATTCAACGGATCTGTGACATTTAGATCCGTATGTACTTTCCTTATTGATATGTCTCCTTCGTGTACATACTCACGAATGTTGTGAAAGTAGCGCTTAATATGCTTGGTATTCTTGTGTGGTTGCTCCTCCTGGGCAAGGGCGATGGAACCTGTGTTGTCATAGTAGAGGGATAGTGGATCCAATGCACTAGGACCCACACCCAACTCCAATAGGAACTTGTTCATCCAAACCGTTTCCCGTGCTGCTTTTGAAGAAGCTACATATTTCAGTTTAGTTGAAGATGTTGTCACGCTTTTCTTGGAACTTCTCCATTCAAAATAAATATGTATCTGGACATAGACTTAGATTTATACGGATCAGTGTCCCAGCTAGCATTGATGTAACCCTTTACGACAAGCTCTTGGTCACCTCCATAGATGAGAAACATATCCTTAGTCCTCTTTAGGTACTTAAGGTTATTCTTGACCGTTGTCCAGTGTTCCACTCCTGGATCACTTTGATACATGTCGGTCAAATTAACATCATGTCACACATCTAGTCTAGTACACAACATGGAATACATGATAGAGCCTGTAAATGAGGCATAGGGGATGTTGCTCATATTTTCTCTTTCTTCTACCATAGCTAGACACTGAGCTTACTCAATGTCTTACCTTTACAACATTGGTAAGAACCCTTTCTTTGGATTTTCCATTCGAAACTTTTTCAGCACTTTGTCAAGGTATGTACTCTGTGTAAACCCTATTAGGTGCCCTAATCTATCTTTATTAAGGATGCAAATGGGTATCCTTTGGGGTACCCTCTACCCTCATTGGTACAAAAAATGAACTAGATTTTCACAAATTATCACTTTTTGAGAAAACTAGTTCATTTATTTGAACTAGACTAAAATAGAGGGTACCCTAAAGGTTCCAAACTTGCATCTCTAATCTCTATAGATCTTGATGCTCAATATATAAGTTGCTTCACAAGGTCTTTAATTGAAAAACTTATATTCAAATAAATTTCTATGATTTCAAGTAGTTCTATATCATTTCCAATCAACAATATGTCATCCACATATAGTATCAGAAATGCTATAGATCTCCCACTCACTTTCTTGTAAATGCAAGCTTCCCCGAAACTTTGGACAAATCTAAACCCTTTGATCACCTCATCTGATTCCAACTTCGGGATGCTTGCTTCCACCCATAAATGGACCTATGAAGTTTGCGTACTTTATTAGCATCCTTAGGATTGACAAAACATTCGTGTTTTACCATGTATAACTCTTCTTTATTGTGACCATTAAGGAACATAGTTTTGACATCCATTTGCAAGATTTTATAATCTAAAAATGTAGAAATTACTAACGTAATCCTAATAGACTTTCGCATTGCTATAGGTCAGAAAGCCTCATCTTAGTTAACTCCTTGAATTTGTCAAAAACCTTTTGTGACAAGTAGAGCTTAGACTTTGACATTACCATCAACGTATTTTTTCTTTTTGAAGATCCATTTGTTCTCAACATCTTAGTGGTCTTTCGGTAAGTCAACCAAAGTCCAGACTTGGTTTTTGTGCATGGACCCCATTTAGGATTTCATGGCCTCTAGCCATTTTCTAGAGTCTGGGTTCATCATCGCCTCTTCATAATTCACAGGTTAACTATTTTCTAACAACATAACCATCAAGATAGGATCCCCATACCAACCAAGAGTGGTACATTTCTGGTTGACTTGCGAGTTTTAGTAGTAGCTTCGGCCAAAGTTTCATGATCATCATTATTAGATTCCTCTTCAGGCAGCAAAGGCTGCATTGGAACAACTTCTGGCATTGTGCTACTCGCTAACTCGAGAGAAGGTTTAGTAACCTCGTCAAGCTCTACATTTCTCCCACTCACTTCTTCCAAGAGAACTCTTTCTCTAGAAAGGAACCATTCTTGGCAACACAAATCTTTTTCTTTTGTTTTGTGGTAGAAGGTATACCTAATTGTTTTGTCGTAGAAGGTATACCCAATTGTTTCTTTAGGTATCCTATGAAGACGCATTTTTCTGTTTTGGGTTCGAGCTTATCATGTTCTAGCCTTTTGACATAAGCGTGGCATCACTTAACTTGAAGAAACGATACCTTCGACTTCTTGCCAAATCACAACTCGTATGGTGTCATCTCAACGGATTTACATGGTGCCATATTTAAAGTGAATGCATCTGTCTCTAATGCATAACCCCAAAACAATAGCATCAAAATATCTAGTAAAGTACGATTACGACGTTCGTACACATAATTACACTGTGGTGTTCGAGGTAGCATGAGTTGTGAAATAGTTCTACACGTCTTTAAATGCATACCAAACTTTTAACTCAAATACTCACCCCCATGATCGGATCGTAGAAATTTAATCTTCATGTTACGAGGATTTTCTACTTCACTCTGAAATTCCTTGAGCTTTTCAAATGTTTCAAACTTCCATTTCATTAAGTAAACATACCCATATCGACTTAAATCATTAGTGGAGGTTAGGAAATAACAATATCCACTGAGTGCAGCAACACTCCTTGGAACCCGCATACATCGGTATGTATTATTTCCAACAAGTCAGTTGTCCTCTCCATTGTGTCGAAGAATGGGGTTCTTGTAATGACCTAGGGACTTAGATTATAGGAAGGGTAGATGTGTGAATCGATAGTGTTGCATATAGCATGCATATAGAAATTATGGCCACTTTGAAAAATCCCAATAACATGTTTGAATTTGGTTCTAGCAAGGTTGAATGCAACCAAATGGTCACTAGAAATAGAAACCACATTCAAATTTAAACCATTATAACTTGAATGAATTCGGAATGGGGGTTTACTTAAGTCAAACTTGAATTCAAATTCAAATCACACAAACTTAAGTAAAGGAATTAGAACATTCCATCCAAACTCCAACTATGAATTCAAACCATGAGCACAAATGTAGAAGAATCATCATATCTTTATTCATAACTATATGAGTACATGATCTCTGATTACAATTGAAACAAACCAAAAACAAGAACCTAATCTAAAACCCTACACTAAACCCTATATTTCTTCTCAATCTTTGCTTCAAACCTTGATCTTCAACCTATGAACACAAACAACATAGAAAACACAAGTTAGTGTTAAGATGTTGGTTCTGCCCTAAGTAAAAACCATTTAATATAAGGATCCCTTTGCAAGAGTCTAGGATTAAACCCTAAACACTGAGGATGAGTTAGAAACCAAACATAATGAAGGCAAATAAATGGTGAAGATGAATCTTCACTGTAACAACTTGGAACCTGACAGAATAGACTGTGACATAGATAACTGACAGATGATATAAACTGTTATAACACAGTATTAGAACCAAAGTCAAACTAGTATTCATCTACTCAGATTTTCAAATAAAACAAGTAGATAAACTAAACCAATAGGAATATTGGAAACCATAACACAAAGCATCATACCAAAGGAAATCCCTAGGCTTAGGATTCTAGTAAGAACAAGCAAAATTCTAGAAAACAAAATCATCAATAGTTGAAATTATAAACCAATAGAACACTTAGGAACCCTAATCTAAGAACAATCACCAAAGGATTCATCGAGGCATTAGATTCTGCCAAGAACCCTAGAACACTAGGAATTTAAAACATGATCAATTAAAATTCTTAACTAATCAAACTTCATAGCAATGGAAGAACAATCACCCAAACAGAAATACAAGGGGCCATGGATGAAAACTAAATCAAAATCTCCATAAATCAAATAATAAACACTTGTCATGTTCCAAAACCAGGACAAGACAAAGGCCAGACCGATATGCCTGATTAAGCATATCCAAATACCAACCCCCTACACATCCAAACAACAGGGTCATATGCAAATTTTGGCATGCACATATAAGTTAAACCTAGCATGGGCTTAACCACCGAACATCCCTTGCCACCTATGAATAAGTTAGCCAACGTAGGCAGTTTCGCACATACACAAGCAAGTGATTCACCTAAGTGCATGGCATTGGTGTTAGCAACACAACCACGTATGAACACTATAAATAGAGGACCACCTGAGACCCCATAGCTCATAACTCACCACGTGAGCTTGGACCAACATACACGCTCTTAGAGTTTTGAGAGATATCTTAGAGAGAGAGAAGAAAGAAGGAGAGGAAGAACTCAAGAATAGGAGGAAAGAGCCATAGTAGCTGCTACAGATCTTCATCAAGCACCTAGGAAGCTACAAAGATTGTTAATTTTAAACCCTATAATAGGAATGCATAGAGCCCAAAGAGAGAGATAAGTATAGTGTAGAATGCACACAGTAAGAAGGAGGGTTGCACATTATGCATCTTGATCAAATGAAGAACACCACATGCATAGCCACACCTTAATCTGGCACAAGTCACAACCATTAACAAGAGAAAGAATATGAACAGTATATAAATAACCAACCAACTTTAGAACACCAAATCTCTATCTCACCCCCATCCCTAGAAAAATCCCAAGATATGCCTAAGGATGAGAAGGGAGATAATGATCTAATATCCTAATACCTGCATAAAAACAGTAATCAACACTTTAACAACAAACTTACAAAACTAAGTTTGAGCTAAAAGCTCAAGCAACAATAACAAAAAAGCTAAGCAACTACTACATAAACATTGAGTGAAGTATTTAACTAACAGAGTGACTAAATGCTCAAGTGAAACTAACACTAGTAGACTAGATTAGTGTGACTATATTAATCATCAAATGGAAGGATCGGTACATAAACTCCAGAGTAGAAATAGTTAATAAACAACAACCACTGACAACCTCACACTAGCATAGATTAACCTTAACTAATTAGCACAACAAGTGATAACTGAACATTCAGATAACCATTAACTAACATCAAGTACACTGAACAGATTCAGTAGAACATAGACTAATTCCTAAGCCTAAACTAACCTAATCAAACCCTAAAAGCCTAATTAGCATCTTGAACACCCTAGAACCTACCAGATGAACCACAACACTAGCATCACAGAACACAAACCCTAGAAACGAGTAGAAAATTAGAACTAGAGGAAGAAGGAGGGGATTAGAGAAGAACCTACCTTTAGAAAGGATGAGCCGAGCTCATGATGACTGAGTAGAGGAGGAAGAGTAAGTAATGGCGGCGGTGGCTGGAAGCACAGAGGAGTACCCTAAGGGGCATATCAATCTACACCGGCGAGAGAAGTTGTACTAGATGCCTACGAACACCATCTCGACGACGGGGGAGCACCGGAGTTGAGCCAGAGTCAGAGTAGATGAACCACCAATGAAACCCTAGATCGGGTTAGGGTTGTGAGCGAGCGCTAGGGAGTGAGAGAGAGCACTCTGATCAGTAGGAAGGTAGATCAGAGGCAAGAGAGTAGTTTGCATGGAAGAACAGTGTCGAGGAAGGCCGGAGGCCGGAGCGGCTAGGAGGCGACGGACATTCGCCTATGCGCACGAGAGAGAGGAGCGACACGAGTGTGTGAGAGTGATGAGAGAGAGTGGGCTGGGTTGGGCTGGACCAAGTCTAGGTAATGGTTTTGACCACTTGGGTGTGTCAAGTGGGCCCTAATACTTAGGGGCATTTTGTTCATTTCACAAATACCTCTAAACCCAAATAAAACATAACTTACACATAAAAATTGAGAAAAATATTGTGCATAGAAAAATACAAGGAATCCAAAAAGTATTTTTGTGGGATTTTTGCAAACACTTGAATTTTATGAATTTTTGAGTGGTAAAAATTAAATTATTAGACTACTAAAAATTCATAAAAATTTCAATAAAATCTGGAATAACAATAATAAATATGAAAACCCAATTTTTTATAGAAATATGAAAATTCCAAAGTAAATACCTAATAATACTTTGTGGATTGCTATAATAAATAAAACACCAAAGAAAATATAATAAAACCCTAAAAAGGGAGAAAATCACTTAAATTGAAATCGAGTCAATAAACTCCAACAAAACACATGAGTGCATTACATCATTCAAAACGCAAAAAAACCGTTTTTGGAATGAAATAAATAAATGGCGGGCGATGGAATCATGGATGTATACATGGTTGAAAGATCATGGGGTGGAGATTCCATTATACCGGGAATGTTAGGTGAACAACAACAAAAGTCAGGCATTATAGCATCGTATAGTACCGCGCTAACCACAAATCTTATTATGGGCGAGCAAGATAGAAGTACCTTCATCCTTTCGTTTGTCCTCGTATATCTAGTCAGGCTGAGTCGAAAGAGGAGATAAGTGGTTGGGGTCCCGTGATGTCCCTATCCTGCGATTCAGGATAACAACATAGTATATTATAAGGGATGGTAATTGAACGTAGGTCTCTCGATCGAAATTCATTACAATGGGTGGGCAACGGGGTTGTGGAGGGGGGCTCGACATGACTCGGTGAAACATGGTATCAAGGTCCCATATCTAAGGAAATATGGAATAAGTAATAAGTCCAAGGATGTTTGTGGGAAAAGTAGCGCACCTATCGAGAGTGTAAAAATGTGACATGTTACTCCCTGCTCTGGAAAAGAACTACAGCCGCAGTGTGGAAAGGAACTCTATGAAAGTTCAGATAACCCGTGAAGACTGACAACTTAGAATTTTTAAAAAAAATCTAAAACTTACCTTTTCTAAAAAAACGTTTTCGAAACCTGCACAACTCTTAGATCTTTGATTGATGACTTTCAAACAAACATTACATAACCATCCTAGAATTTGTTGAGTATGCTCGTACTCAATCTATTGTCTTAACCCTTGCTTAGGTTATAAGAAGACACGGCGACCGACATGCAGGATAAAATCAATAACAAAGTATTAGTTTAGTAGAAATAAGACAATATGTAGATATAGGAACCTCGGATTATGCATAGGTAGATGATCTAGTAATAGTATAGCTTCTCCAATAAGTTACCAGCTCTAATGGTTTTAAGCTTAGTATTACCATTGATTAGGAAGCTATAGCTCCTGCATTTAAACTTTTATCGTGTTGTGAATCCTTAATGGACTGAGGAGGATCTCGAACCTTTTGTACACTTTTGGCTCTTGGAATGACTTAATAAAGAAAAGCTATTGGACCCGCAATGTTTCTGCTATACCACTCTAAGTAATGTGATATTTGCGGATCGAGACTTCCGTGAGTGTCATATCAATGACTTGTACACTACAACATGCAGTGGTGTATTGGGTCACTACAGCTTGTATTAGAACAATTGTTTTGACCTTAGGTTGGAACCAAGTAATTGGACGAAACCTGTAGGTAGAACACGAGTTAGTAAAGAGTTCTCTAATAAAGTGATTGGTATTCAAATGAGAATATCCATGTCATAGCATTAGTGCGATAATTTTTTATTAATATCAAATAAGTACTTATATGTTTTATTTTCTTATCAGTCATTATGACGAGTTCGATGTCGAAACATAAAGTAAGAGTCTGAGATACAAGTCTAACTGATTAGCAAGAGGATTGGACTAAAGTCATGCGTCAATTATTGCTTGAGTTGGGATTTGAGATGCCAGTTCTAATCAGACAAGATGATTCTTGCAAAGTTTCGTGTCACCATATTATTCCCTGAAGTGTTAAGGATGGGAAATGTAATACCATACGGGGAGGCTAGGAGAAGTAATTTGGCTTATCAAATTGCTGCCATAGAGGCCATTACGAGTCTTAGAGAGTTTAAGAAGGAGTTGTTTGGAACAACATTTACACCACCACCCTATGGTGAAGAAGAGAATCGGTATAAGGTCGATTGCTATAGGTATGCCCTACGGGCACCTACTATTGGCCTCCCTGGTGCGGCCCAACGGAAGGCCCACTCGACGACCTGCCAAGGTCCATGACGCCTATGACGGTTCAACTGGTATGAAGTCCATATGGACACTGATGACTCAATGCACGGCGCCCAGAAAAATGCTTGATGGCGGTGTTGATGTAGAGCTTGTTGGGAACCCCAAGAAGAAGGTATGATGAGCACAGCAGCAAGTTTCCCTCAGTTATGAAACCAAGGTTTAATCGAACCAGTAGGATCAAGGAAACACTCCAAAGGTGTTACTAGCTGAGCTTTGGCAGGGCGCACTACCGGTGCTAGTACCAACGTGGAGACCTGAACAACACAACCACATAACTTTGTCCCCAACTTGCGATGAGGTTGTCAATCTCACCGTGTTTTGCGGAAAACAAAGGATTAAACGTATCAAATGGAAAGAAGTAATAGTTTGCAGAAAGTAAACACAAAGAAGTAAACAGCTGTAGATTGTATGTAAAGAAAAGGATCGGGATCCATAGTTCACTAGAGGTGTCTCTCCTTAGATAGATAACATGCTGGGTGAACAAATTACAGCGGGCAATTGACAAACACCGAGAAAGCAATACATGCATATACTAATTATCTTGACTCCTTTGAGACTTGATTGGGCATTACAACATTATACATAGATCGCCATCCAACTGCATCTATGAATAATAATCCACCTTCAGGTTATCATCCGAACCCCCTCCAGTATTAAGTTGCAAGCAACAGATTATTTCTTTACGAACTGCGTGTAAAGTAAACAATACGATTGTTCTATGAACAAAGGATTGTTGTTTTCTCCCTAGTAGCAACAACACATGTAGTACCTTAGAGATTTCTGTCACTTCCCCAGATTACTAGAGGCATGAACCCACTATCGAGCATAAATACTAACTCTTGGAGTTGCTAGCATCTACTTGGCCAAGATAGCTACTAACAATGGAAAGCATGCAAGATCACAAATAACAAAGACATGATAGAATCAATAATCAATCTGAAATAGCATCTCAATATCCATCGGATCCCCGCAAACACAACATGCAGAATTACAAATAGATGATCTTGATCATGAACGGAGCTCACAAGATCTAAACATGAAAGCACAAAGGAGGAGAACCAGCCATCTAGCTACTACATGGATCCGTAGTCCAGGGATGAACTACTCACGCATCACACCAGAGGCTTGCATGGTGATGAAGAAGGCCTCCTGGGTGAATTCCCCTCTCCGGCAGGGTGCAGGGAAGAGCTTCAGATCCATCCTGATCTAGGGATGGAGATGACGGTGGCTATAGACTCTTTCGTGGATTTTTGATCGGGCAGTTAAGGTTTTCGTCTCGAGGGCAATATATAGGCGGAAGGAGAGGCCGAGGGGGTGCCGGGAGCGGCCACACCACCCCCTGGCGAGGGCTAGGCCTGGCCGCGCGGCCAGGTGGTGTGGTGGCCCCCTGGCCCCTCTCCGTCTCGTATTCTAGCACTTGATGACATCCGGAAAATAGGCACTTTGGTTTTTGTCCCGTCCAATTCCGAGAATATTCATTTTCTGACTTTCCTGGAACCAAAAACAGTAGAAAACAGGCAGCTGGCACTGTGGCTCTTGTTAATAGGTTAGTTGAAGAAATCATATGAAAAGTACTCCAAAGTTGGAACAAAACACAAGAAAGTGGATAAAACCAAGCATGGAACATCAAAAATTATAGATACATTTGCAATGTATCAACATCCCCAAGCTTAACTCCTGCTCGTCCTCGAGTAGGTAAGTGATAAAAAGAAAGAATAATTTTTGAGGTGACATGCACCATCAAAGACTTGATCAAAGTATTTGCAAAACATTCAAAGCTGGGATCATAGTAGTTCAATCATAGCATGAAAGACAAAGTTCTAGCAATAAGACAAAGAAACTATGATGCAACATGAAAAGGCACAAACAAAAGATTCATGAATAACAATGCTTTGCAAGACGTTTGTTTGTTTCACATAAAGAAAACATAGCATAATAGTATTCAGCTTGTCCCTCAATAGAGTAGCAAATATAAATGCATAGGACACCTTCAAAGTTCATAAGATTGACTAGATACAATAGTTTAAAACAAGCAATATCAAAGTATGCATCAATCAACTAGTCTTGGGACAATGCACATAGAACTAAGAATGGCCACTATGCTCTCAAAGTAAGTGCATAAAGATAGAAGGTGGAGACTCAATGTAATGGTGGAAGAAAAGCCTTTGTAAAAGGAAGTAGGGATTCAAGTCTCATAAAGAGCTTCCAAAAATTATGATACTTGTAGCTTTCAGCTCTCATTGCCCCTATCATAAGCATCTTGGAGTGGTTAAGGTTAAAGTGACACAATTAAGAGGATATGCTTGACAAGTTATAAACCGAAATCTCATGCCCCTTACTTACGAAGACCGATCCTCATGCTACTCAACTTCAGTCACGAGTAAGCTCTTGTCATTGTAAGTACATGTGTATCATTAAGAACCGCCAATGGGGTACCCCTTGCACATGATACGGGAGCTTTCCCATAATCAAAATGACGAGGCAAGCAGACAATGAGCATCTCAGCGATCTTTTTATTTGCTATTTGCATAGGTTTTTATTGAGGATGCTTCATAGAGTGCTCATTATTGTGATGCTGCAAGTTTCCACCATGATTAGGCATGGCTTAGGCTAGCGGCCCAGGCGTTTCTCTAACACACATACAAACTCCATGATCTTACAAGTTCCACTTTTATTTCACACCACCGAGATCCGTAAGCAAAAGAACATGATATCAACGGGGTACAAAGTACAAGTGCAATGTTGAAAGCGTTCCCCATGGTACATGGTTCTGCTAATTTCAACTTATAAAGCGCAAACATATACGCAACAAAGAAGGACCCAATGGTTCAAGTTTATTAAGGGCAAGAAAAGTAAAGTGTGCCATCAAGTTCGTGAGAGCTTTAATCACTAGTTTTCTCATAACAAGTTTAAAGGTAGATAAAAACATGAATATACTTGGAATAGCATATGCTAATAGGTAGGTATGGTGGACTCTTTGGAATAACTTGGTTTGGGGAGTTGGATGCATGAGTGGAACTTATACTTTGTTGTGGAGGCTAGCAAAAGACTAGGAGCGACAAACTAAGAGAGCAATAATGGCCATAATCATGTAGAGCAACAAAACATCATTGATCAAAGCATAAAGTGATACTACAAGTTGAAAACTAAAGGACCATAAAGGCTATGGTGACTTGAGATAGTCATAACATGGTGTGAGCATGTGCCAAGTCAACCCAAATAAAGCATCAAAGGAGAATACCACTATACTATGCTTTAATATGCTAAAACAACGCATGATTCATCCAAGGCACATTAAGCAATCTCAATTGTTTATAACAAGTCATGCTACAGCAAAGAATACTAAGCATAAAGCCAAAAAAATATCAAGCATGGCATGAGAAAGCATAGGCCACAGTCAAAAACGAGCTCTTTTTACCACATAAGCATGAACTTTCCTACTCTTTTCCAAACCAAACCAAACTATTTGCAAACCAATGTATGAAAGAGGGGGTCCAACCAATTTATTCAGAAAACTAAGCAAACGAAAAACCAAAACGAAAATGAAAAAGAAGACGCTCCAAGAAAAACACAATTGTGCATGAAATAATAAAAATGAAGCGTTTGGAAGAAACCTGGGATTTTTATTGATGAAGAAGGGGATGCCTTAGGTATCCCCAAGCTTTGATGCTTGTACTTCTTGGATATTTCTTGGGTTACACGCGTGGCATCCCCAATCTTGAGCTTTAGTCCATTCTTCATGTAACAACCTCGGACCCTACGCTCTAAGTTCAAGCCTGGATGAACCAAAAGTGGTTAAGGGTTTTACAGCGGGGGCCTAGGGCCACCCACCTGTAGGCCCCTCGACCATTTTAACCACTTCCAAGAACATCGGGACAAGAGCGAGCGGCATAGGCAACAGGCGAAGAGATCAAATACATACACAAGTGAGTATGTATGCAAGCTACCTTACAACAGTTCTCAGAGCCATACCATCTAAAAAAATAGAAATATTGCAACGCCATACGGCAAGATCCAAATATCCTAGATAGATATAATAGGGTAGGATAGCTCCTCATACATCAATCAACAGAGTACCAAGCGGAAGCGGGAAACAAGATCCGAGTATGTACAAGAAGCAAATCGGCATAAGATGCCACATAAATAAGCACATCCCGCCCACAGATCTCACGGATCCCCATCCCCGGAATCTCTACACCGAGTGATCGTTGCCGACATCATCTGTCTCCTCCACCCAGTATCCATCTTGCGAATACACCTGCTCATCTGAATCAAACAATTTATTGTGTGAGACCCTAGGGGTACTCAGCAAGTCTTTATGCCTCTAAAGGGGACATATACCTGGGGTGACGCAATTGCAGCAAAAGATAATAACTAACAATTCTATAGATAGTCGCTAACCATCTGCCTAACCAATGATAGACGGATGTCCGTTAATTAGAAACAACAGTTTATAATAGTATAAAGTAACAGATCCCTCCTCCTTCTCGCTTAACAACGAGAAAGCGGACGAACAACCCATCCGTTGGCAGTTTTATTAACCATTGCATGAGTATTGCACTAATTACTAGTCAGATATTTAGTCAAATTAAAAGCGGTACTTTAGTTATGATTGTCTATGATCGAGAAACTGTGCTCCAAGTCGTCCATAACCGCGGACACGGCTTTCAGAAAGATTTACCCTGCAGGGGTGCACGAATAACAACACACACTCGATAAACCTCGGAAAAACCAACTCAAAACCCAACGAGGCATTCACGACAAAGCGATCACAGGATTCATAAAATATTTCAGGGGGCCACCCCATTAAGCTACCCGCAACGAAGTTGGCCGACTCCGAGACGGACCCAAGGTTTGCGTCAATGGCTGTAAATGACTGGGAACCCGAAAATGTGACTGGGCTTGTCGATACCGCGAAAACACTCCGCATCCCAAACAGTACAGGTGCTCCACGCACAATCTTAATAAAACAGTAACATGGCATAAGTACAGGATAGTAAATAAAACCCCAAAATAGTTTGTGGCCCCAAGAAATAGAAATGAATCAAGCTCTCGCTCAGGGGGGGGTCCACAAGGCCTCCCGGATGTGGATAGTGTGAATAGTCAAGGAACAGGAATCAAGTACTCGTGGTCCTACGGGACACAAGTGGACATAAAAACCAAATGACAGATATTTCCCACCGGTGCCTCTTTCATTAGTTATCCCATTACTACTCAGGTTGAGTTGTTTAGGTACCTCGTTATCCACCAGACACTCACATACCCTACACATGCTGTTCTACGACTCGCATGTCTCAAACAACTCCTGTAGTAATGGCTCATGGGATGGAGGAACAAGCTCGGTGGGGTTTAAAAGTAAAGGCCATGCGGTACTTGGGATTCAATTTAATGCATTCGCGACTCCATGATGCAAGAATAAGATAGAAGCAATAGGTACTATATGTATGCAAGCATGTGGTAGTGCTTGCCTGGTAGCTCAGTTGTCGCGAGAGATGGATCTGGGTAGTACTCCTGGGATTCCTGATAATTCTCCTGCTCGACGTCTATTCGAAAAGAACCAAACAAACAAGGGCCAACATAAATAAAGTGCACAAGCATATAAATAAAATGCTACAAGGAACCAAGTATGCCATGATGAATGATGCACGATTTACATGGAAATAATGTAGCATGGCAAGGGTGAGGTGTGGGGACAAGAATAAATCATTTTATTAATTATTTGACCAAGTTTTATTACCATAAACAGTTCTGATTATTTAATATTTATATGATGCATGCTTCAATTCATATCGTGGAATGCATAATCAGAACGGGTTCGTCGCGCTGATCGATTTAGACATATTATTTGTCAAATTTGGAGTTATAGAATTAAAGTTATTAATTAATTAAGAAAAGGCATTTATTGCAAATTTAATCATCTCGAAAATTTAAATTAGTCAAACATTATTTTGGATGGCATATTTGAATTCCTCCCATTTTTCTGATTCAAAAACGTATATTATTTGCATTATTTCGATTTGCCAATTAAAAGTTATTAAAAACTGGATCTAAACTCATATTGAACATTTCTGAAAAATATTTTTATTAGACAGATAAAGGACAGACACTTTTCATACACAGGCAGAAGTTAGCCACCGCCGCTGACAGGTGGGGCCGAAAAGCTGAGTCAGCGCGGGCGACACAGCGAGGGTTTTGGGCGTTTCGTACCGCGGAGCTGTCTAGCCCTAGACACAGACATGCGGGGCCTGGGGCGCGGGTCCACGCGTGCGCGTGGCCAGTGGACGTGTGCCACGTGGGAGAAGCTGGGGCGCGAGGGACTTGTCCGTGATGGACAGAAACTTCTGGGGGGGGTTTTGTGCAAAAGAACTACGAAACTGAAACTCGATCCGCTGCACGAGCTAGCTGGATCGATCTTTGCGAGAGGATTATGATCGAACCAAGACGAATTTGGCGATACCGCAAAGAGCAAAAGTGTAGAGGGGATCAAGGGCTTCAACATGGTGCAAAGATCAAGCTCGGAGGTTCACTATGGTGTGGGCTAGGTCGAGGAGAACATGGGTGCTCGTGCAGCATGCGTGCGTGCTTGTCTGACGGCTGCAGCTCTGGCGACAGAACAACGGTGCGACGGCGCGATTTTGCAGGGACAGTCACGAACTCACTGCTGCACTAAAACATTTGTGGGACGACTCGTTGGAAAGAGGGGAGCACCAGCTAGCGACCGATACTCGCGGATCTGATTTTCATGGACTGAGTCGTGAGCTATGTCGACGAGAACATAGCGAGCAGAAAACATGTGCGAGTGCTCTCTGCGGCGGCGCACGCGCACGGAGGCATGCATGACGGTGAGGCACGACGATATATGGAGGGGAAAAGATGGCTGGGAGGTAGGGGAGTTGCTCACCGTGCACCCTATGCTAGCCGAGCTAGTTAAGGTGTTGGCGTGCTCGAAGGAGGCTCGTGCCCTCGACTTGCGGTTTTTCTCTAGCCCGGTGGCTGCTCCGGCGAGCTCCGGCGGCGGCCTTTGGTACAGGGCAAAGAAGAAGTAGGGGCACCTGCCTGTGGCCGTGGACCATCGAGGATGACACCAGATCAGCGTCGGCGGAGGTAGACCGCGGCTCTAGGATTTTACTGGACATGGCTTTGTCCATCGGCTGGGAGGTGGAAGAAGAGAGGGAGGAATCGATGGGCGCCTCCGAGATGGGATCTGAGGTGGAGAGGGATAGTGGGGTAGATAAGGGAGGGAAGGAGAGGACATGGGGGTGTGGTGGCCACCTTTTTGCTAAACAAGGAAGAGATCGATGGGGTAGGGTTTTCTTCCCTCTTCTCCCCTCTCTCTCTCTCTACTTAGATAGGGGGTGGGTCACCCAGTGTAGCATCCCAGTTGTCTAACAATTGCAATGCTACTAGCCTAGTCTATATAATGCTACTTCCTACATACATTAGTTGCATCATCATTATATCATGCTCATGTCATCATGCCACATTGCATTTGAGCATCATATAAAACCCTTTTCCATTTGGTTCTTATCTCATATGCATTACTTGGAGTTGCCTCTTGATATAATGTATTTGCTTCTTGATATATTGCTTCATGCCCAATTTGAATTGAGGGTATATCTTTAAAACTCTTTACACCTATTAACTTCTCCATATCAACTCCCTTTTATCACATGCTCATTCTACCATATACATGTATGTGGGCATATTCAATTGCTTTTAGATTTAATTCTAGCCCATATATATAGTTGTATGAATCCTACTATTCACATGCAGATGGTCATTTGGTTTGATCCAACCGAATTTAAAATGCCATGTGAGCTTGGCCTTTCTCAAACCCTTGATTATTGCAATTCTTTTATTTGGCAACCTCTTTTCGCTCACATATTGCAATTCTTTTATTTGGCAACCTCTTTTCGCTCACATACATGTGGCATATTTTGTCTTCACAAAATATGCACACATGCATGGATCATGCAATAACAAGCTATTGTAACCTCATGCAATCACAAGATCATGTGTGTTTCTTTGGCTTATTATTTGAATATTCTGGAAACCTTGGTTCTATCTTATTATGACCAAACTAAAATCAAACAAATCTAATCAAGCTTTTCTACCTATGCTGCACGTGAGTGTGCCCATATGATCCTCTCTCTTTTTCTTTCCCCAAACCGAAGCATCCTAGCTATGATCTATACCACCGGTTGTGCACTTCACTCCCTGGCTAAAACCAACCCCTCTCATCCTTTTTCTTAGCTAGCTAGCTAGCTCTCCTCGTAATCTATCGATGTACACAACCCCTCCAGCTCCATCCTGGTCCGGTCGCACCCAGAAGCCACAGCAGGAGTCAGCCCTGCTTCTCTTCCTGCCCTCGCTCGCGCACACAGCGCGCGCGACCTCGCATGCCACCCCGCGTGCTTGATTACAGAAAAGCAGAGTCACAGGTTCCTATCCTCTCTCAACCACTCCTCTCCATCTTAGATCAGATCGGCCTCCCTTGTTCTTGCTTTCCGAGGCAAATCAACAGCAACACCACCATGCCGCCGTCCACCCCGTCTCGCCTCTGATCAGCGCCGTCGTCGGAGCCATGCAAGCAAGGAGTGGCACCATGTCAAGCTGCGCGCCTGTAGGGTACAAGGAGCGAGGTGGAGAAGTGGAAGAACGCGTGTCGGAGGCCATGGACCTTGTCTGCGACCTCAACGTCCCTGCAGCACCCGCCACCGCCGTCTCCCTCATCTCCTCTGGCCGAGCTCCGTCGATGCCTCTATACCATCTCGGTGAGCCTCACCACCTCCCTCCATCTCCCCTCAATGCCTCTGCACAGCCAGCTCCAGGTCGCCGTCTCCGATGTAGTTGTTCCGTCGCCGCTCGCCGCGTGCATGCTGAGAAGCGTACCGCCGCGCGCCACACTGATGGCTCAATGCACGACGCCCAGAAAAATTCTTGATGGCGGTGTTGATGTAGAGCTCGTTGGGAACCCCAATAGGAAGGTATGATGAGCACAACAACAAGTTTCCCTCAGTTATGAAACCAAGGTTTAATCGAACCAGTAGGAGCAAGGAAACACCTCAAAGGTGTTACTAGCTGAGCTTTAGCAGGGTGCACTACCGGTGCTAGTAGCAACATGGAGACCTGCACAACACAACCACAGAACTTTGTTCCCAACTTGCGATAAGGTTGTCAATCTCACCGTGTTTTGCGGAAAACAAAGGATTAAATGTATCGAATGGAAAGAAGTAAAAGTTTGTAGAAAGAAAACACAAAGCAGAAACAGTTTATAGATTGTATGTAAAGTAAAGGACCGGGATCCATAGTTCACTAGAGGTGGCTCTCCTTAGATAGATAACATGCTGGGTGAACAAATTACAGCGGGGCAATTGACAAACACCGAGAAAGCAATACATGCATATATTAATCATCTTGACTCCTTTGAGACTTGATTGGGCATTACAACATAATACATAGACCGCCATCCAACTGCATCTATGACTAACAATCCACCTTCATGTTATCATCCGAACCCCCTCTAGTATTAAGTTGCAAGCAACGGATTATTGCTTTACGAACTGCATGTAAAGTAAATAATATGATTTTTCTATGAATAAAAGATCGTTGTTTTCTCCCTAGTAGCAACAACACATCTAGTACCTTAGAGATTTCTGTCACTTCCCCAGATTACCAGAGGAATGAACCCACTATCGAGCATAAATACTAACTCTTGGAGTTGCTAGCATCTACTTGGCCAAGATTGCTACTAACAACGGAAAGGATGCAAGATCTCAAATAACAAAGACATGATAGAATCAATAATCAATCTGAAATAGCATCTCAATATCCATCGGATCCCCGCAAACACAACATGTATGGATTACAAATAGATGATCTTGATCATGAACGGAGCTCACAAGATCTAAACATGAAAGCACAAAGGAGGAGAAACCAGCCATCTAGCTACTATATGGACCAGTAGTCCAAGGATGAACTACTCACGCATCACACCGGAGGCTTGCATGGTGATGAAGAAGGTCTCCAGGGTGAATTCCCCTCTCCGGCAGGGTGCCGGGAAGAGCTTCAGATCCCCCGATCTAGGGACAGAGACGACGGTGGCTACAAACTCTTTTGTGGATTTTTGATCGGGTACCTAGGGTTTTTGTCCCGAGGGCAACTTATAGGCGGAAGGAGAGGCCGAGGGGGTGCTGGGGTCGCCCAGACCACCCCCTGGCGCAGGCCAGGCCTGGCCGTGCGGCCAGGTGGTGTGGCCGCCCCTAGCCCTTCTCCGTCTCGTATTCTGGCACTTGATCCCTTCCGGAAAAATAGGCACTTTGGCTTTTGTCCCGTCCAATTCCGAGAATATTCATTTTCTGACTTTTCTGGCCAAAAACAACAGAAAACAGGCAGCTGGCACTGTGGCTCTTGTTAATAGGTTAGTCCAATAAATCATAATAAAAGTACTCCAAAGTTGGAACAAAACACAAGAAAGTGGATAAAACCAAGCATGGAACATCAAAAATTATAGATACATTTGCAATGTATCACACACAGAGCAGCAACATCACGCGCACATTGCTGTTGCCTCTGCATCTCTGTTCCCTCCAGTTTTCCGGTCGACCCAGCCCTCCTCCGATAAACCTCTCTGAACAAAAGTTGCAGACGGATGTCCCCTCTTTCCATTCCAAAAGGAATCGCTCAAAACGGTGGTCCGTACCTCTCGGAGTCTTCCGTCGAAGATCGTCGTATTTTCTGCCACGACTGACGAAGTGCAGCTCGCGTCCGTCAGTTAAACATGACTTATTTCCCCCCCTCTGTTCTTCGCCTTGCCCCGACCGCTGCAGACCTCCTTCGCGAAATCCCCAAACACCAAAGTTGTAGCCCGATCCACCCTCTACAACTTTCCTTTTTACGGCAGGGAGAAATTCACCACCGTTCGGTCGCAATCATCGTCGCAACCCAGCCCAATCTCAGCCCGTTTTCTAAAAACTTTCCGTCAGTTTTAAACCGTAGAGACACCTCTGTTCATCATGTTTTTACTGTCGATACAGTCCACCCCCGCCGAAACACCAAACACGAACTTTGTAGAGCTAAGTGAGATCTACACTTTCGTTTTACATCATCCCCAAATTGTCGCTGGAACATAAAAAATTATAGATAAATTTGCAATGTATCAACATCCCCAAGCTTAACTCCTGCTCGTCCTCGAGTAGGTAAGTGATAAAAATAAATAATTTTTGAGGTGGTATGCACCATCAAAACTTGATCAAAGTATTTGCAAAACTCAAAGCTAGGATCATAGTACTTCAATCATAACATGAAAGACAAAGTTCTAGCAATAAGCAAAGAAACTATGATACAACATGAAAAGGCACAAACAAAAGATTCATGAATAACATGCTTTGCAAGACGTTTGTTTGTTTCACATAAACAAAACATAGCATAATAGTATTCAGCTTGTCCCTCAATAGAGTAGCAAATATAAATGCATAGGACACTTTCAAAGTTCATAAGAGTGACTAGATACAATAGTTTCAAACAATCAATAACAAGTTATGCATCAATCAACTAGTCTTGGGACAATGCACATAGAACTAAGAATGGCCACTATGCTCTCAAAGTAGTGCATAAAGATAGAAGGCGGAGACTCAATATAATGGTGGAAGAAAAGCCTTTGTAAAAGGAAGTAGGGATTCAAATCTCATAAAGAGCTTCCAAAAATTATGGTACTTATAGCTTTCAGCTCTCATTGCCCCTATCATAAGCATCTTGAAGGTGATTAAGGTTAAAGTGACACAACTAAGAGGATATGCTTGACAAGTTATAATCCGAAATCTCATGCCCCTTACTTACAAGACCGATCCTCATGCTACTCAACTTCAGTCACGAGTAAGCTCTTGTCATTGTAAGTATATGTGTATCATTAAGAACCGCCAACGGGGTACCCCTTGCACATGATACGGGAGCTTTCCCATAATCAAAATGACAAGGAAGGCAGACAATGAGCATCTCAGCGATCTTTTTATTTGCTATTTGCATAGGTTTTTATTGAGGATGCTTCATAGAGTGCTCACTATGGTGATGCTGCAAGTTTCCACCATGATTAGGCATGGCTTAGGCTACCGGCCCAGGCGTTTCTCTAACACATATACAAACTCCATGATCTTACAAGTTCCACTTTTATTTCACATCGCCGGGATCCGTAAGCAAAAGAACATAATATCAACGGGGTACAAAGTACAAGTGCAATGTTGAAAGCGTTCCCCAAGGTACATGGTTCTGCTAATTTCAACTTATAAAGCGCAAGCATATACGCAACAAAGAAGGACCCAATGGTTCAAGTTTATTAGATGCAATAAAGTAAAGTGTGCCATCAAGTTCGTGAGAGCTTTAATCACTAGTTTTCTCATAACAAGTGGAAGGTAAACAAAAGCATGAATATACTTGGAATAGCATAAACTAGTAGGTAGGTATGGTGCACTCTTTTGAAAAACTTGGTTTAGGGAGTTGGATGCATGAGTGGAACTCATACTTGGTTGTGGAGGCTAGCAAAAGACTGGGAGCGACAAACTAAGAGAGCAATAATGGCCATAATCATGTAGAGCGACAAAACATCATTGATCAAAGCATAAAGTGATACTAAAAGTTGAAAACTAAAGGATCATAAAGGCTATGGTGACTTGAGATAGTCATAACATGGTGTGAGCATGCGCCAAGTCAACCCAAATAAAGCATCAAAGGAGAATACCACTATACTATGCTTTAATATGCTAAAACAACGCATGATTCCTCCAAGGAACATTAAGCAATCTCAATTGTTTATAACAAGTCATGCTACAACAAAGAATACTAAGCATAAATCCAAAACAATATCGAGCATGGCATGACAAAGAATAGGCCACAGTCAAAAACGAACTCTTTTTACCACATAAGCATAAACTTTCCTACTCTTTTCCAAACCAAACCAAACTATTTGTAAACCAAAGTGTGAAAGAGGGGGTCCAACCAACTTATTCAGAAAACTAAGCAAACCAAGAAAACTAAAAAAAACAAAACGAAAACAAAAAAGAAGACGCTCCAAGAGAAACACAACTGTGCACGAAACAATAAAAATGAGGCGTTTGGAAGAAACCTGGAATTTTTATTAATGAAGAAGGGGATGGCTTGGGCATCCCCAAGATTTGACGCTTGTACTTATTTGATATTTCTTGGGGTGACACGCGTGGCATCCCCAAGCTTCAGCTTTAGTCCATCCTTTATCTAGTTACTCATTCCTTCCATACACCTGAAATTTTTCCTTCATACAAAATTTCACACAATCTCATTAGCAACATTAGTGCACTTAAGATAAATAAGTCTCAAGGTCAGTTCTAACACCAAATAAACTTCCATTAGAACAATAGCTACTGTAGCACTTCCCTCAAAAATCTCAATTCCCCAAAGGACTCAAGAAGGAACTAGCAAGAAGCAAATGTAGAAAATGGCAGAAATCTGTCAAAACAGACCAGAAGGTAAAGACGAATTTTTTCGAAGCCCTTATGTTGCTCAAATCAAAAAGTGTTGAACTAATGAAAGTTGTATAACAACCTGGGTCAGAATCACAAATAATTACAGCTCAATTCGACGTACAGAGCTCTCTCAGGAATTTTTACGGTGAATCACAGAAATCTGTTTCGGGACAGCAACTTTCCCAATCATTACTTCACTCTCATTAGAGGTTACTCTTGGCACAAAAAGAAAATAAAAAGGATAAGGAGAGGTTATTACAGAGGTAATAACTTCCAAGACTCAATTAAAACTCTTGGGTTATCTCCCAACAAGTACTTTTCTTTAACGCCTTTAAGTTAGGCATAAGAACCAAAGAAAGAATCAAGTGTTCTGAAATGAAGAAGCATTAAGACCAAATTTTGTTTTCATAGGAGAAGCAAAAGAAATCTTTTCTCTCTTTTTAGGGAAGTGTTCTATACCTTTCTTTAGTGGGAGTTGATTAATGGTGCCTTCTTTCATATCAATGATGACACCAACAGTTCTAAGAAAAGGTCTTCCCAAAGTAATAGGACAAGAAGCATTGTATTAAACATCCAAAACATTGAAATCAACAGGGACATAGGAATCATTAACCATAATAAGAACATCATTAAGACTCCCCATGAGTTTATTTTTAGCATTAGCATCAAGTGGGACATTCAAATAACAATCTTCAAGAGGAGGCAAATCAAGCATATCATAAATCCTTCTAGGCATAATAGAAACACTACTATCAAGATCACACAAAGCTTTGAAATCAAAGTCGTTCACTTTCATATTAATGATGGGTTCCCAACCATCTTCTTGTTTTATGGGAATAGAAGCTTTATGTTTCATCTTTTCTTCTTTAATCTTTATGAGAGCATCAGTAATGCGTTTTGTAAAAGCCATGTTCATAGCACTAGCATTAGGACTTTTAGCAAGCATTTGTAGGAACTTAATAACTTCAGAGATGTTGCAACCATCAAGATCAAAATCAACTTTATCATTTAAAGTAGTAGAACTATTACTAGCCTCAACACTAGTGGTGGTGATAGTAGAAACACTAATGTTTCTAGCAATTTCATCTTCTCTTTCCCACTTAGCATGTAATTCAGATAATAGTATAACGTTTTCATCAATTCTTACTTGTATAGCATTAGTAGCTGCAAAGGGATTCTCATTAGTTTCAGGTTTAGCAGCCATTTTATTCAAAGTAGATTGAGCTTCAGCCAAAGATGCTATATTTCTTTCAGCATTAGAGAGTTTTTCCTCAATAGTTTTATTGAAAGCAGTTTGTTTACTTATAAACTCTTTAAGCATAACTTCAAGTTCAGAGGGAGCACTCTTATTATTGTTGTAAGAATTTCCATAAGCATTACCATTGTTGGGAGGATATGGCTTATAATTGTTGTTACCAAAATTGTTCCTATAAGCATTATTACCATAAGTATTGTTGCCAAAGTTGTTATTTCTTATGAAGTTCGCATCAACTTGCTCTTCTTGAGCAACCAAAGAGGCTAAAGGAACATTATTTGGATCAATATGGGTTTTCCCATTAACAAGCATAGACATAATAATATCAATCTTATCACTCAAGGATGAGGTTTCTTCAATAAAATTTACCTTCTTACCTTGTGGAGCTCTCTCAGTATGCCATTCAGAATAATTAACCAATAGTTTAGTTGCATCACCCAAAGTGATGGTCATAAAGGTACCTCCAGCAGCTGAATCCAATAGGTTCCTTGAAGAATAGTTCAATCCTGCATAAAAAGTTTGGATGATCATCCAAGCAGTCAGTCCATGAGTGAGACAATTCTTTACCAAAGATTTCATTTTTCCCAAGCTTGAGCAACATGCTCATTATCAGGTTGTTTAAACTTCATTATTTCACTTCTCATGGATATAATCTTAGCAGGAGGATAGTATTTTCCAATAAAAGCATCTTCGCACTTAGTCCAAGAATCAATACTATTCCTAGTTAAGGAATTCAACCATTCTTTAGCTTTTCCTCTCAAAGAGAAAGGAAACAATTTCAGTTTAATAATATCACCATCTATATCCTTATGCTTTTGCATCTCACAAAGTTCAACAAAGTTATTTAGATGGGAAGCAGCATCTTCATTACCAATACCAGAAAATTGTTCTCTCATAACAAGATTGAGCAAAGCAGGTTTTATCTCAAAGAAAGTATTTTCAGCCATAGGTGGAGCAATAGGAGTGCCAATAAAATCATTGTTGTTGGTGCTAGTGAAGTCACACAACTTGGTGTTTTCAAAAGTAGTCATTTTTTGGGTTTTAAAATAAGAAAGCAAACAAGTAAAACTATTTTTTTTGTGTTTTTCGAAGAACAAAACAAGCAAACAAAGCAAAAAGAAACTAAGCAAAACAAAAACAACAAAGAGATTGGTTATGAGGGACTCCCCTTGTGAAGATGTCCTTGACTCCCCGGCAACGGCGCCAGAAAAATGCTTGATGGCTCAATGCACGGCGCCTAGAAAAATGCTTGATGGCGGTATTGATGTAGAGCTCGTCGGGAACCCCAAGAGGAAGGTATGATGAGCACAGCAGCAAGTTTCCCTCAGTTATGAAACCAAGGTTTAATCGAACCAGTAGGAGCAAGGAAACACCTCAAAGGTGTTACTAGCTGAGCTTTTGCAGGGCGCACTACCGGTGCTAGTAGCAACGTGGAGACCTGCACAACACACCCACAGCACCTTGTCCCCAACTTGCGATGAGGTTGTCAATCTCACCGTGTTTTGCGGAAAACAAAGGATTAAACGTATCGAATGGAAAGAAGTAAAAGTTTCCAGAAAGAAAACACAAAGAAGAAACAGTTTATAGATTGTATGTAAAGTAAAGGACCGGGATCCATAGTTCACTAGAGGTGGCTCTCCTTAGATAGATAACATGCTGGGCGAACAAATTACAGCGGGGCAATTGACAAACACCAAGAAAGCAATACATGCATATACTAATCATCTTGACTCCTTTGAGACTTGATTGGGCATTACAACATAATACATAGACCGCCATCCAACTGCATCTATGACTAATAATCCACCTTTAGGTTATCATCCGAACCCCCTCCAGTATTAAGTTGCAAGCAATATATTATTGCTTTACGAACTGCGTGTAAAGTAAACAATACGATTGTTCTATGAACAAAGGATTATTGTTTTCTCCTTAGTAGCAACAGCACATCTAGTACCTTAGAGATTTCTGTCACTTCCCCAGATTACTAGAGGCATGAACCCACTATCGAGCATAAATACTAACTCTTGGAGTTGCTAGCATCTACTTGGCCAAGATAGCTACTAACAACGGAAAGCATGCAAGATCACAAATAACAAAGACATGATAGAATCAGTAATCAATATGAAATAGCATCTCAATATCCATCGAATCCCCACAAACACAACATGCAGAATTACAAATAGATGATCTTGATCATGAACGGAGCTCACAAGATCTAAACATGAAAGCACAAAGGAGGAGAACCAGCCATCTGGCTACTACATGGATCCGTAGTCCAAGGATGAACTACTCACGCATCACACCGGAGGCTTCCATGGTGATGAAGAAGGCCTCTAGGGTGAATTCTCCTCTCCGGCAGGGTGCCGGGAAGAGCTTCAGATTCCTCCCGATCTAGGGATGGAGATGACGGCGGCTACATACTCTTTCGTGGATTTTTATCGGGCACTTAGGGTTTTCGTCCTGAGGGCAATATATAGGCAGAAGGAGAGGCCGAGGGGGTGCCGGGAGCAGCCACACCACCCCCTGGCGCGGGCCAGGCCTGGCCGCGCGGCCAGGTGGTGTGGTGGCCCCTGGCCCCTGTCCGTCTCGTCTTCTGGCACTTGATGACATCCGGATAAATAGGCACTTTGGCTTTTGTCCCGTCCAATTCCGAGAATATTCATTTTATGACTTTTCTGGAACCAAAAACAACAGAAAATAGGCAGCTGGCACTGTGGCTCTTGTTAATAGGTTAGTCCAAGAAATCATAATAAAAGTACTCCAAAGTTAGAACAAAACACAAGAAAGTGGATAAAACCAAGCATGAAACATCAAAAATTATAGATACATTTGCAATGTATCAGACACAGAGCAGCAACATCGCGCGCACCTTGTTGTTGCCTCTGCATCTCTGTTCCCTCCAGTTTTCCGACCGACCCAGCCCTCCTCCGGTAAACCTCTCTGAACAAAAGTTGCCGATGGATGTCCCCTCTTTCCATTCCAAAAGGAATCGCTCAAAACGGTGGTCCGTACCTCTCGGAGTCTTCCGTCGAAGATCGTCGTATTTTCTACCACGACTGATGAAGTGCAGCTCGCGTCCGTCAGTTAAACACGACTTATTTTTTCCCCCTATGTTCTTCAGCTTGCGTCGACCGCTGCAGATCTCCTTCGTGAAATCCCCAAACATCAAAGTTGTAGCCCGATCCACCCTCTACAACTTTCCTTTTTACGGCAGGGCGAAATTCGCCGCCGTTCGGTCGCAATCATCGTCGCAACCTAGCCCGATCTCAGCCCGTTTTCGGAAAACTTTCCGTCAGTTTTAAACCGTAGAGACACCTCTGTTCATCATGTTTTTACCGTCGATACAGTCCACCCCACAGAAACACCAAACACGAACTTTGTAGAGCTAAGTGAGATCTACACTTTTCGTTTTTACAACATCCCCAAATTGTCGCTAGATTCGTCGTCATCGTCCTCCGAACATGGCTCCAGACGCTGTTTTTTTTCAGATGCAGTTTTCAGTTCGTGAGCCTTCGCGGAAAGTTTTGCGCATAAGCCCCTGTACTTTTTTCCGCCTCCACCCGTAGTCCCCCGTATCGCACACGTGTCGGCGACCGATAGCCGCGCGCGCGCTATGGCCCCGCCGCTCGGAGGCCCACCAGTCAGCCACTACGGCTAGGTTTCCCCGCGGTGAGAAAAAGCCGGACCAACCCCGCTGCCCACCTGCCGCCGAGTCAGCGTCGGGCCCCGTGCGTCAGTGACTCGGGCTAGTTCCTCCTGAGTACAGAAAGTTTCCGTGATCTTTTTCAAAATAACAAAAATTCCTGAAAATGTTTAATATGTTTTAATATCCAGAAATTAATAACTTTTTATTGATAAATCCAAATAATACAAATAATATATGTTTTTGAATCATAAAAATGTGAGGAATTCAAATATCCCATCCAAAATAATGTTTGTCTAATTTAAATTTTCGAAATTGTTTAATTGCAATAAAATGCCTTTTCTTAATTAATTAATAACTTTAATTCTATAACTCCAAATTTGACAAATAACATGTCTAAATCGATCAGCGCGACGAGTCCGTTCTATTTATGCATTCCATGTTCTGTTTTGCAGCATGCATCATATCAATAATAAAAATCAGAACTGTTTATGGTAATAAAACTTGACCAAATAATTAATAAAATGAGTTACTCTTGTCCCCACACCTCACCCTTGCCATGCTACATTATTGCCATGTAAATTGTACATCATTTATCATAGCATGCTTGTTTGGTTGTCACATTTTATTCATATGCTTGTGCACTTTGTTTATGTTGTCCCTTGTTTGTTTGGTTCTTCTTTCGAATAGACGCCGAGCAGGGGAATTATCAAGAATCCCAGGAGTACTACCCAGATCCATCTCTCTCTTCAACTGAGCTGTCAGGCAAGCACTTCCACATGCTTGCATACATATAGTACATATTGCCTCTATCTTATTCTTGCATCATGGAGTTACGGTTGCATTAAATTGAATCCCAAGTACTGCATAACCTTTACTTTTAAACCCCAGCGAAGCTTGTTCCTCCATCCTATGAGCCATTACTACAGGAGTTCTTTGAGCCATGCGAGTTGTAGATCAGCATGTGTAGGGTATGTGAGTGTTTGATGGATAACGAGGTACCTAAACAACTGAACCTGAGTTGTAATGGGATAACTAATGAAAGAGGCACCGGTGGACAATATCTGTCATTTGGTTTTTTATGTCCACTTGTGTCCCGTAGGACCCCGAGTACTTGATACCTGTTCCTTGACTATTCGCACTATCTACATATGGGAGACTCTATGAATCCCCTTTGCTAGAGCTTGATTTGTACTTTATTTCTTGGGGCCACAAAGTTGTTTGGGGCTTTATTATTATCCTGTACTTATGCCATGTTTTACTGCTTTATTTAAGATTGTGTGTGGAGCACCTGTACTGTTTAAGAATGCGGAATGTTTTCACGGTATCGACAAGACCAGTCACATTTTCTGGGGCTCCCAGTCGTTTACAGCCATTGTCGCTAACCCTGGGTCCGTCTCGGAGCCGGCCAACTTTGTTGCGGGTAGCTTATTGGGGTGGCCCCCTGAAATATTTTATGAATCCTGTGATTGCTTTGTCGTGAAAGTCTCGTCGGGTTTTGATTTGGTTTTTCCGAGGTCGATCGTGTGTGTGTTGCTATTTGTGCACCCCTGCAGGGTAAATCTTTCTGAAATCCATGTCCGTGGTTATGGACGACTTGGAGCACATTTTCTCGATCATAGACAAGTATAACTAAAGTACCGACTTTAATTTGACTAAATATCTGACTAGTAATAGTGAAATACTCATGGAATGGTTAATAAAACTGCCAACGGATGGGTTCTTCGTCCGCTTTCTCGTTGGTAAGCGAGAAGGAGGATGGATCTGTTAATTTATACTGTTATAACTGTTGTTACTAATTAACGGACATCCGTCTATCTTTGGTTAGGCGGATGGTTAGCGAGTATCTATAGGCTTGTTAGTTATTATCTTGTGCTGCAATTGCGTCACCCCAGGTATATGTCCCCTTTAGAGGCATAAAGACTTGCTGAGTACCCCTAGGGTCTCACACGATAAATTGTTTGATTCAGATGAACAGGTGTATTCGCAAGATGGATACCGGGTGGAGGAGACAGATGATGTTGGCAACGATCACTCGGTATAGAGATTTCGGGGATGGGGATCCGTGAGATCTGTGGGCGGGATGTGCTTATTTATGTGGCATCTTATGCCAATTTGCTTCTTATCCGTACTCGGATCTTGTTTCCCGCTTCCGCTTGATACTCTGTTGATTGATGTATGAGGAGCTATCCCACACTATTATCTCTATTTAGGGTATTTGGATCTTGCCGTATAGCGTTGCAATATTTCTATTTCTTCTAGATGGTATGGCTCTGAGAATTGTTGTAAGGTAGCCTGCATACATACTCACTTGTGTATGTATTTGATCTCTTCGCCTGTTGCCTACGCCGCTCGCTCTTGCCCCGTTGTTCTTGGAAGTGGTTAGGGCGGCCGACGGGTCTACACGTGGTTGGCCCCTAGGCCCCCGCTATACTACTTAAACCACTTTTGGTTCATCCAGGCTTAAACTTAGAGCGTAGGGTCCGAGGTTGTTACACCCAGGTTAGGAGGTTGTGGCCGAGCTGGCTACCCTTCTTGCAAGGCAAGGCAAGGGGTGTAGGGGTTAGGGGAAGGGTGGTTCGGTTGGAACATGGCTAGGAGGGAAAAGGGTTAGGGTTAGGGTTTTGATGAATGTGGGGGGGGTGACAAAGGTAGAGAGAAATGTGTAAGACACATGCACACATAGCTAGATGTGTTGGTTAAGCTTTGATCCAAACCAAGGGAAAGAAAGAAGTAAGAGGAAGATGTAGGGCTTCTTTTGTATGAGACAAGCAAAACACATCCATGCATGCATGATGCATTAAGATGGTGGAGAAAGTGAGGTTAGGGATAGGGTTTGGGGGTTAGAGAGACAGGGTCTTGGTTAAGAGGGAAAACATATACTCCATGTACCATATGCATGCCACATATGCCCTCAAAACCAAGAGAGGATGAGCCCTTAAGATGGTGGGGATCACTTGAACAAACTTGAATTTGATTTCCAAAGAAACCAAGCGCCACTCAAAACCCAAGAAAAACCAAAAGAAAAGAGAAATATGACCTTGCATGGCCCATGCATAATTAAATAAATTCCCCTCTAGTAGTGAAAACCACTAGAATAACTCATGGCATTTATATAAGCAAGGTTTCAAGAATTTGAATATGGCCCAACAAAAGAAAAGGAAGCTTGTTTACCACATGGACTAAATACAAGATCATGCATGAATATAAGGTGGCAAAGCTTGTGTGTATGTGCCACTAGCCAATATGAACCACAATTGTATTCCTCCATGAGCTTATATTAGAATTTAAACCATATGGAAGCTTGACAAGGCACTCCACTCACATAGCATGCAAAGGTGGCTATATGGATCTCACATATCAATAATGTGAAAACAACATGATGCTTATATGGGAACATGTCGAATTGTAAGTGGACCCATCCCAACCCACATGAGCTAGAGGTAAACCAAATAAAATGCAAAGCTCACATATAGTTGGATGGTGGAATTATGGGGTGGTGACAAAGAAAGGTGGTGGAGTTAATAAAAGATATGCCCCCAACTCAACTTGGGCATCAAGCATTTATCAAGAACCAAATACAATATATCAAGAGGCAAATACAATTAATAGTGCATATGAGATAAGAACCAAATGAAAAAGGGTTTTATATGATGCTCAAATGCAATGTGGCATGATGACATGAGCATGATATAATTATGATGCAACAATTATATGTAGGAAGGTAGCATATATATATATATACTAGGCTAGTAGCATTGCAATTGTTAGACAATTGGGATGCTACACTTCATCTCATTACTCATTCCTTCCATCCACCTAAATTTTTTCCTTCATACAAAAGTTCACACAATCTTTATTACAACATTAGTGCACTTAAGATAAATAAGTCTTAAGGTTCAATTCTAACACCAAATAAACTTCCATTAGAACACTAGCTACTGTAGCACTTCCCTCAAAAAGCTCAATTCCCCAAAAAAACTCAAAAAGGAACCAACAAGAAGCAAATGCAGAAAATGGCAGAAATCTGTCAAAACTGACCAGCAGGTAAAGATGAATTTGTTCGAAGACCTTATGTTGCTCCAATCAAAAAGTGTTTAACTAATTAAATTTAGATAACAACCTGGGGCAGAAGCACAAAAAATTACAGCTCAATCCGCCAAACAGAGATCTCTCACGATTTTTTACGGTGAAGCACAAAAATCTGTTTCGGGACAGCAACTTTCTCAATCATTACTTCTCTCATTAGAGGTTACTCTTGGCACAAAAAGCAAATAAAAAGGATAAGGAGAGGTTATTACAGAGGTAATAACTTCCAAGACTCATCTAAAACTTTTGTGTTACCTCCCAATAAGTACTTTTCTTTAACGCATTTAAGTTAGGCATAAGAAGCAAAGAAAGAATCAAGTGTTCTTAAATGAAGAAGCATTAAGATTAATACCAGAAATATCTTCAACAAGGCAAGGTATATCATCCAAATAAGTTCTAGAGGATCCTCTCTCAATGCTCTTAGGTTCACTATTCTCATCAAAATGGTTTGCAGGAACAATCCAATCAAGATTCTTTTCTATGGCATCATGTATTGCTATTAGTTTAAAGGGTGTTGGTATCTTAGGTTCCTCCCCATTAGGTTTGGTTTTGTTCATCTTTTCTCGTGTACCAAAAACATCTACACATGAGTCTAGCATATTGAAACATTCAAATACTTTCCTATCTTCCTTGGCAACATCATAGAACTCTTTAAACAAAGTTTCTAAAATGAAATCCCTCTTTTCAGGATCCTCAATTTCTTTAAGCTTAAGAAACATTCCTTGCATTAAGGGGTTGAGGTTAACAAACCTAGCTTCTAACATGTGAATCAAAGAAGCTGCAACAATCTCATAGTTTGGAGCAAGTTCTACAAGGGATCTATCCTCAGTATCTTCATGCTTACTAACATGATTAAAGAATTCTTCAATGTTATCTTTCCCAATTATAGAACCACTACCAATTGGAAGGTCTTTCAGGGTGAATGTAGGGATCAACATGGTGAGCTAAGGAAGAGGTGACAACTAAATGAGACTTAATTTTTTTGTGTTTTTGAATAAGAAAGCAAACAAGTAAAACTAATTTTTGTTTGTTTTTGAATAACAAAACAAGCAAACAAAGCAAAAAGAAAACTAAGCAAAATAAAAACAACAAAGTAAAGAGATTGGTTATGAGGGACTCCCCTTGTGAAGATGTCCTTGACTCCCCAGCAACGGCGCCAGAAAAACGTCTTTTTATGGCGTGTGGTTGACGTGGGAGTTTCTTTTTGATCCCCGGCAACGGCGCCAGAAAAATGCTTGATGGCTCAATGCACGGCGCCTAGAAAAATGCTTGATGGCGGTGTTGATGTAGAGCTCGTTGGGAACACCAAGAGGAAGGTATGATGAGCACAGCAGCAAGTTTCCCTCAGTTATGAAACCAAGGTTTAACGGAACTAGTAGGAGCAAGGAAACACCCCAAAGGTGTTACTAGCTGAGCTTTGGCAGGGCGCACTACCGATGCTAGTAGCAACGTGGAGACCTACACAACACAACCACAGAACTTTGTCCCCAACTTGCGATGAGGTTGTCAATCTCACCGTGTTTTGCGGAAAACAAAGGATTAAACGTATCGAATGGAAATAAGTAATAGTTTGCAGAAAGTAAACACAAAAAGTAAACAGTTGTAGATTGTATGTAAAGACAAGGACCGGGATCCATAGTTCACTAGAGGTGGCTCTCCTTAGATAGATAACATGCTAGGTGAACAAATTACAGCGGGAAAATTGACAAACACCGAGAAAGCAGTACATGCATATACTAATCATCTTGACTCCTTTGAGACTTGATTGGGCATTACAACATTATACATAGACCGCCATCCAACTACATCTATGACTAATAATCCACCTTCAGGTTATCATCCGAACCCCCTCCAGTATTAAGTTGCAAGCAACAGATTATTGCTTTACGAACTGCGTGTAAAGTAAACAATACGATTGTTTTATGAACAAATGATTATTGTTTTCTCCCTAGTAGCAACAACACATCTAGTACCTTAGAGATTTCTGTCACTTCCCCAGATTACTAGAGGCATGAACCCACTATCGAGTATAAATACTAACTCTTGGAGTTGCTAGCATCTACTGTCCAAGATAGCTACTAACAACGGAAAGCATGCAAGATCACAAATAACAAAGACATGATAGAATCAATAATCAATCTGAAATAGCATCTCAATATCCATCGGATCCCCACAAACACAACATGCAGAATTACAAATAGATGATCTTGATCATGAACGGAGCTCACAAGATCTAAACATGAAAGCACAAAGGAGGAGAACTACTCACATGGATCCGTAGTCCAAGGATGAACTACTCACGCATCACACCGGAGGCTTCCATGGTGATGAAGTAGGCCTCCAGGGTGAATTCCCCTCTCTGGCAGGGTGCCGGGAAGAGCTTCAGATTCCTCCCGATCTAGGGATGGAGATGATGGCGGCTACAGACTCTTTCGTGAATTTTTCATCGGGGACTTAGGGTTTTCGTCCTGAGGACAATATATAGGCGGAAGGAGAGGCCGAGGGGGTGCCGGGAGCGGCCACACCACCCCCTGGCGCGGGCCAGGCCTGGCCGCGTGGCCAGGTGGTGTGGTGGCCCCTTGGCCCCTCTCCGTCTCGTCTTCTGGCACTTGATGACATCCGGAAAAATAGGCACTTTGGCTTTTGTCCCGTCCAATTCCGAGAATATTCATTTTCTGACTTTCCTGGAATCAAAAACAGCAGAAAACAGGCAGCTGGCATTGTGGCTCTTGTTAATAGGTTAGTCCAAGAAATCATATGAAAAGTACTCCAAAGTTGGAACAATACACAGGAAAGTGGATAAAACAAAGCATGAAACATCAAAAATTATAGATACATTTGCAATGTATCAGACATCTACTCTCCAAGCGCGTAAAACAAGAAAAGATCAAAACTAGAGTTTGAATACAACTTGTAACCTACTCGTATTAGTACCTGAGAGTTAGCCTCCCCCATATATAAAGTCTAGGAGGTCCAACGAGAAGGGCGACTCCCACAATAAACAATAGATCTAGAAGTAAACTCCGCTCGTACACCGCTAGATCTCATCTGCGCACCTTCTTCATCTCGGCACCTTTGTAATCCTTCGAATCTCCATTAATAATGAGAAGACAAGAAGGAGTAGGGTTTTCCCTCTGGGGGTCTGAACCTGGGTAAACATCGTGTCTCCGTGTTGCTTGTCTGTTAGCCGACGAAGTCTCCAGCGCGCCGCTCTTCCTCTAAACCCAAGTCCATAAACTAGGAGCATTGACGTGTTAACCCCACGTCAATTAGCGCCGTCTGTGAGAAATCAACGCGCTAATGTGATGACTTCGGAGGCTCCACGATGTATCACACTGTCTACATCTACTTCAACTGCACACACAAGGGCTTGACTACGTACGGCTACAGAACAATAGCCAAGCGAGTTTTCCGGTGGAACCGAGACTCTGCGCTGGCAAATATCTTCATTGGATTCTGGATCAAACTCAATGAAAAACATGTGCCATGACAAGCCTGCAACACACAGCTCAAGTTTGGCTTAATAAAAGAAAGCAGCGACGTGGAAATCCGAAGAAGTCATGTTGTATACGTGAGTTTAGCTAGCTAGCTTGAATCGACCGAGCTGCTTTTGTGCCGGCTTGCTTCACGTGTATGGGAGGGTCACGTCCCAAATAAACTTACAAGAGTCAAATACAAGTACGATGAGAAGATACCAAATTTTAGATGACTAATACGACGTTTGAGTGCAGATCCGAGTGCTGCTAGTACTTGGCACGAGAATCAAGATCAGAGAAGCTACGCAACACATGCATGCATTATGTCATGCAAGAAAAATCAAGCTGCAACAACGACGGCACAACAAATGACGTGGTACAAGCGTGTTGTCAGTTCGGCGTTTCTACCCACGACAGCTCCAACCTGAAGTTTGACCGCCCGCACCCGCGCCGACTCTGTCGTGTTGACGCCATTAGGCAAAAGTCTGGTGACTGGCCGCCGCGTCGACTCCCGTCCACGGGTGACCCTCCGACTCCATCCGCTACATCAGTTCTACACATGGGGGTTGCGCCAACTCCACCGCGCAACCCGCCAAGTCTTCGGTTGCGGCAAACCTCTATGATATTCGGCTACGACGACCCGCCAAAATCTTCGGCTACGTTGACCCGCTACGATCTTCAGCTGTGGAAACTCGCTGCCGCCATCAGCTTTGGTGACCCGCTGCCGCGTCGACTCTGGTCCGCCGCATCGGCTCTCGAATGACGCCTCGACTATATCGACCACTTCGACTCCACACTCGGGCTCCACCGGGAGGCTCGTTGTCACCTTTAGCTACGGCGACCCGCTGCGGTCTTCAACTCCAATGACTCGGGGGCTCCTTCGGCTGCGGCAACAAACTGCCGCCATCGGATCTAGCAACATGTTACAGTCTTCGACTGCAGCGACCCGCTGCCATGTTGACTCGTCGTCCACCGTGTGACTCCGTCGACCTCGACCGCGACCCACCGATTGCATCGGCTCCCGCGACCGGCCGGTTGCGTCGGCTCCTACAATCCGTCGATAGCATTGGCTCTTGTGACCTGTTAACCTCGGCGACAACCAATAAGCTAAGTTTTCCTCTACTTAAAGTTTTTTTTAACTCACACTCGAAACACTCGGGGGCTGCGCCCTCTACGAGTAACCTAATGTGCCGTCGACTCCGCGCACTCGAGAACCTTATACACGATAGTCCGAGTAGTTGATTCTGCATGATCGTCGAATTCTTGAACTCCGAGTACCTTGGCAAGGTACTGAGACTAAGGGTAATTAGGCTAACGAAAAGGCCTAGCATACAGTGCAAAAGTGTCAACTCGATTGGCACCAAAATTGTTATAACAAGCCGAAAGACAAATATTATTTACAAGATACAAGTGCTTCACAATTCTTAAAATTTTCTGTAGCTTACAAGACCGTCGACTGCATCAAGCTATTCTATCAGGTCCTCCAATATGAGTTGACGAAACAACTGGCTACGCTATAAATTCAAGACCCTAGTCGAGTCCCTCCTCGAATGGTTGCATCGCTTGATGCTAAAAAGATGTGACGTTGGCCGCACACCCAACAGAAGTGACTGTGTCGACTCCATCTGCATCATTGACTCACCCATCTAATCGTCGCATGACTCTGCTACATCGACTCTGACTGCATCGTTGACTCTTGGCTCTTTATGCGTGAGACGCTGAATCGATGCACTTCCGGGTCAGTGGTTTCTTCTCGCATGATTATTGACTGCGTCTACAAGATACAAGACTAGATTCTCTAACCGAGTCTATGACTCGGCCAGACACTCGGGGGGCTACTCCAAACTAGATCACTAGTCGCGCATATACAAGATCTTCAAGTGGAACGCTCTGAATCCTCATTCAAATGTACGATTTGAATAAGGACTCGGGGGCTACTCCCATAGGACACGCTAATCGCACCTTCAAAAAAGTGTCGGTGTTAATGGCATTCTCATGATCATTTGAAGTACTTCCAGATCGTTCTGTCTACACAACCGATGACTATAAGTGTCTACTCAAGTCTACGACTTGAACAGACACTCAGGACATACTCCCATAGGAAGCGTTGGTCGCGCACCCTATAGTCCATTGTGTCGACTGCGTCCACAATGTCGATTCGCTTACAACAATCAAACTCATTGGTGACTCTGACCCACTTACATTGCAATGTCAAGTTCAGAGACAATGTCTCCTTGGCCACCCGAAACACCTCCGTGGTGATAAACATTCAGATGCTATGTCTACGATGCAAATATAAGACCTACAATCTAAATTGATGTCTGGTAACCGCATCCGCTGCGCTCTACCAGATAAATACGGTGTCTACGACATGAAGAAAATCCCGACGAACGCGTTGGGTACATATGCATTAATATTAGAGTTCATCTCAGTAAGGCCTGCGCAACATGAGTCGAACTACGTCAGCAATTTCTAAATTCGAGTCCTAGGACTCAAGTTTGAGTAGGTGACGTTGTTTTTGCCCTAGAGCAATTAAGTGGTCTTGATCCGTCGAGAGCACCAAACACGTTTACCATCATCCCTATGAACGACTACAAATTTGGGTGACCCGATGAACTTCCGGGTGACGTGCTTCGCACTCGACACAACTGTCAATTTTGACTACCAAATGCAAGACTCAAGACTTCTAAGTCTCCGCCCTTATCTACATTTCGGATGGACACTCGGGGGCTACTGACATAGATATGTCCTACGGGCACCTACTATGGGCCTACTTGGTGCGGCCCAACGGAAGGCCCACTCGATGACCTTCCAAGGTCCATGACGCTTATGATGGTTCGGCTGGTATGAAGCCCATATGGATACATACTCTCTAAGCACACAAGACAAGAAATCAAAACTAGTGTTTGAATCCAACTTGTAACCTACTCGTATTAGTACCTGAGACCTAGTCTCTCCCATATATAAAGGCTAGGAGGGTCCAACGAGGAGGACGACTCCCACAATAAAAAATAGATCTAGAAGTCAACTCCGCTCATACACCGCCAGATCTCATCTGCGCACCATCTCCATGCTAACTCATCCTTTTGTCACCGGCGCTTAATCCTGGAGTTTTACTTCATCATCAATTCTTCTAGGCTAAATACATAACATGTGTCGATCCGATGCTTGTGATCGTAATTTGGTTCTCGGCAAAGCTATATGACACTTATCATGAGTGGAATAGGGTCAATACTATAAATCCAATCCTCCAAATGATGGCGGTTATCTCCTAGGATTCGAGTTACACCGTGATCATATCTATGCATATTCAAGTATCTTTGGCAATCCGGAGTTTTCTCAAGGCAATACGGTGGTCTATCATCATTTTATCATGCTTCACATATTTTGGAACTCCATATCTGCAAAATTCTCGTTGATACGAGGGAATTGCATTTTTCGTCTCTCATAGCTTTTCTTAAGGTATGGGCTACAATAATTCTTACCCAAGATCTCCTTATCTTTGTAACCGGTGATCCGATCAAGTATGTGAACCAGGCGGTAGCTCTTTTTCTTTTCTGAAGGACCAGATAATCTAGTCTGCCAATACATCTTCTTCAACACGAATCCATGCTCTTGATGTTGATCTTTCCAAAAGAGCATTGGGCTCAGAAAGTGTTTCGAGCATTTGTTCGTTTCTCCCGCCTCTTGAACTTGATATTCTTGGAATATCTTGTTAATCCGTGGTGGTATATCTTGATGATATGCTTGCCTATTCTATATCAATTGAAGAACATGGAAGATCATCTGTGTTTTCTTCTCTCAAGCTTCGTGAACACCGCATGTGTGAAAGTTCTCAGAGTGTGAATCCTGACTTTTTGAAGTCACCTATCTCAACCACGTCCTTCTGCTAAATACATTGCTACAATTCTGGAATCAGCAAGCCCATTTTTAATTCCATCCTCCACCTTCAATCAAACCCGGAGTCTTTCCTTGTTGGTGAGTTATCATCGTCGTTCCGCTCAAGATTTCCTCAAGACTGCTAAATCTCTCTCAATCATTTCAAGAAGAACATGGAGTTCTTTTCACCTCTGTCTCGTCAAGTAATCTTTTGAAACCCTCTCGTTCCATCTCCTATCCTCAATCCACTGAAGGCCGCGAAGACTTTTCAGATCTTTTGTAATCCTTCTATTCAAGTTGGTGCTATCTTTTTTCTTTATCTGTTGAATCTTGCAGCCATTCTCCGTAATCTTTCTTCATATTTTTCCGATGGTTTGGATCTTATGACACGACGACAACATCATCATCCTTATCTATCTAGGATCCGGCGAATCATTTGCATCATATCTTTGTTTTCTTACGGAGTTCCATGAGTTCTTTTTGTCAAGATCTTTAGTCTGTCTTTGGGAGTTGGGTTACATGATTTTCTTATTCATGTACGGAGTAATGCTTTGAGTGCGGGATGGAGTAGCTACCATACCACTACTCTTATCATTTGCTCTTGTACATTGGATGGGCGGATTAATGCGATTTAAATCATTCCACGGTTATAGAAGTGGCCTTTATTTCTTGATACTTCTATTTCGTCCTTGTTTTTCCGGAGTGCTCTCTCGAAGAAAGTAATCAATAATCTCTTGTTGGTAATCTCGCCCTTTCTACACGGAGCAAAATCTTTAATTATCTGGTGGGAACAAACACAAACTCTTTTCTGTCCCCGTCTTTCTACCGGTGCTCGACATTCCAAAACAAGATGGAAGGAAACTATCTCTCCCTTTATTTCATCAATTCTTTTTCTGTGGTAAAGCCAATTATGCCATTAATCGCAAATCTATTCCACATTCCACTTCTTCTAAGGATTCTACCATAAGCTAGCATTCCCCTCTTTCTCTGGAAGTTATATCCGCGCACCTCAATTGCGTGATCCTTGGTTCTTACCGGTGCAACAAGAATCTAATCCGACAATGTCTAACTAAACATTTTCGTTGATATCAAGGAACTCTATGGTTTGAAGGCGATATTGTTTCCAAACTTCCTTTCTCAAATCTGAGGGAAGGTACAGTGCTATTTTCATAGTGGTGGATAACTTCTCCAAAGTCGCTCTTTGCATCTAGCAAGGGCAAGAATCATCATCACTTGCAGCTTCCAATCTTTAATCCTGACGGTGTGTCTTTTCTTTCTCCAAGGTACATCGTCCTTTCTCATTCTTTCTACAAGAGGTTCCAATCTTTTATCATGTTTCGCAGAAAAACCGGAGCTATGTTCATCCTATCCTTCTTGTCTCACGACAATCCTTCAACTCTTCTAACCCGTTGTTTTACAAGCAAAACGCAAGACTCGCAACAAGTCTAGCAAGTTTTGCAAGGTGTAATGGTCGCACCATTCCTTTGTTCATCCTTGGGAACGTGAGGGTCACCTTCGTTCCAAACACTCGCCGTTCGTCGTGTCTCTTTTCTTTTTCCTAGGAATCTCGGGGCGAGATTCTTGTTTAGTGGGGGAGAGTTGTAGCATCCCAATTGTCTAACAATTGCAATGCTACATGGTCTAATAATAAAATGCTACTTCCTACATATAATTGTTGCATCATAATTACATCATGCTCATGTCACCATGCCACATTGCATTTGAGCATCATATAAAACCCTTTTTCATTTGGTTCTTATCTCATATGCACTATTAATTGTATTTGCCTCTTGATATATTGTATTTGGTTCTTGATAAATGCTTGATGCCCAAGTTGAGTTGGGGGCATGTCTTTTATTAACTCCACCACCTTTCTTGTCACCACCCTATAATCCCACCATCCAACTATATGTGAGATTTGCATTTCTTTTGGTTTTACCTCTAGCTCATGTCGGTTGGGATGGATCCACTCCTAAATCCACATGCTCCCATGCAAGCATCATATTGTTTTCACATTATGGATATGTGTAGCCACCTTTGCATGATTTGTGAGTGGAACCCCTTTTCTAGCTTCCATATGGATTGTTTTGGAATATTTGCTCATGTTGGAATATTTTGAGGATATTATGCACCTAGTGGAATATACACACTAGCATGTCCAAATTATATTCAAATTTGAGCATCTCTATCTACTCCATTTGGAACATCTTTCTAATTCTTTTAGCTTGGCCTTACTCCATATTTTGGAATGCATTATTATTTTGTTTTTACAAGAATAAACATGGCATTTATTGCTATGCATGGGCCATGCAAATCCCCACCATATTTTTCTCCTTTGGTTTTTCTTTGGTTTTTGAGTGGATCTTCTCTTTTGTTAAGCTCCCCTTCTCTCTTACTCAAACCTCCTCATCTTTATCTTTGTTTCCTTGCCATGTGCATCAAGATCCTCACCCTCACCTTATCTCCTTCATCCATGCACGATCATGTGAGATCATATCCATAAAACCCATCTCTTTCTCTTTCCTTCTTTTGCCATCACCTTGTGTTTAAACAAATCCACTCACCTCACCATCTCTTTTAACCCTTGCATGATCTTGTTTAGCTCATGCCAAGACCCCCAAAACCCTAAGTCTCTACCACCCTACCCCTAACCTCTCTCCTTAACTCCTCTCTCTAAACCCTAACCCTCCACCTTAACCTCTCCTTGCCGAGCTACCACCCCTAACCTTCTAGCTTCGGCTACCCCCCAGACCTGGCCCTAACTACCCCTCTCTAACCCTAACCACCCCTAGACGAGCCAAGCTACCCCTCCAACCCTAGCTAACCCTCTCGGCCTCTCTCTCTCTCTCACTCTCTCGCTGCAAGCCGGCCCCACCCGCGTCTCTCATTCCCTCTGCCGGTCCCAGCCGCAGCCACCCTGCCCCTGGTCCCTTTCCATGTCGAGCACGTGAGGAGCCGGCAGAAAAGGTGGCCGAAGCTACCTTTTCCTCCACCGAGCCACCCCACGGCACCCTCCTCTCTCACACCATCCTTATCTACCCCCTCCCGTCTCTCTGCCGTTCCCCATCTCCCCAGGCCCCTGCGCCTCCCCTTCCTTACATCCTCCTGCTACCTTGCTTTTCCATCGCCGGCCACCCCTCGGCATCGACGTCTTCCTCTAGAATAAGGCGGTGGGTGAGGAGCTCTGGCTGTCGTGGAAGCTCTGCAGGGCCCTGGCGTCGATCCGGAGCGCGCAGCGAGGAGGAGGAGGAGGTCCCTGTGCTGCCAATCACCGACGAGCCCGACGCGCAAACCCTAGCTCCAGCCGCCAGCGTCGCTGTCGTCCCTCTACTTCCCCGGCCGTCCCACCATCTCCAACGACCCCGCGGTGAGCCCCCGTTTCCCCCCGACACCTTCCCTTCGCCGTCGTTTCCTGTACGCGCCGGTCACTCCGACGAACGCTCTCTGTGCGCCGGCGTCGCGGTCGGTTCTCCTCGTCGTGGTGTCGCAGAAGCATAGCTAGCCGCGCAGCCCTCCCCTACCAGCAACCCCTCCGATCCGCGTTGGTCGCCGTCGCCTACGCACGAGAGATCGGTCGCGAGTTCGATCCCCACTGCACCGCGCGCGCTGTTGCCGACAGTTCCGTCAGTAAACGTCTGGAAGAAAAACAGTATCAGATGGCAATCTTGCAGATAACACCCCACCTTTTTGCCAGCTAAACCCGCGCTCCCTCCGACCCCACCTGTCAGCCTCAGTGGCAATTTTACAAAAGGTACCGCGAGTTTGGGGTTCTCAACCCGCGGTCCCAGTCTCTGCCGCGTGGCATCTGCTCGCCCAGCCACTGGCGCGTGGGCCCGTCATGCCGCAGGACCCACCTATCTGTCCCTCGGGCTAGACAGCTCCGTGGTGAGAAAAGCCCGCGTAGCCCGCTGCGTCCCACCGTGCTGAGTAAGCGGCTGGCCCACACGTCACCCGCTGTGGCTAGCTGTCTCTGGGTGTAAAAAGTATCTGTGTTTTTCTGTTAAAATAAAACAATTTCAGAAATGTTTTAATATGATTTAAATTCTGTTTTCAATAACTTTTAATTTGTAATTCCAAATAATACAAATAATATATGTTTCTGAATCAGAAAAATGTGAAGAATTAAAAATATTCTATTCAAAATAATGTTTGACCACTTTAAATTTTCGAAAATGTTTAAATGTAATAAAAATGCCTTTTCTTAATTAATTAATAACTTTAAATCCACAACTCCAAATTCGACAAATAATATGTCTAAATCGATCAGCGCGACGAGCCCGTTCTAACTATGCATTCCATGTTCTGAATTGCAGCATGCATCATATAAATATAAAGTATACAGCAACTTATTTGAGAACAAAACATGACTAAAACTCAATAAAATCCTTTATTCTTGTACCCCACACCCCACCCATGCCATGCTACATTATTTCCATGTAAATTGAGCATCATTCATCATGGCATGCTTGTTTGATTGTCGCATTTTAATTCATATGCTTGTGCACTTTATTTATGTTGTCCCTTGTTTGTTTGGTTCTTCTTCGAATAGACGCCGAGCAGGGGAAATATCAGGAATCCCAGGAGTACTACCCAGATGCGTCTCTCGCTTCAACTGAGCTGCCAGGCAAGCACTACCACATGCTTGCATACATATAGTACCTATTGCTTCTATCTTATTCTTGCATCATTGAGTCGCGATTGCATTAAAGTGAATCCCAAGTACTGCATAGCCTTTACTCTTAAACCCCACCGAAGCTTGTTCCTCCATCCCATGAGCCATTACTACATGAGTTGTTTGAGCCATGCGAGTCGTAGAACGACATGTGTAGGGTATGTGAGTGTCTGATGGATAACGAGGTACCTAAACAACTTAACCTGAGTAGTAATGGGATAACTAATGAAAGAGGCACCGGTGAGCAATATCTGCTATTTGGTTTTTCATGCTCACTTGTGTCCCGTAGGACCCCGAGTTCTTGATTCCTGTTCCTTGACTATTCGCACTATCCACATCCGGGTGGCCGTGGACCCCCTGAGCCAGAGCTTGATTCATTTCTATTTCTTGGGGCCACAAAGTAGTTTGGGGCTTTGTTACTATCCTATACTTATGCCTTGCTTTACTGTTTCACTTAAGATTGTGCAAGGAGCACCTGTACTGTTTAGGATTGCGGAGTGTTTTCACGGTATCGACAAGCCCAGTCACACTTTTGGGTTCCTAGTCGTTTACAGCCATTGGCGCAAACCTTGGGTCCGTCTCGGAGCCGGCCAACTTCGTTTGGGGTAGCTTAATGAGGTGGCCCCTGAAATATTTATGAATCCTGTGATCGCTTTGTCATGAATGCCTCGTTGGGTTTTGAGTTGGTTTTTCCGAGGTTGATCGAGTGTGTGTTGCTATTTGTGCACCCCTGCAGGGTAAATCTTTCTGAAAGCCGTGTCCGCGGTTATGGACGACTTGGAGCACAGTTTCTCGATCATAGACAAGTATAACTAAAGTACCGCTTTTAATTTGACTAAATATCTGACTAGTAAATAGTGCAATACTAATGGAATGGTTAATAAAACTGCTAATGGATGGGTTGTTCGTCCGCTTTCTTGTTGGTAAGCGAGAAGGAGGATGGATCTGTTAATTATACTGTTATAACTGTTGTTACTAATTAACAGACATCCGTCTATCACTGGTTAGGCGGATGGTTAGCGAGTATCTATAGACTTGTTAGTTATTATCTTTTGTTGCAATTGCGTCACCCCAGGTATATGTCCCCTTTAGAGGCATAAAGACTTGCTGAGTACCCCTAGGGTCTCACACGATAAATTGTTTGATTCAGATGAACAGGTGTATTCGCAAGATGGATACTGGGTGGAGGAGACAAATGATGTTGGCAACGATCACTCGGTGTAGAGATTCTGGGGATGGGGATCCGTGAGATCTGTGGGCGAGATGTGTTTATTTATGTGGCATCTTATGCCGATTTGCTTCTTATCCGTACTCGGACCTTGTTTTCCACTTCCGCCTGATACTCTAATGTTTGATGTATGAGGAGCTATCCTAAACTATTATCTCTATCTAGGATATTTGAATCTTGCCGTATGGCGTTGCAATATTTCTATTTCTTTTAGATGGAATGGCTCTGAAAACTGTTGCATGGTAGCTTGCATACATACTCACTTGTGTATGTATTTGATCTCTTCGCATGTTGCCTACGCCGCTCGCTCTTGTCCTGATGTCTTGGAAGTGGTTAGGACGGCCGACGGGTCTACACGTGGGCGGTCCTTTGGGCCCCCGCTGTACTATTTTAACCTCTTCTGATTCATCCAGGCTTGAACTTAGAGCGTAGCGTCCGAGGTAGTTACAATTGGTATCAGAGCCATCCCGCCCTTCAGGGTCTCAGCCAAATGGTCGTTGTCAGTCTAGCAAATATTTTTGGTAGCTATGTATACTAAGGAAAAACAAAAACGTGAGAGTAGGACTGCTTCCACTTTTCTTCTTACCCACCCACCCTTTTCTGGTAAGGAAGTGTAACATTTTCAATCCTCTTCTAAAAATTCAAACTAGGATTCACGTGTTCTGGGTTTCTGTAGTACCATAGAAAGTGTGGGTGAGTGTGTATCTCCTTGTCTATCTATTGCATCCAACCTTGTTCTCGTAATCTTCCTTTGGCTATGAACTGTTGGTACATTCCATACCGGCAGGCTTTTGTAAACCGACGCGTTCTACCCGACTCCTTGTTAACCGGTGCCATCTTGTTAAGGGTGTTCTTCCTTCCAGCATGCTAACACAGAATGTGGAGTTGCTAATCCCTATCTGATAAGTGGTTTTGCACATTTATTGGTATTTTAATGCCGAAAAATGCGGAATTTTTTTGTTTGATACATCTGTGTTTCCACACTCCTCTTCAGTCGTGTGTGAAACATTATCTATCTTCCTTTTATCGGCATGTCCATGCTAACTCATCCTTTTGTCACCGGCGCTTAATCCTGGAGTTTTACTTCATCATCAATTCTTCTAGGCTAAATACATAACATGTGTCGATCCGATGCTTGTGATCGTAATTTGGTTCTCGGCAAAGCTATATGACACTTATCATGAGTGGAATAGGGTCAATACTATAAATCCAATCCTCCAAATGATGGCGGTTATCTCCTAGGATTCGAGTTACACCGTGATCATATCTATGCATATTCAAGTATCTTTGGCAATCCGGAGTTTTCTCAAGGCAATACGGTGGTCTATCATCATTTTATCATGCTTCACATATTTTGGAACTCCATATCTGCAAAATTCTCGTTGATACGAGGGAATTGCATTTTTCGTCTCTCATAGCTTTTCTTAAGGTATGGGCTACAATAATTCTTACCCAAGATCTCCTTATCTTTGTAACCGGTGATCCGATCAAGTATGTGAACCAGGCGGTAGCTCTTTTTCTTTTCTGAAGGACCAGATAATCTAGTCTGCCAATACATCTTCTTCAACACGAATCCATGCTCTTGATGTTGATCTTTCCAAAAGAGCATTGGGCTCAGAAAGTGTTTCGAGCATTTGTTCGTTTCTCCCACCTCTTGAACTTGATATTCTTGGAATATCTTGTTAATCCGTGGTGGTATATCTTGATGATATGCTTGCCTATTCTATATCAATTGAAGAACATGGAAGATCATCTGTGTTTTCTTCTCTCAAGCTTCGTGAACACCGCATGTGTGAAAGTTCTCAGAGTGTGAATCCTGACTTTTTGAAGTCACCTATCTCAACCACGTCCTTCTGCTAAATACATTGCTACAATTCTGAAATCAGCAAGCCCATTTTTAATTCCATCCTCCACCTTCAATCAAACCCGGAGTCTTTCCTTGTTGGTGAGTTATCATCGTCGTTCCGCTCAAGATTTCCTCAAGACTGCTAAATCTCTCTCAATCATTTCAAGAAGAACATGGAGTTCTTTTCACCTCTGTCTCGTCAAGTAATCTTTTGAAACCCTCTCGTTCCATCTCCTATCCTCAATCCACTGAAGGTCGCGAAGACTTTTCAGATCTTTTGTAATCCTTCTATTCAAGTTGGTGCTATCTTTTTTTCTTTATCTGTTGAATCTTGCAGCCATTCTCTGTAATCTTTCTTCATATTTTTCCGATGGTTTGGATCTTATGACACGACGACAACATCATCATCCTTATCTATCTAGGATCCGGCGAATCATTTGCATCATATCTTTGTTTTCTTACGGAGTTCCATGAGTTCTTTTTGTCAAGATCTTTAGTCTGTCTTTGGGAGTTGGGTTACATGATTTTCTTATTCATGTACGGAGTAATGCTTTGAGTGCGGGATGGAGTAGCTACCATACCACTACTCTTATCATTTGCTCTTGTACATTGGATGGGCGGATTAATGCGATTTAAATCATTCCACGGTTATAGAAGTGGCCTTTATTTCTTGATACTTCTATTTCGTCCTTGTTTTTCCGGAGTGCTCTCTCGAAGAAAGTAATCAATAATCTCTTGTTGGTAATCTCGCCCTTTCTACACGGAGCAAAATCTTTAATTATCTGGTGGGAACAAACGCAAACTCTTTTCTGTCCCCGTCTTTCTACCGGTGCTCGACATTCCAAAACAAGATGGAAGGAAACTATCTCTCCCTTTATTTCATCAATTCTTTTTCTGTGGTAAAGCCAATTATGCCATTAATCGCAAATCTATTCCACATTCCACTTCTTCTAAGGATTCTACCATAAGCTAGCATTCCCCTCTTTCTCTGGAAGTTATATCCGCGCACCTCAATTGCGTGATCCTTGGTTCTTACCGGTGCAACAAGAATCTAATCCGACAATGTCTAACTAAACATTTTCGTTGATATCAAGGAACTCTATGGTTTGAAGGCGATATTGTTTCCAAACTTCCTTTCTCAAATCTGAGGGAAGGTACAGTGCTATTTTCATAGTGGTGGATAACTTCTCCAAAGTCGCTCTTTGCATCTAGCAAGGGCAAGAATCATCATCACTTGCAGCTTCCAATCTTTAATCCTGACGGTGTGTCTTTTCTTTCTCCAAGGTACATCGTCCTTTCTCATTCTTTCTACAAGAGGTTCCAATCTTTTATCATGTTTCGCAGAAAAACCGGAGCTATGTTCATCCTATCCTTCTTGTCTCACGACAATCCTTCAACTCTTCTAACCCGTTGTTTTACAAGCAAAACGCAAGACTCGCAACAAGTCTAGCAAGTTTTGCAAGGTGTAATGGTCGCACCATTCCTTTGTTCATCCTTGGGAACGTGAGGGTCACCTTCGTTCCAAACACTCGCCGTTCGTCGTGTCTCTTTTCTTTTTCCTAGGAATCTCGGGGCGAGATTCTTGTTTAGTGGGGGAGAGTTGTAGCATCCCAATTGTCTAACAATTGCAATGCTACATGGTCTAATAATAAAATGCTACTTCCTACATATAATTGTTGCATCATAATTACATCATGCTCATGTCACCATGCCACATTGCATTTGAGCATCATATAAAACCCTTTTTCATTTGGTTCTGATCTCATATGCATTATTAATTGTATTTGCCTCTTGATATATTGTATTTGGTTCTTGATAAATGCTTGATGCCCAAGTTGAGTTGGGGGCATGTCTTTTATTAACTCCACCACCTTTCTTGTCACCACCCTATAATCCCACCATCCAACTATATGTGAGATTTGCATTTCTTTTGGTTTTACCTCTAGCTCATGTCGGTTGGGATGGATCCACTCCTAAATCCACATGCTCCCATGCAAGCATCATATTGTTTTCACATTATGGATATGTGTAGCCACCTTTGCATGATTTGTGAGTGGAACCCCTTTTCTAGCTTCCATATGGATTGTTTTGGAATATTTGCTCATGTTGGAATATTTTGAGGATATTATGCACCTAGTGGAATATACACACTAGCATGTCCAAATTATATTCAAATTTGAGCATCTCTATCTACTCCATTTGGAACATCTTTCTAATTCTTTTAGCTTGGCCTTACTCCATATTTTGGAATGCATTATTATTTTGTTTTTACAAGAATAAACATGGCATTTATTGCTATGCATGGGCCATGCAAATCCCCACCATATTTTTCTCCTTTGGTTTTTCTTTGGTTTTTGAGTGGATCTTCTCTTTTGTTAAGCTCCCCTTCTCTCTTACTCAAACCTCCTCATCTTTATCTTTGTTTCCTTGCCATGTGCATCAAGATCCTCACCCTCACCTTATCTCCTTCATCCATGCACGATCATGTGAGATCATATCCATAAAACCCATCTCTTTCTCTTTCCTTCTTTTGCCATCACCTTGTGTTTAAACAAATCCACTCACCTCACCATCTCTTTTAACCCTTGCATGATCTTGTTTAGCTCATGCCAAGACCCCCAAAACCCTAAGTCTCTACCACCCTACCCCTAACCTCTCTCCTTAACTCCTCTCTCTAAACCCTAACCCTCCACCTTAACCTCTCATTGCCGAGCTACCACCCCTAACCTTCTAGCTTCGGCTACCCCCCAGACCTGGCCCTAACTACCCCTCTCTAACCCTAACCACCCCTAGACGAGCCAAGCTACCCCTCCAACCCTAGCTAACCCTCTCGGCCTCTCTCTCTCTCACTCTCTCGCTGCAAGCCGGCCCCACCCGCGTCTCTCATTCCCTCTGCCGGTCCCAGCCGCAGCCACCCTGCCCCTGGTCCCTTTCCATGTCGAGCACGTGAGGAGCCGGCAGAAAAGGTGGCCGCAGCCACCTTTTCCTCCACCGAGCCACCCCACGGCACCCTCCTCTCTCACACCATCCTTATCTACCCCCTCCCGTCTCTCTGCCGTTCCCCATCTCCCCAGGCCCCTGGCATGCTTGTTTGATTGTCGCATTTTAATTCATATGCTTGTGCACTTTATTTATGTTGGCCCTTGTTTGTTTGGTTCTTCTTCGAATAGACGCCGAGCAGGGGAAATATCAGGAACCCCAGGAGTACTACCCAGATGCGTCTCTCGCTTCAACTGAGCTGCCAGGCAAGCACTACCACATGCTTGCATACATATAGTACCTATTGCTTCTATCTTATTCTTGCATCATTGAGTCGCGATTGCATTAAAGTGAATCCCAAGTACTGCATAGCCTTTACTCTTAAACCCCACCGAAGCTTGTTCCTCCATCCCATGAGCCATTACTACATGAGTTGTTTGAGCCATGCGAGTCGTAGAACGACATGTGTAGGGTATGTGAGTGTCTGATGGATAACGAGGTACCTAAACAACTTAACCTGAGTAGTAATGGGATAACTAATGAAAGAGGCACCGGTGAGCAATATCTGATATTTGGTTTTTCATGCTCAATTGTGTCCCGTAGGACCCCGAGTACTTGATTCCTGTTCCTTGACTATTCGCACTATCCACATCCCGGAGGCCGTGGACCCCCCTGAGCCAGTGCTTGATTCATTTCTATTTCTTGGGGCCACAAAGTAGTTTGGGGCTTTGTTACTATCCTATACTTATGCCATGCTTTACTGTTTCACTTAAGATTGTGCGACGAGCACCTGTACTGTTTAGGATTGTGGAGTGTTTTCGCGGTATCGACAAGCCCAGTCACACTTTCGAGTTCCCAGTCGTTTACAGCCATTGGCGCAAACCTTGGGTCCGTCTCGGAGCCGGCCAACTTCGTTGCGGGTAGCTTAATGGGGTGGCCCTTGAAATATTTCTGAATCCTGTGATCGCTTTGTCGTGAATGCCTCGTTGGGTTTTGAGTTGGTTTTTCCGAGGTTGATCGAGTGTGTGTTGCTATTTGTGCACCCCTGCAGGGTAAATCTTTCTGAAAGCCGTGTCCGCAGTTATGGACGACTTGGAGCACAGTTTCTCGATCATAGACAAGTATAACTAAAGTACCGCTTTTAATTTGACTAAATATCTGACTAGTAAATAGTGCAATACTCATGGAATGGTTAATAAAACTGCCAATGGATGGGTTGTTCGTCCGCTTTCTTGTTGGTAAGCGAGAAGGAGGATGGATCTGTTAATTATACTGTTATAACTGTTGTTACTAATTAACGGACATCCGTCTATCACTAGTTAGGCGGATGGTTAGCGAGTATCTATAGACTTGTTAGTTATTATCTTTTGCTGCAATTGCGTCACCCCAGGTATATGTCCCCTTTAGAGGCACAAAGACTTGCTGAGTACCCCTAGGGTCTCACACGATAAATTGTTTGATTCAGATGAACAGGTGTATTCGCAAGATGGATACTGGGTGGAGGAGATAGATGATGTTGGCAACGATCACTCGGTGTAGAGATTCCGGGGATGGGGATCCGTGAGATCTGTGGGCGGGATGTGTTTATTTATGTGGCATCTTATGCCGATTTGCTTCTTATCCGTACTCGAATCTTGTTTCCGCTTCCGCCTGATACTCTGATGTTTGATGTATGAGGAGCTATCCTAAACTATTATCTCTATCTAGGATATTTGAATCTTGCCGTATGGCATTGCAATATTTCTATTTCTTTTGGATGCAATGGCTCTGAAAACTGTTGCATGGTAGCTTGCATACATACTCACTTGTGTATGGATTTGATCTCTTCGCCTGTTGCCTACGCCACTCGCTCTTGTCCCGATGTCTTGGAAGTGGTTAGGACGGCCGACGGGTCTACACATGGGCGGTCCTCTAGGCCCCCGCTGTACTATTTTAACCACTTCCGATTCATCCAGGCTTGAACTTAGAGCGTAGGGTCCGAGGTAGTTACATCCATGGACCATTGATCATGTCAAGAGCCATTTCCTTGCTATAGAACATTACTTCTCAAAGTCTTATCCTTGAGTATTGTTAGACCAAGTGATGGGTTTTCTCTCAGCCATATCCATGATTGCATATGCCACCCACCTAGTATTTGCTAGCTTTGTTTTAGCCTTTCTCCCTTTATGTGGACAAGTGTGCCTATGTAGGTTACTTTTTATTTGAAACATAATGAAAATAGGGTACAATGATGTTAGGTATAGTTAATAAAATTTACACAATGATATAAAATACACAATTGGTTGTAATACCCGAACCAATCCATCTTGAGCACAATGGATGCATGTATCCTCCACCTACATCTCTCATATGGGCACTCAACCATGAACTTTTTGGATCACTCTTAACAGTTACATAGTGAGAATGCAATATGTAATAAGTGCATAATGGCAGTCCCGCATCGATTCAAATCCGGTGCCTAGAGTAAGCTTAGGATCTTCCCTGTTCCACTCAATTGTTGGCATGTCCTCACCATCATAGTCGGCTGCAACTAGGTTGTCATTGTTTTCATCCCTCTCCTCACCATCAGTGTCATCAAATCTAGCAGGGTGTCTCAATTCCTCCGTGTATCCATCCTCCATTGCATGCTAACTGAATATGTCTACCAATTCAGGAAACAACAACACATCCCCATCATCTAGATCAGTCACTGTCTCATTAGGTTCTGCATCTTCCTCCATCTATGCAGCAGAAGCGGTCTAGCTTACACTAGCAGTGGGTATATATGGTACTAATGTCGACCTACAAGGAGCGTGGAGTGCACACTATTAGCATATATAACAAAGACACATGATGTCTGAACACCGGATGATGCTTGAGCAACAGATGATGCCTTAGCACTCCTTATGTTGTCCCCTGCATTACATGGCTTGAGCACATCGATATTAATTTTACCTAAATGGCTACCAGCATTCAAAGCAAAGAGTATTCCTAGATGATCGTCACAAGTTAGTGGAAGCAATCTTTGCTCACTAATGTTGAAATAGTGCATATCAACTAATTCATCCAAGCTCCAGGGGTATTGAGACTAGAGACATTATCGTAGTTCTCTGAACAAAATGGATGTTTCGACCATCGTTGGGAAGAAAAATCCATTCAAATGATGGGCTTTATAACCATGTAGTATGCTAGTATCCAGTCTAACCGCTAGCCAAAATGCAAGCACTTGGCCAATCCTATTTGAAAAGCAAGGCCGGAAAAAATCAATTAGATGGGTAATGATTCACGCGCCCAATGGCCAAGTACTGCCTATTTTTGAGTTACATCACAAATCCTAAGGGAAATGATGCATGCCCAGATGGAATCCATGAGTATGATCCCTCTGATTCGAGCCAATGTTCTCCACGGTTGATGGCCTTAGTTGGCTCACCATTCTCCATTGCTTCGTGTCCCGCAACGGAGGTAGATCTCGCGGAGACGGAGGCAGAGTGGGTGCAGCAACGCGGGGGAGGGAACAACATAAGGTAGAGTGCATGGTGGCCGAGGTAGAGGGGTCAGTTTAGGAGCTGTTCAGGTTGGAGAATAATTTGACCGAGAGAGAAGCTGCTATAACGTGTCTCCAGGCGGCCCCACTCATTAGCAAGCAATGGTCAAGGGAAAAACCTACCCTACGCGTCCTCACCCATCATCGTATAACTGTCAAGGCGTTTGACCCAAAAACAACTCTTCGTTCGAGCATTTGTGAGTATTTGACACAAGAGAGAGAGAGAGAGGAAAAACTGAGGAAAAGTTTAGAGGTTGGGGAAAATTGAGTAAAGCTAACAAAGTGTAGCACCCCAATTGTCTAACAATTGTAATGCTACTTGTCCTAGTAAGATTTTGGCTACTCCATAGATATTATTATTGCATCATAATTATATCATGCTCATGTCATCATGCCACCTTGCATTTGAGCATCATATAAAACCCTTTTTCTTTTGGCTCTTCTCTCACATGCATTATTAATTGTATTTGCCTCTTGATATTGTATTTGGTTATTGATATATTGTCTAAATGCCCAAGTTGAGTTGGGGGCATATCTTTTATTTCATTTCTATCACCTTTCTTTTCCACCACTTTATAATTCCACCATCCTACTAGATCATGAGCTTGTTTGTCTTTATTTTGGATTTCTCTAGCTCATGTGCAATAGGGTGGATCTAGTCCATTAAATGCCTTTGCTTGACTTTATATCACTTCTTGGAAATGCATAAGATTAATGCCATCATAATAATATTGTTTTCACAAAATATATCATGGCATTATTATTTTGCATGGGCCATGCAAGCTTCTCCACCACTTTTCTCTCTATGGGTTTTTCTTGGTTTTAGTGAATCCTATCATGGTAAAACATCTACCACCATTACACCATCCTCATAATCTCACCATCTCTTTTTCCTCTTATTTTTTTCAATTCTCCATGCATGCACCATATGAGGCCTAGTCCCTCATTTTCTTTCTTTTTCTTTTCTTGCTATTCTCTTCCACATCATCTCATGTGACTCCTAGCTATCATCATGTTCCACATGGGGGTGATCTTTTGCTTAAGCCTTAAAAATCTAAACCCTAAACAAGCCTACACCTAGTTTCTATTTTTAATTTTCCTAACCCTAATTCTCTAAACCCTAACCCTAAACTTCTCCCATCTCTCTCACTTGCCCTCCCTCTCTCTCTAACCTGCTGAGCAACACCCTAGCAAACCCTAACCCTCTCCCTAACCCTAGCTAACCCTAACCCGAGCCATGCCCCATCTAACCTAGCCTAGCTACCCCTCCCTCTCTTCTCTCTCCCTGGCCCGAGGGTCCCCCTCCAGCCGAGCCTCCCTGCCGTCCTCTCTCCCTGCCTTGGTCCACCTGCAGCCCCAGCCAGCTCGCCATGTGCTCGAAAAGGAGGAGGAGGAGGAAAAGGTGGCACCGAGGCCACCTTTATCTTGTCGTGCCCCAGCTGCCCTCCTCCCTCTCTCCCTTCTTTTCCTTCCTCCCCACGTCTCTCTGACCTCGCTCAGATCTGGCCCGAGCCGCCCCCGTCTTCTCCTTCTTCCTCCCCGACGACAGCGCCGGCCGCCGCTCGCCACCAGGTCCATCTCGTCCCCGTCGATCCTGTCGTGCAGCTCGACCTGGAGGTGGCCTGGGAGCTCGTGGACGTTCCCCTGCGACGCCCTGTCCACGCCAGCGCAAAGGAGCAAGCCCCTACACCGCCAGATCCTCGCCGCCCTCCGAAACCCTAGCCCGCCGGAGCGTCTGCGTCATCGACGATCCGCCGCGCCCCCGTCCAATCCAACCACACCAGGCAGACCGTGGTGAGCATCTCCTTCTCCCTGACAACCTCCGCCTCGCCGTACCGCCCTAACGCCGCCGATCGTTTCATCGAACACCCGCCGCGCGCCAGAGCTCGCCGTCTTCTACAGCCTTCCGGCGCCGCGCCACACCCCATCTAGCCCTCGCCCACCTCCCTGTCAACTCCCCTAGCCCACCGCACCGGTCAGCCCCCTCAGCGCGCACGCCCGCGTCCCGGGATCGAATCCCCGCTCCGCGCCACGCACGCACTTGCCGTCAGAACAGAGAGGAAGAAAAACAGTAACGGGCCCGTGGTCGATTTGCAAAAAGCCCCCCACCTTTTTAATTCTCGCAACCCGCGCTCCTAGCGGCCCTACCTGCCAGCCACCCTGAGCAACTTGCAGAAAACCCCTCCGCCTTTCTCAGCCGCAACCCGCGCTCCAGCCCCAGCCCCACCTGTCAGCCCCTGTCTCGCTCTCCGCTGACACGTGGGCCTGCGCCAGTTGGCCCACCCCGCAGCCTCAGTGGCTAGCCGAGCCCGCGGTGACAAAAGGTTTTCCCGCGCGCGTGGCCCAGTCAGCGCCAGGCCCACCCGTCAGTGGCTGTGGCTAGAACTGACTGAGTGAGAAAAGTTTTTCCCTGTGTTTGTTTTTAATCAAATCTTTTTCAAATTGATTTAAATTCAAATTCTTTTCAGATTCAAATAATTTTTAAAATACAAATCCAAATAATACCCATAATATATGTTTTGGAATCAGAAAAATGGGAGGAATTCAAATATGCCATTCAAAATATGTTTTGAACACTTTAAATTTCGAGATGATTAAAATTACAATGAAATGCCCTTTTCCTTATTTAATTAATAACTTTTGTTTTATAGCTCCAAATTTGCTAAATAATATGTCTAAATCGATCAGCGCGATGAGCCCGTTCTATTTATGCAGTCCTTGTTCTGAATTGAAGCATGCATCATGTTGTCATTTAAAATCTGAACTGTTTATGACAATAAAACTTAGTCAAATGAATAATAAAATGTTTTATTTCTTGTATCCACACCCCACCTTTGCCATGCTACTTTAATGCCATGTAATTGTGCATCATTCATCATGGCATGCTTGGTTGCTTGTTGCATTTCAATTCATATGCTTGCGCACTTTATTTATGTTGGCCCTTGTTTGTTTGGTTCTTCTTTGAATAGACGCCCAGCAGGAGAATTACCAGGAATCATAGGAGTACTACCCAGATCCATCTCTCGCTTCAACTGAGCTGCCAGGCAAGCACTACCACATGCTTGCATACATACAGTACCTATTGCCTCTATTGTATTCTTGCATCATTGAGTCGCGATTGCATTAAATTGAATCCCAAGTACTGCATAGCCTTTACTTTTAAACCACACCAAGCTTGTTCCGGTCCCATGAGCCATTACTATAGGAGTTGTTTGAGCCATGCGAGTCGTAGAAAAGCATGAGTAGGGTATGTGAGTGTCTAAGGATCCGTGTGATCTGTGGGCGGGATGTGTTTATTTATGGGGCATCTTATGCCAATTTGCTTCTTATCCGTACTCGGATCTTGTTTTCCGCTTCCGCCTGATACTCTGATGTGTGATGTATGAGGAGCTATCCTAAATTATTATATCTATCTAGGAAATTTGGATCTTGCCGTATGGCGTTGCTATATTTCTATTTCTTTTAGATGGAATGGCTATGAGGACTGTTGTATGTGGCTTGCATACATACTCATTTGTGTATGTAGTTGATCCCTTCGCCTGCCGATTACGCCGCTCGTTCTTGTCCCGTTGTCTGAAAGTGGTTAGGACGGCCGAAAGGTCTACCGTGAGTGGCCCTAGGCCCCACCGTACTATTTTAACCACTTTCGTTCATCCAGGCATTAACTAAGAGCGTAATTCACCGAGGTAGTTACAATTGGTATCAGAGCCATCCCGCCCTTCAGGGTCTCAGCCAAAATGGTCGTTGTCTGTCTAGCAAATATTTTGGTAGTTATGTATACTAGGAAAAAACAAACGTGAGAGTAGGACTGCTTCCATTTTTCTTCTTACCCACCCACCCACCCTTTTCTGGTAAGGAAGTGTAACGTTTTCAATCCTCTTCTAAAATTCAAACTAGGATTCACGTGTTCGGGGTTCCGTAGTACCATAGGTTGTGTTTGTGTTTGTGTGTGTGTGTGTGTGTGAATTCCTTGTCTATCTGTTGCATCCAAATGTTATCACTATCTGCCTTTGGTTATCAACTGTTGGTACATTCCCTACCGACAGGCCTTTGTAAACCGACGCGATCTATTCTGATTCATTGTACACCGATGCGATCTATCTTACTCTTTGTATCCGACGTTATCTTGGTCGGGTGTTCGTTTCCGTAGTTACCAATCTTTAGGTTCCTCTTAAGAAGAAGTTGTTGGGATATGTGTTTTACTGATTCATGTGCGGAGTAATGATTTGAGTGCGGGATGGAGTCGCGACCATACCACTACTTTTGTCATTTGCTTTTGTATATTGAACTAGTAGAGTTACTAATCTTGATTCGTTAAGTGGTTTTGCGCATATAGTGGTATTTTAATGCCGAAATTTGCGGAAAATTTTTCTTTGTTAGTTTGTATACCATACTCATTGTTCACTCGTGTGTGTTATGCTTAATATCTTCTAGTTGCCTTGAACTTTGTTGATATTTTAATATCACCTCAGTATATTGCATTCTTTAATCTTGATTAATTCCATTTTGGTACTATTTTGGATTATTATCATTCTCCATTATAGTACTGACTTGTGTTTTATATCAATCACAGGATGGCACCACCACGCCGTTCTGAGGAGGATATACCACCTGAACTCGGGGCTGCTTTGGCAAGTATTGCAAATGCTTTGGGTACTATGTAGCAGAACCAGCAGCGCTTCGAGGAAAGTGTGAGGAGGAATGAGTTTGCTCCGCTACCTCCACCTCCCAAGCGAGGAGACATCAAGAGTTTTCTCAAGTTCAACCCACGTCAATTTGAGGTGTCTGATCAGCCACTTGATGCGGATGATTGGCTGTGTGAAGTTTCAAGGTTGCTGATGACTGCGGATGTTCCCGAGCAAGAATGGGTCAAGTGTGCTACTCACCTTCTGAAGGGAGATGCAGCTCTCTGGTGGGAAAATTACCTCAAGGCAGATCTTTCTGGTTTTCAGCCTACTTGGGAGCGGTTCACTGCTGCTTTCAAAGAGCAATATCTGTCAGAAATTGTCATGGAAAGGATGAAGGAAGTGTTTCTCAACCTCAAGCAGGGCACTGACAATGTCAACACCTACATCAGAAACTTCATGAACCTGTCTCGTTATGGTGGCGATGAGATCTCTGATGACAAGAAGAAGCAAAAGAGGTTTCGGCAAGGCCTCAATGCTTCCATCAAATATGCAATCACTCATGCAAGGCCAGCATCTTTCCTGGAACTTCAACACACAGCTCTGCAGGAAGAAGCAAGTAGGCAAGTGTTTGAGGAGTCAAAGAAACACAGCCGTGATACAGCAAGCTCTTCTGCTATGGCAGCTCCTTCTAAGCGTCGTGTCTGGGTTCCTAACACCCCACCGTCGCTCCCTGCTCCACCAAGACCTTCAAGATACGCACCAAGGCCACCAAACTCCTTCACTGCGGCTCCCAGGGGCTACAACCACAACTACCCTGGAGCGCCTGGCGGAGTCCCTGGCTACGTTGCTCCACGTGCACCTGGTGCTTGCTATACTTGTGGAAACACTGGGCATCAGCACTGGAATTGTCCAATGAACAACAAAGCTCTTCCACCACCACCTCCAAGACCTGTGGCCAGTGCTCCTATGATTCGTGCACCTCCACCTCGGGCTCTCAACATCAACACTAAGCCGGGGTCTACGGTTGCTCGTGCCAACTGTGTCAACGTCGCTCAAGCTGAGCATGCACCTGGAGTTGTCATGGGTATGCTTCCTGTTAACTCAGTTCCTGCACGAGTTTTGTTTGATTCTGGTGCTTCACATTCTTTTGTTTCTCACAAGTTTGCTCATGAGCAAGATCTGGCTATGGTTCCTTTATTACACCGTCTTGTGGTACAATCTCCTGGGTCAAACATGAGGGCTGCTCATATTAGCCATGGCAAACAAATTGAGATTGGTGGCTCTTCGTTTCCGGCTTCCTTAATTATTCTGGGCAATTTTGATATTGATGTTATCTTGGGCATGGATTGGTTGACAGCAAATGCAGCTGTGATTGATTGTGCTGAACGTTCGGTTTCTCTGAAAATTCCTGAAGGCCATATAGTCTATTCTCCAAGTCTGACTCCTACAATTCAGCTTTATTCTTTGGCGGCTCTGAATGATGATGCTATGGAAGGTATTCAGAGTGTTCCTGTAGTTTGTGAGTTTCTAGATGTCTTTCCTGAAGAGTTACCAGGTATGCCTCCGGATCGTGAGGTTGAGTTTGTCATTGAACTTGAACCTGGTACCGCTCCTATCTCCAAGCGGCCTTATAAAATGGGTCCTGCTGAGTTGGCTGAACTTAAGCGTCAGTTGGATGAACAAGAGAAGTTGGGTTTCATTCAGCACAGTACTTCTTCTTGGGGTAGTCCAACCATCTTTGTGAAGAAGCGAGACAAGACAGATAGACTTTGTGTTGACTATCGGGCACTCAATGCTAAAACCATCAAGAATAAATATCCCCTTCCGCGGATTAATGATCTCTTTGATCAGCTAGCTAGAGCTGTGGTATTCTCTAAGCTTGATTTGAGAAGTGGTTACCATCAAATCAAGATCCGCAAGGAAGATGTTCCCAAAACAGCTTTCACCACCCGCTATGGCATGTATGAGTACACGGTCATGTCTTTCGGTCTCACCAATGCACCTGCCACCTTCTCGAGGCTTATGAACTCGGTTTTCATGGAGTATCTTGATAAATTCGTTGTGGTCTATCTGGATGACATTCTAGTCTATTCTAAGTCTAAGGAAGAACATGAAGAACACCTTCGGTGTGTCCTAAACAAGCTTCGTGAGAACCGCCTGTATGCAAAGTTCTCCAAGTGTGAGTTTTGGCTGCCTCAAGTCACCTACCTTGGTCACGTCATCTCTGCCAAGGGCATTGCCGTCGACCCAGAAACTATTAAGACAATTATGGACCGGCTTCCACCCATAAATGTCAAAGAAGTCCGGAGTTTTCTTGGCTTGGCCAGTTACTGTCGGCGATTCGTTCAAAATTTCTCAAAGATTGCGAAGCCTCTTACCGATCTCCTCAAGAAAGGCAAGAAATACCTTTGGACTCCTGCATGTCAAGCAAGCTTTGAAACACTCAAAGAGAAGCTCACTTCCACACCAGTCTTAGTTCCTCCAGATACATCGAAGCCTTTCCAGATTTTCTGTGATGCTTCATTGCAAGGATTGGGTGCGGTCCTTATGCAAGAAAAGCAAGTTATTGCTTATGCCTCTCGACAGTTGAAGACGCATGAGATCAACTATCCTACACATGATCTCGAACTCGCAGCAGTTGTCTTTGCTTTGAAAGTATGGAGGCATTACTTGCTTGGCAACCGTTGTGAGATCTTTTCTGATCACAAGAGTCTGAAGTATATCTTCACACAACCTGATCTCAACCTTCGTCAGAGGAGGTGGATTGAAACAATCAATGATTTCGATTTGACCATCAACTACACCCCGGGCAAAGCCAATGTCATGACCGATGCTCTCAGCCGAAAAGCTTATGTCAACAACCTCATGGTGGAAGAACAACAGCCTCTCTTGTGCGAGGAATTCCGCAAGCTCAACCTTGAAATTGTGGATCAAGGTTATCTTCTGAACCTTCTAGCAACACCTCTCTTGGAAGAAAAGGTCTGTTCCATTCAGCTTGGGGATCCTTACACTAAAAAAGATCATCTCCAACATTCAACTTCCGAAGTACGAGTCGTTCCACGTGGATGACCAAGGCACTCTTTTATTTGAACACCGGATGTTTGTTCCGAACTACCCGGGTTTAAGAGAGCAAGTTCTCAAGGAGGCGCATGATTCTGTTCTTTCTATCCACCCTGGAAGCACTAAGATGTACATGGACTTGAAAACACAATATTGGTGGCCTGGTTTGAAACGATATTGTGCCAAGTATGTCTCAGAGTGTGATGTGTGTCGCAGAGTTAAAGCTGTCCATCAGAAACCTTCTGGTCTTCTACAACCATTGAAGCCTCCGGAATGGAAATGGGAGAAAGTAGAGATGGACTTCATCACTGGTTTTCCAAGGTCGCAGAAAGGCAACAATGCAATCTTTGTTGTCATTGACAGGCTTTCCAAAGTAGCTCACTTCTTTCCAGTCAAGGAAACAATTTCTGCAATTCAGTTGGCTGAACTCTATATCAACAGAATTGTCTCTCTGTATGGAGTTCCTCTTGAAATCAGTTCAGACCGTGGAAGCATCTTCACTTCCAAGTTCTGGGGAAGTTTCCAAAATGCTTTGGGAACAAAACTAAACTTCAGCACAGCTTACCACCCTCAGTCGCAAGGACAAGTTGAAAGGATCAATCAGATTCTAGAAGATATGCTCCGTGCTTGCGTTATCTCTTTCAGCATGAAGTGGGAAGAATGTCTTCCTTATGCTGAATTCTCTTACAACAATAGTTTCCAGAAAAGTCTAAAGATGGCACCATTTGAGGCTCTCTATGGTCGCAAATGCAGAACTTCGATTGGTTGGTCAGGCGCAGGTGAAAGAATATTGTTTGGCCCCGACATTGTAACTCAAGCGGAGGAGAAAGTTCACATCATTCTTGAAAACCTGAAGATTGCTCAAAGTCGCCAGAAGAGCAATTATGATAGGAGGCACACAGACATGGAGTATGTCCCTGGTGATCTCGTTTACCTTCGTGTCACTCCCATGAGAGGCACGCACCGCTTTGGTATCAAAGGAAAGCTGGCTCCTAGATACATCGGTCCTTTCAAAATTCGTGGAAGAAGAGGAGAAGTTGCTTATGCTCTTGAGCTCCCTGAACAACTCAAAGTCCATGATGTTTTTCACATCTCTCAACTCAAGAAGTGCTTCAAGGATCCCGGCAGGACCGTGGACCATGAACTCATTAATCTCCAAGAAGATCTGTCTTATCAAGAACACCCCACAAAAATTCTTGAAGTCGCAGAAAGAAGGACTCGCAACAAGTCCATCAAGTTCTGTAAGGTGCAATGGTCGCACCATTCCGTTGATGAAGCCACCTGGGAACGTGAAGATGAGCTCCGTGCCAAGTATCCTACCCTCTTTGAGTCTTCTTCTTCCTAGAATCTCGGGGCGAGATTCCTGTTTAGTGGGGGAGAGTTGTAGCACCCCAATTGTCTAACAATTGTAATGCTACTTGTCCTAGTAAGATTTTGGCTACTCCATAGATATTATTATTGCATCATAATTATATCATGCTCATGTCATCATGCCACCTTGCATTTGAGCATCATATAAAACCCTTTTTATTTTGGCTCTTCTCTCACATGCATTATTAATTGTATTTGCCTCTTGATATTGTATTTGGTTATTGATATATTGTCTAAATTACCAAGTTGAGTTGGGGGCATATCTTTTATTTCATTTCTATCACCTTTCTTTTCCACCACTTTATAATTCCACCATCCTACTAGATCATGAGCTTGTTTGTCTTTATTTTGGATTTCTCTAGCTCATGTGCAATAGGTTGGATCTAGTCCATTAAATGCCTTTGCTTGAATTTATATCACTTCTTGGAAATGCATAAGATTAATGCCATCATAATAATATTGTTTTCACAAAATATATCATGGCATTATTATTTTGCATGGGCCATGCAAGCTTCTCCACCACTTTTCTCTCTATGGGTTTTTCTTGGTTTTAGTGAATCCTATCTTGGTAAAACATCTACCACCATTACACCATCCTCATAATATCACCATCTCTTTTTCCTCTTATTTTTTTCAATTCTCCATGCATGCACCATATGAGGCCTAGTCCCTCATTTTCTTTCTTTTTCTTTTCTTGCTATTCTCTTCCACATCATTTCATGTGACTCCTAGCTATCATCATGTTCCACATGGGGGTGATCTTTTGCTTAAGCCTTAAAAATCTAAACCCTAAACAAACCTACACCTAGTTTCTATTTTTAATTTTCCTAACCCTAATTCTCTAAACCCTAACCCTAAACTTCTCCCATCTCTCTCACTTGCCCTCCCTCTCTCTCTAACCTGCTAAGCAACACCCTAGCTAAACCCTAACCCTCTCCCTAACCCTAGCTAACCCTAACCCGAGCCATGCCCCATCTAACCTAGCCTAGCTACCCCCTCCCTCTCTTCTCTCTCCCTGACCCGAGGGTCCCCCTCCAGCCGAGCCTCCCTGCCGTCCTCTCTCCCTGCCTTGGTCCACCCGCAGCCCCAGCCAGCTCGCCATGTGCTCGAAAAGGAGGAGGAGGAGGAAAAGGTGGCACCGAGGCCACCTTTATCTTGCCGTGCCCCAGCTGACCTCCTCCCTCTCTCCCTTCTTTTCCTCCCTCCCCACGTCTCTCTGACCTCGCTCAGATCTGGCCCGAGCCGCCCCCGTCTTCTCCTTCTTCCTCCCCGACGACAGCGCCGGCCGCCGCTCGCCGCCAGGTCCATCTCGTCCCCGTCGATCCTGCCGTGCAGCTCGACCTGGAGGTGGCCTGGGAGCTCGTGGACGTTCCCCTGCGACGCCCTGTCCACGCCAGCGCAAAGGAGCAAGCCCCTGCACCGCCAGATCCTCGCTGCCCTCCGAAACCCTAGCCCGCCGGAGCGTCTGCATCGTCGACGATCCGCCGCGCCCCCGTCCAATCCAACCACACCAGGCAGACCGTGGTGAGCATCTCCTTCTCCCTGACAACCTCCGCCTCGCCGTACCGCCCTAACGCCGCCGATCGTTTCATCGAACACCCGCTGCGCGCCAGAGCTCGCCGTTTTCTGCAGCCTTCCCGCGCCGCGCCACACCCCATCTAGCCCTCGCCCACCTCCCTGTCAACTCCCCTAGCCCGCCGCACCGGTCAGCCCCCTCAGCGCGCACGCCCGCGTCCCGGGATCGAATCCCCGCTCCGCGCCGCGCACGCACTTGCCGTCAGAACAGAGAGGAAGAAAAACAGTAACGGGCCCTTGGTCGATTTGCAAAAAGCCCCCCACCTTTTTAATTCTCACAACCCGTGCTCCTAGCGGCGCTACCTGCCAGCCACCCTGAGCAACTTGCAGAAAACCCCTCCGCCTTTCTCAGCCGCAACCCGCGCTCCAGCCCCAGACCCACCTGTCAGCCCCTGTCTCGCTCTCCGCTGACACGCGGGCCTGCGCGAGTTGGCCCACCCCGCAACCTCAGTGGCTAGCCGAGCCCGCGGTGACAAAAGGTTTTCCCGCGCGCGTGGCCCAGTCAGCGCCAGGCCCACCCGTCAGTGGCTGTGGCTAGAACTGACTGAGTGAGAAAAGTTTTTCCCTGTGTTTGTTTTTAATCAAATCTTTTTCAAATTGATTTAAATTCAAATTCTTTTCAGATTCAAATAATTTTTAAAATACAGATCCAAATAATACCCATAATATATGTTTTGGAATCAGAAAAATGGGAGGAATTCAAATATGCCATTCAAAATATGTTTTGAACACTTTAAATTTCGAGATGATTAAAATTACAATGAAATGCCCTTTTCCTTATTTAATTAATAACTTTTGTTTTATAACTCCAAATTTGCTAAATAATATGTCTAAATCGATCAGCGCGACGAGCCCGTTCTATTTATGCAGTCCTTGTTCTGAATTGAAGCATGCATCATGTTGTCATTTAAAATCTGAACTGTTTATGACAATAAAACTTGGTCAAATGAATAATAAAATGTTTTATTTCTTGTATCCACACCCCACCTTTGCCATGCTACTTTAATGCCATGTAATTGTGCATCATTCATCATGGCATGCTTGGTTGCTTGTTGCATTTCAATTCATATGCTTGCGCACTTTATTTATGTTGGCCCTTGTTTGTTTGGTTCTTCTTCGAATAGACGCCCAGCAGGAGAATTACCAGGAATCACAGGAGTACTACCCAGATCCATCTCTCGCTTCAACTGAGCTGCCAGGCAAGCACTACCACATGCTTGCATACATACAGTACCTATTGCCTCTATCGTATTCTTGCATCATTGAGTCGCGATTGCATTAAATTGAATCCCAAGTACTGCATAGCCTTTACTTTTAAACCACACCAAGCTTGTTCCGGTCCCATGAGCCATTACTACAGGAGTTGTTTGAGCCATGCGAGTCGTAGAAAAGCATGAGTAGGGTATGTGAGTGTCTGAGGAATAACGAGGTACCTAAACAACATAACCTGAGTAGTAACGGGATAACTAATGAAAGAGGCACCAGTGAGCAATATCTGCTATTTGGTTTTTCTGCTCACTTGTGTCCCGTAGGACCCCGAGTACTTGATTCCTGTTCCTTGACTATTCGCACTATCCACATCCGGGAGGCCTTATGGACCCCCTGAGCCAGAGCTTGATTCATTCTTATTTCTTGGGGCCACAATTAGTTTGGGGCTTTATTACTATACTGTACTTATGCCATGTTACTGCTTTATTTAAGATGTGCGAGGAGCACCTGTACTGTTTTGGATCGTGACACGTTTTCGCTGTATCGACAAGCCCAGTCATATTTTCGGGTTCCCAGTCGTTTACCGCCATCCACACAAACCTTGGGTCCGTCTCGGAGCCGGCCAACTTCGTTGCGGGTAGCTTAATGGGGTGGCCCCCTGAAATGTTTCTGAATCCTGTGATTGCTTTGTCGTGAATGCCTCGTTGGGTTTTGATTTGGTTTTTCCGAGGTTGATCGAGTGTGTGTTGCTATTCGTGCACCCCTGCAGGGTAAATCTTTCTGAAAGCCGTGTCCGCGGTTATGGACGACTTGGAGCACAGTTTCTCGATCATAGACAAGTATAACTAAAGTACCACTTTTAAATTGACTAAGTACTTGACTAGTAAATAGTGCAACACTCAGGGAATGGTTAACAAAACTGCCAACGGATGATGGGGATGTTCGTCCGCTTCCTCGTTGGTAAGCGAGGAGGAGGATGGATCTGTTAATTATACTGTTATAACTGTTGTTCTTAATTCACGAACTTCCGTCTATCATTGGTTAGGCGGAAGGGTAGCGAGTCTCTATAGAATTGTTAGGTATTATCTTTTGCTGCAATTGCGTCACCCCAGGTTGTGTCCCCTTTAGTGGCATAAAGACTTGCTGAGTACCCCTAGGGTCTCACACGATAAATTGTTTGATTCCGATGAACAGGTGTACCCGCAAGATGGATACTGGGTGGAAGAGACAGATGATGTTGGCCACGATCATTCGGTGTAGAGATTCCGGGAACGGGGATCCGTGTGATCTGTGGGCGGGATGTGTTTATTTATGGGGCATCTTATGCCAATTTGCTTCTTATCCGTACTTGGATCTTGTTTTCCGCTTCCGCCTGATACTCTGATGTGTGATGTATGAGGAGCTATCCTAAATTATTATATCTATCTAGGACATTTGGATCTTGCCGTATGGCGTTGCTATATTTCTATTTCTTTTAGATGGAATGGCTCTGAGGACTGTTGTATGTGGCTTGCATACATACTCATTTGTGTATGTAGTTGATCCCTTCGCCTGCCGATTACGCCGCTCGTTCTTGTCCCGTTGTCTGAAAGTGGTTAGGACGGCCGAAAGGTCTACCGTGAGTGGCCCTGGGCCCCACCGTACTATTAACCACTTTCGTTCATCCAGGCATTAACTAAGAGCGTAATTCACCGAGGTAGTTACACAAAGGAGGGACACAAAATTTAAAAACCCTAAATGGTATGGTGTAATCCGCATACTGAAGAATGGAAACCCATCCCTCAACCAAATGAGGTACATGACTACCAACTTGGCCATCTGCCTTACCATGGGCAATAAGAATAGGCAACATATCAACAACAATATTAAAAAGCATTGGAGACATAGGATCTCCCTGTCTCAATCATTTTCTTGTCTGGAAATAGTGGTCAATATCATCATTGACCCTAATTCCAACATGGTCGCCTTGCACAAATTGTTTAATCCATTCACGCCTTTGAGGACCGAAACCCTTCATGTGAAGGCATTGTCGTAGGGAAGGACATTTCACCTTATCATATGCCTTCTCAATATCAGTTTTGAATAGCATGCCATCTAACTTATTATGATGAAGTTCATGAATGGTTTCGTGCAAGACAACTACTCCTTCAAGGATATGCCATCCCGGCATAAAGACAATTTGGGTTGGTCTAAGCACTTTATGAGCCAAATCCGTAATGCGATTAGTAGCCACCTTAGTAAAAAATGAAGCTAACATTTGGAAGACAAATTGGTATATATTGTTAGATTTGAACTTTATTCTCCTTTTTGGGTAAAAGAATTATTACCCCAAAATTCAACTTAAAGAGTGGCAATTCTCCCTTATGCAATTGTCCAAAATTTTCCATAAGGTCTTTTTTATAACATCCCAAAAAGTTTGATAAAACTCAACCGAGAACCTATCTGGTACTGGAGCTCTGTGTTCTGTTTGAGAAATAGCCTCCAAAACTTCTTTCTCAGTAAAGACATATGTTAGAATAACATTTTATTGACATGATAATTGTGGAGTGTCATTGACTTGCTCCTCCATCAAAGATAAACTAATATAATTAGGCTCATCAAAGATCCCTTTATAATATTCTGTAATATAAACTTTTAGATTGCATTCTCCCGAAATGGTTCCTTTATCTTGTTCTAGTTGGAACTTTTTTATTCCTATGTTCTCCGTTTGCAATGAGGTAGAAATGTTTACACTATGTTTGGATGTAGGAATTTTAGCTCGGAATTGAGTTAGACTAGGAATTCCAAATCCAAGATGGAAAGAAATGGACTACAATTCCATTTCTATTGTTTGGGTGTAGGAATTTTAGCTCAGAATTGAGTTAGACTAGGAATACCAAATCCAAGATGGAAAGAAATGGACTGCAATTCCATTTCTATTGTTTGTATGCGCATGGAATTTCATGTTGGAATCGAAGGGAATCGTCCATCTCCAATTCCTGTTTGAATGTATAAAACATGGAATTGTCCATTTTGTTGATTTTGGACAATATAAACTTGTCTAATGCATGCACAATATACATCCGTATATTTCCATGTATATATTACTTTTCACACATAATAGTACATAGTACATATGTACCTCCACTTATCGAGACCATTATTTTTTGCCAAATCTGTCCAAATCTGAAAAGTTCAACCGAATCTGACCCCTCCCCAAAACTAATTCGGAATCTGACCCTTGGGATCGGCGCCATTGAAAATGGCGCCAAAGTTGTACATGTCGGCGCCAAGACGAAGTAGCTGAGAGCCAACCTAGGGAGGTCGGTGCCGTTTTAAATGGAGCCGACATCGGCGCCATTTTAAATGGAGCCGACCTCCTTCGGTTAAGTTATCTGATGTGTTGGCACCGACATGTATAACTTCGATGCTATTTTAAACGACGCCGACCTCAGGGGTCAGATTCCGAATTAGTTTCGAGGAAGAATCAGATTCGGTTGAACTTTTCAGATTTGGGCATATTTGGTAAAAAATACTCAAGACCACACTTCATAACTTTCAATCGACACCATGTTTTTATCCCAATCCCATCCAAAGCCACTTTGAGCAAGCATCTTTGTAATGATCTCATAATGCTTTTCAAATGTCTTAATTCTTCCAATAATGTTGTCCTTCGTGATGTCAACATCACATGCATCCTTGACATGTTTAATGCTAGCATTGTACACATGTGGCTTCCAACCATTTTGAGCATGGTCACTGTTGTTGTGGTGCTCAACAAGCATGGCCAATTGTGTCGTGTCCCTCGTATCAGCAGTACAGGGAAGGTAACTCCTACTACCTCCTTTCTTTGATTTTGGATTAGCCATGCTTCTAGAAGTGCATAAAAGTAAAGGACACAATTTAAAGGTAAAACATATATATTAGTTTCAAGAAGATGCATATACAAGATATTAGGACATCACCAAGCTAGCACAAAAAAGGGCACCATAAGCTAGCTATTTACTCCATCACTACTTATCTACTCCATCTCTAGTTGTACATGCGCCACAAGGTACTCATCATACATCTCATTAGCACATTGCTACATATAGTTAGACCACGCAACAGTTTGTCCTAGGCTTCTAATTAAAGTTGCATCATCGGGTTCAGGAGCCATATATGATAGTTTAGTGTTGACTTCCTGCAGCAACAAATTATCTCTCGCGTGCTGCCTATTCCTTGCATAGTTGTGCAAAACACAACATGCATTAATAAGACGAATCTGTAAAAAAAGTTGTTCATAGTGAATATTTGTTTTTCGTATTTATTGTGTGAACACCACATGGACATGTGTTACCTAGTTCTCTATGGGAAAGTAAGAACAAGGCCACAACATGGCCCATTTTTCTTCAACAATCCAAAGGTTCTCTAAACAATATTTCTAGAATGAGCATGGCGTAAGTTATACAATTCTCTCTCATTTTGGGGTACCGAGTTGATCTGAATGGAGATAAAAATCCAGGTCCATTGGTATAGCCGACATATATTAGGTAGTATTTTCCTATTGTCAAGTAAATAAGTTAGCCAACATTTAAGCGTGGGAGATAAAAAAGGCAAGAGATAGAATTGTACCCCGTGGTACAACAAATGCATCTTGGCGATCGGTTCTCGTAGCATCTTTTAGCACTCTCGAGTCCGATGTCGAGCCCTGCCAACCAAGCAGAACATAGAGAAATTTCATGTTCCAATCAACCACAGCTAGCATGTTAGTAGTGATTTCTTAATGTATGTTCCTATACCTCCCCTTGTTGGTGGCATTAACATGCACGGGAATATGACACCCATAAAGTGCTCCAAGTGCATCACTAAACCACTTCCATTTATAATCATCGGGATGGTGGATAGAAGGACCAGTAAGCTTGATGAACTCCCTAATTAGAGATAGGAAAGTTGATAGCATGGTAGATATGTGCCTACTGATAGTCGCTATAGATTGTTGATTTGTGCCACCCAACACTCATGCCAGTCAACTTGCAGGAACATAGCAACATTTTTCTCTACCATCACACATGTTGTCTTTGATACCACACTTCTCATGCAACATAGCACAAAGATCACGAAAGTTTCTTTTAGTTAAGTGTAGTTTGTCATAGCAAGTCGCCTCAGACCCATCATAGGTTTTTTTCAAGAGTACTTCCTATATGCAACCTTCTCCTAATCACCATTGAAACATCCTAAGTTTCTCGATGCCCATTGCGTACTAAGATGAGCTATAGCAAGACATTAAATCTCTCAAAACTTCCTTATCAATAATAGCCTTTTTTTCTTTTTCTTCTTTTGTTCACTCAGTTAATGTAAGAAACCAACTCTTGTTGAGACATGATGGAGCTACATTACACACAATATGTGAAATCTAATTATTTCAGAGCGTAGAAATTATGAATTAAACATTCTACCATATCTCATATCCATTTTCTAACATACAAGCATAGACAGGAAGAGCAACACATGTGTATATTGCACAAATTCGAATCTCAGATCATAGAGTAGATAAATGGATTTTATACCTTCACTTTTGGACGTAGTTACAATTTCAAAAAAAAAAACACACGGGCCATAACCGGACATAGTAGCAGGAAGACGATAGGGAGAGGCCAGCTTGGGGGAAGGCTAGGGGTGTGTTCGTTGTTCTCCTTTGTCCTCTGGTCGCCTCCGGTCGCCTTTCCCTCCCTACGCCTCCCCTCCTGTCGTCGTTCCCGATCGCCCGATTTAGGGTTTAGGGCGGGGCACTAGATGTGGGCGAACGCCATGGCTGCTACCGGCTAGCTCCGAGGAGGGCGGGGAACGAGTATAAGGCTGGACGAGGAGGGCAGGAAAGAGGAGACACAGGGAGGACTAATCGGAGCCGTCACCGCCGCCTTCCTGCGGTCACGCGGTGTTGTCTCCAAGCGAGCCCGTCTTCTGGACGAAGCGGTACACGCGACTGCTACTTTCCGAGCCTTTCCGAGTGGGAGAGCTCGAAAACGAGCGACGAGAGGTAACATGGAGTGCGGGTCGGTGCGGAATTGGGTCGACGTTTCTAGAATCTGTTTCATAAGCCATCCAAACTAGTGAATTCGGCTGGGCCATTTCCAAAAGGGAAATTCCATGCTCCAATTACTACATCTAAACACAACATTAGTGTTATTGCCTCCTTCTTGAACGTATTTGATCTTGGCACGCTGAGCCTATTAGTCTCGTCGTCACGTCTAAGTTTGTTCACATGATCATTCGCATTCTTAGTACTCCTTCCGTCCCAAAATAAGTGACGTAGGTTTGTCTAGATTCAAATGTATCTAGACACGTTTTAGTATATAGGTGCGAATCTAGATAAACTCAAGTCACTTATTTTGGGACGGAGGGAGTATTTCTTTTTCTAATCCATTCTCGGCTTTAATATCCAAATCATCAATGATGAATAGTAATCTTTATTTTTCCTTTCTGTATTACCATTTAGATTCTTGGTCCATCCTTTCAAGAATCGGTGCAAGTGTCTAATCTTATTTTGGTCATAGCCCTTTGCATGCACCTTTCGTTTTCGAAAAGGGAGGTCCCTGCATGCACCTGCTCGTATCCCTGCACGTCCTTGCACGACCGACACTCTTGTAGACATAATGTAACAAGTTGAGCCAATTCTGTTATTCTACTCACTACCCAGAATCGGTTTCTACATCCCCACAATAATGTGACCTTGCTCGGCATGATATCAGAAACATGATATATTTTCATACATATGAAGAAGCTACTGATCCCACTATAAAACTTACAGAATCTTGAAGGTGCCTTGGCTGTTGCAACACTTCATAACGCTATGTTCTAGTCGATTAGAGCTTTAGGTATGCATATAGTGTAATCAGATCTCACTCACGATTGGCTGCATTTATTCGAAGCCTCGATATTTTCACAGATTTTACACTAGCACACGTTGGATCAACACTGTAAACAAGCATCCTCAAGATTGCCAAAAGAAAGAATCTCTCAAACGGCACAGGGAAACTCTCGAATTAAACTACGGTGGCCCTTCTACTGAAATATTTACCTTCTGTGCTGGCCGACCATAAGATCCACCTCGGCGCGCCGCATGCCGTGGGAGGATAGGTGATGATCATATCCTCCTTTGATGTTCAAATCTAGCAGGAGCTGGTCCTCGTCTGGGGTGCATTTCACATCCTCCGCGTCCTGAACTTCATGGTAGAGCTGAAAGCCTAGATTGCCTGATCTAAGGTTTTCTTCTGATATGGCTTTTGCGAATTCTCCGCTGTTCTGTTCGCATGCTTGCGTCGCATCGTCCATGAAACCTGAGAGAGCTAGGTTGAAGTTTGTGAGCTGTGATCTTGTTGTTTCTAGGTTTGTAGCTCCACTCGCGTCATAAGAGAGGTTCTTTTGGGCCTTCTCTAGTATTGTTTGGAGGTATTTTCCTTGGGCCTCGATGCGCATTTGCAGCTTCTTCTGAACCTGCAAGCGTAGGAGAACAGTGAACGGTTTAGAATAATGTGAACTAAGGACTGGGGAAATGGGTCTCATGTTCATGATGCTTTGGAAATATCACCTCAAGCTGTTCGTGCAGCTTCCTTTGGACTTCGATTTGATACCTTAATGCATCCGCTAGCGGCGTTTCTCTGTTCGATGCAAAAAAAAATGAAGAAATGGTAAGCCAAACCAACAAAAGCGATTATGAAATTCGATGTGAATATGGTCATAAATTATTTAAAAAAAAGTATTTATGGAGCACCGCTTCAGAGAACTGTTGAGTGACATGCAACCTACCAAAATTTCAAAATTGAAGTCTAATCAGGACGGTGACATATCATACTATGTTAGTTGCTCCGGTTGAGTGATGTATTTTCAGTTCCATGTATACCACTAATCAGACACAGTTCCATGAGTACTTTCAGTTAGATGATGTCTATTAATTAGGAACGTAGTATTAATTAACACCTGATCTGGAGACATACATACACCTTCAACAGTCGACATATTAATGTCCCTATCCAATGACCTCACCTTCCAAATCATTGGTATTCCATCACAATCAAGCATAAGTATTTTCGTATACAAACTAAAGATGATATTTTAGTATGTATGAGTGTATAAAATGCCAGATAGTACAACTACTTGGCATATATAACTCCTATTTTGTACCCTGCCAACTAAACGGTGCTAATTCTTCGTATGCCTCTTCCTGGTGATCATGGTTAAGCTAGAAATTAGGCATGAACCAATGCACTATTGTGAAAGCCACACTCACCAAAAATTCAAAAAAAAGCCACACTCACCCCATATTGTTGTTTCCAGCAGAGGGAACGTTTGGAGGCACGGCGGAGGAAAAACTGATACCATGTGCCGCGAACGCTGTGGAAACGGCAATTAAAGGCATGTCAAATTAAAAACAGGGAAAGGGAAAAACTGCATCAACGTCAAAAATGACATCATAGCTGTTTCTTAAAAGAAGACCATGTTCACTCTTGCTTGCTACGGAGTACTAGTATGCAATGCTAATATTATTTGGCAGTGCATACCTTCTCTGTTGGTCTCGAAGCCTGTATCTTTCTTGCTCTGCTTTCCCATCCTGTATTTCTGAAGGTTTCACAAGATCAAGAATTAGGAAGAATTGCACGGACTGAAGAAAAATACAGAACACCAGTATCTGTATAAATAATTTGCAACGGAGGAATAGAGGTGAAACCTGAAGATGACTTTTTAGGTGGTACAACGTGAGCCCTTTCATGCCCATCATTCTCAGCACTGACTTGGGCGTCGCCTCTGTCGACAGGACAGTAACAAGGTCAAATCAAGAATCTTGGTACAAACTACGGCCAGTTGCATATATACATGGATTAGAACATATGAAATGACACCATATACAGAGAGATCAGCTGATGATCATGATTAAATACAACAATGTGTATGAGACTAATAAGATCCACCGCCCGCTCGAATCGGAACCCGGTTTCCTGTGCGCACACATGCCTGGTCCCTTTGGCCTCAATAATTTACAGCGGGTGGGGTGGACAAATGCTAGCTCTAACCAGCTACAGTACGACCGTACATGGTGAGCACATGAACGAGCGTTGAGAATTGGAACAGATCGGCTGGTGGTTCAGTACTAGGAAGTGTTCATCACAGCAGATAAGCTAGGTGTTCTTGTATGAGCTCTAGCTCGGCCGATCGGATCGATGACTACCACACGTAGTACTACCAGCTAGCTAAGCGAGGGTGGTTTAATTTGTGCAACATGCTGCATGCATACAGTAGATAGAGAAGGCTGAAGCAAGATGGTAACTCACTGTCGGGTCCGCCGAGCTTGGTGACGGCCTCCACGAAGCGCTCGTGCAGGTCGGGCGTCCACCGCAGCCGGGGCTTAGGGTCCCGCGAGAGCACCACCCCGGCGCCCACGCCGTACCCCGACCGCTCCATCCCCTCGAACATCATGATCGCCACCTGATTCTGGGTTCGACTTCGACCGACCTCGCTCGGACTTCCGGCGGGCCACTCTTCACCTCTCCTGGCTAGCTAGCTTCTTCGATGGAGCTGGCAATCGATCGTGTGTCTACGTGCTCGCGCGGTCGGGTGCGGTGCCCCTGGCGGCGCGAATCTGGTGCCTGGGAAGTTAGCGTAGGAATTCGGCGAAGCCCGAGGAGGATTCTTGATGGGAATGCGTGCTGATATATATGGCTGCTGGGCTCTGATAGAGCTGGTCGTGGGCGGAGATAGAGACGCGGGGTCGAGCGGAGGTGCGGCGGTACGTAGACAGGTGGAGTGGTGCGAGAGAGGAAAAAGAGGGAGGAGAGATGGGCGGGAGCGAGAGAAGAGGAGGAACCCGAGGCCGCGGTGGGCATCGCATACCGTAGCAGCATGTGTGTGTGCGCCGCGCGAATCTTGGGGTGCCTTGCGCCGGGAGGCAAAACAAAACAAAACCCACACAGGCCGGGTCCCGGCACAGACAAAACGCTCGACCGAGCGCCAACCGGGACACGCCGCGTGGACGGGCGCCGGCGGTACGGCCGTCCGATCGGCTTCGGGAAGGGCGCGCCCGAAGCCGACATGAGCGGTTGGGCCATGTGTACATGTGTGCCGCTGCCGCCGCCTTTCGGTCCTACCGGCGCGAGAGAAGCTGTGTTGTCTGTCTGTTCTGGTCATTAGACTTGTTTCCCACCTTGTTTTAGCGAAAGATAATCATTGCTCACTTACTAGAATTGCCTAAGAAAAGCTCTCGTACCGGTGATTGGGTGTCACCCTCACCGGTCAATGATCACGACAACACACGTTGCTCCATTAGTTACCGCCGAGACCAAGAACGAACCGCATATGCGAGCCAGGTGGGCGCTCGACGATCTTGTTTTGCTCTCCTCGTCCTCGGTCGAGGGAAACAGCTAGCTTGGCAGTAGCTAGCGCACGTCGATGGAAGGAACTGGTCAATCTGAATTCCCAATTCTATGGTTTTGATCGATGTCTCGTCGGTGAGCTGCGCACAGCCTCGAGCGAATATTCCGGCCGCGGGCCGGCGGCATGAAACCGGGGCGGAGAGCCAAAAAGAGGCCGTGGAAGAGCGGTGGGGTCGGGCCAGCGTGGGGCGAGGGAGATTTTGGCGATGATGTCTCCTGGGACCCTCACAGGGAATATTCGCGCCAACTTGGTTGCGACCGCCGCCCCACACTCGCTTTGCTCTTTTGCACTGCACTGTTGTTTTCTCGCCTCGGCTCTGTTCCGTCCGGCCTCAACAGCGCAGAGATGACGTACATCAGAAAATTGTCACAACGGTGCGTTTGTGTGCGACAAAATTCCCAGAAATTTGTACCGGGCACGTCGATGTCTGCACTGGAACCCGGCGAAATTTAACCAGTCATTTTTATTTTCTAACCTCGTTGAGATGACTTAGGTGTTCGTTCATATGCATACACATACACATTTTTTTCAAGGATACACGCTAGGAGCCTGATTGTTTGCTCGGGGCCATATTTTCCCTTTTTTCTACTTGGCCGGATGGATGCTGCATTCGGCCAGATTTGGCTTGAGTTAAGTTTGGCACTTTAACTCGTAGCCCACATCTAGTTTTGGGTCCTTGTTTGCCTGCCAACGACCTTAATTATGGCTCATTCGATGCAAAATCATGCATCTTTGTACATGGGATAGTGTTGTGGTCACTACTTCTCACATGTGGTGATGTTACCACGCTGGAGCAAATATGCAGCAAATGAAACTAGTAGTAAAAAACTTGAACCATAACTATTAGCAAATATCAGTTCGCGACAATGTTACCTAGCTACTAGTAAATAACAGTTCAACAGAATATTACCTAGCTACTACGAATGATTGTTTTACACCAACATTAGGGATTGTTCATAGAACACACAGGCACTACTTCATCAGTTCTTCTTCTTCGCTTCTTTATCTTCAGATCCAGTAGTTTCCACTCGTCGCCCACATGTCAAGAGCACACTGCATTCTCATGTTCCTCCAAGCAGCACAATCGTTATGCGCAACAATATGGCCACCATCAGTGTCATTATCGTCAGAAACTACATCTTCATCTTCCAGAAAGTATTCATCCGTGCCAAATTGCAAGATCCAGTTGTGCAAAATACAATAGGCTAGAACAAGCTTAACTTGGGTGGGGAAAGAATGAAAATGCTTCCGATCAAGGTTTTTAAACATGTACTTCAAAGCAGCGATAACCCTCTCAACCGTGACTCTAAGGCTAGAGTGCCTGATATTGAAAAGTTCCTCTTGTTGGGAATATGCCCTAGAGGCAATCATGTATGATATTATTCCCAATGTATTCATAAATTTATTGTCCATGTATGAACTACTGATATGTATCATTGAATATGTGATTCGATTGTGGAACTGCATATTCATGTTGTTCATACTAATTGTCCTTGGTCATTGAGGTTGTGCTGGACACACAACTTAGACCAATGTGAAATTCGGCAGATGACTCGGTTCCACTTGTCATGGGCATATAGATGCTATTCCGACTTACACGGATTTGGCTAAATAGTTTAGCGAGTCGGACTGGCTCATATTGAGATACAGCGAATAAGTCATCATTTGTATATCTCAATCAATGTAATCCTTAGACCTGAGGTTATTGCACAATCCGAGTTGAGGATCACCGACTTAGGTTCTATGAAACGTTGTTCCGTCACTAGGCAGTTATAAAGGAGAAGTTTGGGTCGACAGAGAATCAATCTGCGTGATGTGAATAACCAAGATGGGATTTTGCCCCTCCGTCTGGAGAGATATTCTCTGGGCCCTCTCGGAAGATATGATTCAGAAAGCATGGCCATGCACGACTCAGTTAAGTGTTAACTGAGGCGATCGACTAAGAGTTAGTCGGATGAATCACTTATCTCGGATCGAGAAAGAGAGTTGGACTATTTAAGGGATGACAATTATTCGCCTATAGTTCGACAAGGTATATCGTGAGACAAAAGGGACTTAGACAAAAGTCGCATTGGAAGATAAGTCGTCATGACTCTTTGGTACTTGGGAGTGGCACGTTCTGCTAGGAGCCACTACTGACTGATTGGTCACGAGTGAGACTGGGATCGTGTCCGAGTTACCATGAGCCTGTCGGGTCACACACTTAAGAGCGGGAGCAAGTTTGGGTTAGACCCAAACAGGAAATCTATTTGGGTTGGATCCAAATTGTAACATCCCAAAACTTAATCCAAAGTTAATCAAGATCAAATCTACCCAATTTAGGGTTAACAAAAACTTTTCCATTAAAAATAATTAAGCATTCATATGTGTGTACATTTAAATTAGGAGTTGTTTTGAATTGCCATGTTTGAGTGATTCATTGGTTGTAAAATGATTCTAAGGTGAATTAAACATCATCTAGATCATTCCCAAACAAATCCTAAAGAAAAAGAAATCAAAAAGAATAAAATAAAGAAATGGTCATTTGTGCCATTTTAACTAACTAGGACACTTTGGGTGTCCCTAGGACTAAAATGCCAACAGAAACAATTGTGGTTCTTTGCACGCCTTGCTGGTACAAGTAGTGATGTGCCAAGGCCCACTTTGTGATCTCCCAAAAACATTCAAACTCTAATTTTAAATGACATTTGAAAATTGAATCTAGTGTATGTATCAAGATCACACTAATTCAAAAACCACTCAAATGAACTCCATTTCAAAAACCCAAGCAAACCTAGATGCACAAGCATAAGTTACACCACTCCACCAAAAATCTTTCAAAAATTCAAAACTTTTATTCATGCAGCCATTTGATCGAACACATTCTGAGCAGAATCAAAATAGCCTAACTTATACTATTTTTGATCAAATTTGGTCGAGCCATTTGAACCCATTTCAAGTCCTTTGTCTCCCCAGACCCAACCAAGCCATCAAAGACCTACCTAATGGCCTAGGCAACAGTTCCACGCCACCCCGACGCTATGCTCGCCGGTCGAGCATGCGCAGCTCGGAGCAGACCGCCAGCCCTTCTCCGCCGCTCTAGGAAGCAATGCGCCACCTCACCGCCGCCCACGGTCCACCCCACAGCCACAGATAGCCACTGGACCACCCCACAGCCTCGACGCCTTTTCTCTCTGCCTGCAGCCAGAGCACGATCGCCGCCAGCATGCCACAGACCATGCCTCGACACCAAATCGCGCACACCGCTCTGCCTTGAACCTAGCAACCCACCAGACACGGCCGTGCACCGCCGCACAACCCACAGTCGCCATGATCACCGTCGAGCACCGCCTCTGTCTCCTAGAGTGCGTGAAGCCCCCGACCGTTAGGCACCGCCCTAGCCGCGCCATTGCGCCGTAGCTGACCGCCAGTAGACCGCCCACCGTCCGCCTACCTCGCCCACGCTGGTAGCCCCTATTTCGCTATCACCGACGAGCTCCGCCCACACCCGTCGGTCCTCTCGTCGAGCCTATATAAGGAGGCCTCCCCCGCACCATCTCTTCACACCATTCCACTCCCCTCTCTCCACTAATCATTTCCCCTCTCTCGCTGGTGCCGCTCGAGCAGCACATCGCTGGAATTCCGCCGAAGGTAGCCGCTGCAGAGGAGGAGAAGTGGTTGTCGATTTCGTCCACCTTAGCCCCTGCCGCGACTTCGCCTGAGCTCGCCGTCGTCCACTAGTTCATTTGCCCACCTCGCGGCGCTAGCTAGAGCCCAGGTACGTCCCTAGTAGACCCCCACCGGCCGCTTAGGGTTCGGTCTCGCCGGCGACCAGTCCGTCGTCGATGATGACCATGGACCGTCGATCTGTGTTCTAATCGTGTGGCCCCGATCGTCCCGTACCGCTTCGGGTTTTAAGTGCCGCTGACATGCGGGACCAGTCTGTCAGTCACCCTCTGCGCTACTGAGCGTTACTGGGCCGGTCCATTTAGTTTCCCGCGCTGACCCAGTTAATTCAAATTAGGTTTTTCTATTTAGAATTAAAATCAATTATGTTCCTTAGTTCAAAAATCAATTCAAAGAGTTTTACATATCCAAATGGAGTGATTCTAATTTTGTTGGAAAGGTAATGAAAATATCTATCCAAGCCCATTGGATTTAAATCATTGAGAGTTAGAGATCTCTCCTAGTAAAAATAACAAGACAGAAGCATTTGCACATTCAAACATTTTTCTAAAATCAACCATAATAGCTTTTGAGTTGATTCCAACTCTCAAAAATCACATTTAACCATACCTATCTGAATATGTAATAATATTAAGGTTTGCATATAGTGACTTTGGACTAGTACCAAAATAATGCTATATAGGCATTTCTAGTCACTTTAAATCATTAAATATTCAAATTAAACTTATTAAAATGTGATCCAACATTTAAATCACATTCCCATATGTTAGAATATGTGGTGGTGACTTGTGTCCAGATGATCCCATATTTTAATTGGAGAATATTAAATCTTAGTTAATTTCAATGAGTAGAAATTACTTTTTTCTCAAATAAAAGAAATGAAACTAGTTAATTAAACCTTGTGATGCTTGTGATGATAATAGATCATCAAATGTGTACCTTAGTATGCTAAGTAGACTAGTTAAGCTTTGTTTGGTGATTGTGTATCCCGTATGTATTTATAGACGATAGTACCGACCAAGCTTTCGAGGAGGAGGAGTTCTACCAAGAGGAGGAGGAAGAAAACTTCAACCACTTCACTACACAAGGCAAGCCTAGCACTTCAAGTAAACTGAGCAAGCTAACCCTTGCCAGTATTATACTAGCAAGCCATATTTAACCATGCAAGCTAGACCTTGAAAGCTAGATAGCCTAAGCAAATGCATTAGGCATGCTTTGGTTATACCACTTTAACTATTACCTATCCCAAGTTTTATTTCCAAGCTTTACTTTCTTTACTTTATTAAAGTCCTTTATTTGTTTGAAGGTAGCATAAAAAGTATAAAACTTGACCTATCTAGATAAACTTAGATGTCATTCTATGGCATGAGGTTGATCTTAGCATCCCACATTAGTGAACACTCTTAACTTAGTAGTTTAGAGCTAAATCAAAACTTGAGTCACTTTGGATGAGAGTACTTGGTGAAAATGACTTGTGAAAACCTTGGAATGATGAGTCATTCTATTGAGATGTTTTGATATGTGTGAGAAACACAAATGGTTTATGATGATGAAAATGTTGAGGCATGAGCCTTAGCCCTTTTACAAAACTGATGGTTGGGTTCGGATGCAATACCATTCCAATTTTACCGTACAACCACAATACCAGAATTGGGTAAGGCTTAGCCGAAAGTTTATATGCATTAGTATTAGTTCCCTCGCGGGAGAGGTTTGAGCTAAGGCTACCTCTCAATGTTCTCCACCTATGCAGTGCCCAGGATGACAGATGGTCATGGTTGGGAGGCCAAGCTCATAGGAGAGGTGCTTATACTAGGGTGTGTAAAGGAAAGGTTATGTTTGATTATCTGCATACTAAGTATGATGATTCAGGGTTATCCCTGACAGATGTATCGAATCTTGTGGTGAAAGTGTTCCCCGTCTGCAGAGTGTCAAACTATTCGAATAGCTGCGTCTACGGTTATGGACAGTTGGAGTGGCCATACTGTTTCGTTGTCAGATGTTTTCAAAATGACTTATGATATGAATGATGAATCTCTACTTGACCACAACAGAGTTGTGACGATGACAATTAAGTTCCCACTTAGGTGATTTCAAACTTTATTTTATCTTTCTTTGTTTCTGAAATCAGCTTAGGTTTCAAACTTAACTTTACAAATAAACTTAGAGTTTAGCATTCCTACTAGAACTACATTACTTGTTAGTGATAGTTTGCGAGTACTTAAAGAGTACTCATGGCTTTGTCCCTGGCTATTCCTATGGCCAGACTATGAAGGAGACTACCAAGATGAAGGACAGCAAGAAGGCTATGATAACTAGGACTATCTTCCATCGTCAGCATTGCCTATGCCTCTAAAGATGGACCCCACCGCTACACTTATTATTTATTCCGCTGCTTGTTGTATTAGGACTGGATCATGAGATCCTTTATTCGTGTAAGACCTTATTATGATTTGTACTGGACGATGTACTGTGATATCCAATCTGTTATGTCTCGCAAAAATGGTAATCCTGGGATTGCGATGTATGGCATAATAGGCATTTGGGATTAAAAATCTGGGTGTTGACAAGTTGGTATCAGAGCCATCCTGACCATAGGAGACCCTAGTTAGAATGGACGTCCGAACAAAAACTTAGTTTCAAAACCAAAGTGAGTATTTATGAAAACTATTTCCTCTCTTACCCTTGGGAATTCTTTCTCTCAAAAAAATTCATGTTCCTCCAAATTCTTACATTACTACATAAAATTTGACACACTTGATCATTTCACTAACTTTCTCATCCTTAATTCTTATAGATGGAGACTCAGTTCACCAAGTTCTACCAGTTGGGCAATGGAGGCCAGCTGATCTTCGAGAGGGATCTTGATGCACTATCGGAGTACTTGGGACTCCCGCATCCGAAATTCCTTGGAGCTCAACTTCCTGGACCCCCAGGAGGAGATTTACAATGGCTAGTCACCGCTGATCTTCGAGGAAGTATAGAAGCACCAACGTCCGGGAGGATCCAGTTCTCCGTCAGAGAGAACAACTGGCTAGATGGATTAGCCAGGGAAATGCATGAAGCTCTCGCACGTCTGTGTGCCCTGAGTGTCAACAAATCAAAGTAACCCGCTTTGCTCACTATGCAAGGCGTGACTTTATGGGAATGCCAATGGAGATGCCAAGTCACCTGGAGTTGAAGCGTCAAGTGGAGAACCTTGACTTCCTATTGTACGACCAACATAAGGAATTGGACAACGCTAGGGAGTTCGCCAACCACAACCTTTCCATTGCCGCCCACAAGGCCTAGACTTTCTCACTGCTTGTCAAGGATCGTCAGTCTCTTCGCCGCCAGCGCGAAAAGAAGGATCGCACCATCGACCATCTTCGCAAGAAGGTGGCTGACCTCGAGAAGACCATCAAGGAGCAAGAAGCTCAGCTTGAAGCAAAGGAAGAAGAAGAGGAAGGTGAAGATATCCAGGGAGATATGGACTCTTACCTCAGCAATGATGTTGAATTTCTGGAAGAGGATGCCGTGGACTTCTACACCGACGATGATGACTCCGACTTCATCGATGATGAGTAGATGCACTAGAGCACTATCGTAGTATGAGGAGTATCGGTCCCATTGTATCGTAGCTTGCAGAATGGTTCTTAAAACCATCTGTTTTCCTTTGTTGTTGTGGTGTGTGTGTGTTTGTATCGTGTGCTTGTTTGAATGTATGAAAAGAATTAGTTGCAAAACCTGAGTCAAACTCAAAGTTTTAGCTTTGAAACCAAAACCTTGAACCTTAGAACTTTCCCTCTTACCCCTTTATCTACCTCAATCTTCAGATGACTCGTGGAAACCCTGGAGGGAGCAGCTCACCGCAGGACCCAATGCTACAGATTATGCAAATGCTCGTTGCAGACCGTGAAGCAAGCAGGGTAGAGCGCCAAGCCAACCTAGCAACTCTGCAGCAGATAGCTCAAATGGCCCAAAACAACCAAGGATATGGAAATCAGGATCATCAAGGATCCAAGCTGAAAAACTTCCAGAATACCAATCCCCGAATCTTTAGCACTTCGGAGAACCCACTAGATGTTGATGACTGGTTGTAGACAATGGAGACCAATTTAGAAGTAGCCAGAGTTGATGACAATGAGAAGGTTCTCTTTGCCACTCACTATTTGGCAAGAGATGCAAGAGCCTGGTGGAACAACATCCACACGATGAACCATGGTCAAGTGATGACATGGGAAGCCTTCAAAATCAAGTTCAGCCGCACCCACGTGTCGCGGGGTCTAGTCACCAGAATGAGGGATGAATTCAGAGAATTGAAACAAGGCAGAATGACCGTAGTGGAGTACTGTGACAGGTTCTTGTCCGTAGCCAGGTATGCACCTGATGAAATCAACATGGAGGCTAAGAAGAAGGAGAGATTCCTGAACGGACTGCATGATGAGATGCAGAATGTTCTCGTCAACATCCGTTTCGAGGATCTCGAAGAGCTCGTCGACTCTGCCATTCAGATGGAAGGGAAGATTAACCAGGCCAACGACAACCGCAAACGTCGTATGATGCACCAAGCTGGATCCAACAGTCACCAGAAGTACCATCCCAACCTGTCTGCAGGATACACACCAAGAAACAACCGACCCCCAATGCCTCGCCCAAGCTACCCCAACCGTAGCGGAGGCAATGTGAAGTCCGGAGGAAACAACAACAACCCCGGCAACACCAAAAATTTCAACCGTGCACCTCCCAAGAGCAACAACAACAACACTGCACCTAGAACTGGAAGCAATGCTGTGCCCGTGGCAGCGAAAGACAAGTCCTAGATCACTTGTTTCGAGTGTGGAGTGAAGGGTCACTATTCCAATTGTCAACACCCGAATTTTTAATCCCAGGTGCCTGTTATGTCATACATCGCAATCCCAGGATTACCATTTTTGCGAGACATAACAGATTGGATATCACAATACATCATCCATTACAAACCATAATAAGGTCTTACACAAATAAAGGATCTCATGATCCAGTCTTAATACAACAAGCAGCGGAATAAATAATAAGCGTAGCGGTGGGGTCCATCTTCAGGGGCATAGGCAGTGCTGACGATGGAAGATAGTCATAGTCGTCCTGCTGTCCTTCATCTTGGTAGTCTCCTTCATAGTCTAGCCATAGGAATAGCTAGGGACAAAAGCCATGAGTACTCTTTAAGTACTCGCAAACTATTACTAACAAGTAAGGTCGTGCTAGTGGGAAAGGCTAACTCTATGCTTATTTGTAAAGTTAAGTTTGAAACCTAAGCTGAGTTCAGAAACAAAGAAAGATAAAATAAAGTTCTAGAATCACTTAAGTTGGGAAGCTACTGTCATTTTCACAACTCTGTTGTGGTCAAGTCAAGATTCATCATTCATTTCATAAGTCATTTTGAAAACATCTAACAATGAAACAGTATGGCCACTCCAACTGTCCATAACCGCGGACACGACTATTCGAATAGTTTGACACTCTACAGAGGTGGTACACTTTCACCACAAGAATCAATACATTTGTCAGGGATAACCCTGAATCATCATACTTAGTATGCAGATAATCAAACATAACCTTTCCTTTACACACCCTAGTATAAGCACCTCTCCTATGAGCATGGCCTCCCAACCATGACCATCTATCATCTTGGGCACTGCATAGGTGGACAACATTGAGAGGTAGCCTCAGCTCAAACCTCTCCCGCGAGGGAACTAATACTAATGCATATAAACTTCCGGCTAAGCCTTACCCAATTCAGGTATTGTGGTTGTACGGTAAAATTGGAATGGTATCGCATCCGAATCCAACCATCAGTTTTTGTAAAGGGCTAAGGCTCATGCCTCAACATTTTCATCATCATAAACCATTTGTGTTTCTCAACACATGTCAAAACATCTCAATAGAATGACTCATCATCCCAAGGTTTTCACAATTCATTTTCACCAAGTATTCCCATCAAAAGTGACTCAAGTTTTGATTTAGCTCTAAGCTACTAAGTTAAGAGTGTTCACTAAGGTGGGATGCTAACCTCAATCTCATGCCATAAAATGACATCTAAGGTTATCTAGATAGGTCAAGTTTTATACTTTTTATGCTACCTTCAAACAAGTAAGGTACTTTGGTAAAGTAAAGAAAGTAAAATCTTGAAAGTAAAACTTGGAGTAGGTACTAGTCAAAGTGGTATAACCAAAGCATGCCTAATTCATCTTGCTTAGGTTATCTAGCTTAATTCTAGCTTGCTAACAATAGCTTGCTTAGTTTACTTGAAGTGCTAGGCTTGCAAGTAAAACTTGCAAGGGTTAACTTGTATAGTGCTAGCTTGCCTTGCTTGGTGAAGTGGTTGAAATTTTCTTCCTCCTCTTCTTGATAGAACTCCTCCTCCTCGAAAGCTTGGTCAGTACTATCGTCTATAAATACATACGGGATACACAATCACCAAACAATACTTAACTGGTCTACTTAGCACACTAAGGCACACATTTGATGATCTATTATCATCATAAGCATCACAAGGTTTTATTAACTAGCTTCATTCTTTTTATTTAAGAAAAGTAATTTCTACTCACTGAAAATAACTAAGATTTAATATTCTCCATTTAAAATATGGGATCATGTGGACACATGTCATCACCACATATTCTAACATATGGGAATGTGATTTAAAGGTTGGATCACGTTTTAATAAGTTTAAGTTTAATAATTAATGATTTAAAGTGACTAGAAATGCCTATATAGCACTATTTTGGTACTAGTCCAAAAGGCACTGCATGCAAACCTTAATATTATTACATATTCAAATAGGTATGGTTAAATGTGATTTTTGTGAGTTGGAATCAACTCAAAAGCTATTATGGTTGATTTTATAAAAATGTTTGAATATGCAAAAGCTTCTATCTTGTTATTTTTACTAGGAGAGATCTCTAATTCTAAATGAATTAAATCCAACAGGCTTGGATAGATCTTTTCAGAAGCTTTCCAACAAAATTGGACTCACTCAATTTGGTTCAGTAGATCTTCCTGAATTGATTTTTGAACTAAGGGACATAATCTAGTTTAAGTCTAAAAAGAAAAATGTCTATTTGAATTCATTGGGTTGCGCGGGAAAGAAATGGGCCGGCCCACTGTGATCCGCAGAGTGCACAGGCTGGCTTATGTGAGGGCCCCACCTGTGAGTGGGATAGGGGCTGCCGAACAGGTATGGGAGGATGAGGACCGTAGGATTAGATCCTGGATCATCGGCTCACATCCATCGTCTATGCTAGAACAGGACACGACGGGAAGGAACCCTAGCACGATCGGTGAGGGTCTGGGGTGGCTTACCGGAGCTCCGACGAGGGTCGGTGAGGTGGGAAGATGAATGAGTTAAGGACGGCGGTGATCCTGGTACCGGCGGTGTCCCTGGGGATGGCTTGGATCAGTGGCGCCCTTCTCCTTCTGCGGCGGTCTCCAGCGAAATTGGAGCGCTACGAGCTGCGGCTTGCTTCGATGGGACTCTGGGAGGTTTATGAGGTGGAGTGGATGGAGCTGGTGTGATGAAATGGTGCCGGGGAGCTTTCTATTTATAGCGGGGCGAGGGGTGCATTTCGGCATGGGCAGAGCTCGACGTGGTCGACGGCACAGCGAGCTAGAGGTGTGGGCGGTGGGCTAGGACGGTGGGCGGTTCCCTGGTGAGCGTCATGGCGGTGCTCGTGCAGTGCATTGTGGTCGGGAGCAGCAAGCGTTGCTGCGCACACGCTGCCTCGGTCGATGGCGAGTTTCGCGGCAGCTGGTGGTTACGGGTCACAATCAAGGAAACGGGCGTGTCCATTAGCCTCCTAGGGTGCTGGTGATCGTGCAGGCTGGCGGCGAGAGCGAGGTGAGTTCGGGTTGAGCAGGGACATCGCGTGAACGGCGGGTGCGTGTCGGCATGGCAGAGACGGTCCGGGATTGGTGGTTCTTGGCCTCTCCTCTCTCAGCCTTTGGGCTAGGGCTGGCCTGGAGGAGGGAGTGGAGCATGGGCGACGTGCTGGACATGGTAGGCGAGGCTGGCAGCGGCTGGGTGGTGTTGTTGACGGTGGGGGGGGTGCAAAAATGGGCTCGGCATTAGTGGCCATGACCATTTGGTCGTGTGCACAGTGGGTGGCCGGGCTAGCAAAGGGTAGGGGTGTACTGGGGGTGTTGTGGTTGCAAAAGGGGAGACCACATTGGCCAGAACACTGCTCACACTAGTGTTTGTGATTTTTCCAGATTTTTGCACACCAGGTGTTTGACAAAATGGCCGAAAGAATTCAACTTTGGAATTTTTTAATGAATTTTGGTGGAGTTGTTGATCACATGCTTGAGCATCTCTGGTTGCTTTGGATCTTTAAATGGAGTTCATTTGAGTGGTTTTTGAAAAAGTGTGATCTGGATACATACACTAGATTCAATTTTCAAATGTCATTTAAATTTAGTGTTTGATAGTTTTTGGGATGAAACAAAGTGGGCCTTGGTACATCACTACTTGTACTAGCAAGGGGTGCAAAGATTCAAAATTGTTTCTGTTAAGATTTGAGTTCTAGGAATAGCCAAAGTAGGCATGGTGATTAAAATGGCACAAATGACCATTTGCTTATTTTATTCTTTTTGATTTGTTTTTCTTTGGGATTTGTTTGGGAATGATCTAGATGATGTTTAATTCACCTTAGAATCATTTTACAATCAATGGATCACTCAAACATGGCAATTCAAAACAACTCCTAATTTAAATACATACACATATGAATGCTTAATGATTTTAAGTGGAAAACTTTTTGTTAACTCTAAATTTGATGATTTGGATCTTAATAACCTACGATTAAGTTTTGGGATGTTACACCAATGAGTGCCCCAAGAAGACTGTCGCCACTGCCAATGTGAATGCCCCAGCTCAACATCAACGTTGTGTTCAACCAGGAAGAAGATTCGCCCCAGGGAACCCTCACAACCGCAACGGCCGTCTCTTCCACATGAACGCCGAAGAAGCCCAAGAAGCGCCAGATGTAGTGCTGGGTATGTTTTCTATCAACTCAGTTTTAGCAAGAGTGTTGTTTGATTCTGGAGCATCGCACTCATTTTTCACCAAAGAATTTGCAAGCATTAGTAAGATTCACCCAACCAACTTGAAGCATGTCATGATAGTTCAAATTCCCGGTTCAACTACAAAAGCTAGAAAAAATTGCAAAGCTGTGCCTATCAGAATACATGGGATAGATTTTATGCCAATTTAATAGTACTTGGAACCAAAGGATTGGCAGTAGTACTAGGAATGGATTGGATGTCAAAGCATAAAGGACTGATAGACTGTGCTAAGAAAGCCATCACCATGACCAGTAGCTCTGGAGTAACAGTAGAGCATGTATGTGAAACCTTACCTCATCAATTCAAGTGCAACAAGAGTCTAGCCCTACCCACCATAAACCAAGTCAGAGTAGTCTGTGAATACCCCGACGTATTCCCAGATGAATTGCCCGGTATGCCCTCGGATAGGGATATTGAGTTCATTATCAAACTAATCCCCGGAACCGGACCCATAGCCCAGAGACCCTATAGCATGAACCCCTCATAGTTAGTAGAACTGAAGAAGCAATTAGATGCTATGTTAGCCACATGCTTGATTCAACCAAGTGCATCGCCATGGAGATCACCAGTGTTATTCATCGACAAGAAAGATGGAGGCAACCGTTTGTGCACCGATTACAGAAAGTTGAATGACGTCACCATAAAAAACAAGTACCACTGCCAAAGATAGAGGATCTATTTGATCAGTTGACTGGTCCCCAAGTGTTCTCAAAGATTGATCTTAGGACTGGTTATCACCAACTTAAGATTCGTGCAACGGATATTCCGAAGACCGCCTTACTACTTGTTATGGATTATACGAGTATACGGTCATGTCTTTTGGATTAACCAATGCCCCTGCTTATTTCACAAATCTCACAAATAAGATCTTTATGAATTTTCTAGACAAGTTTGTCGTCGTGTTTATTGACGATATCCTTATCTACTCCAAGTCAGAAGAAGAGCATGAGCAACATCTAAGAATCATCCTTGAAACCCTTAGAGAGCATCGGTTGTATGCCAAGTTCAGCAAATGTGAGTTTTGGCTGAAAGAAGTAGGATTCCTAGGACATGTTGTGTCTGCCGGAGGAGTCGCTGTTGATCCCACCAAGATCAAAGATGTCGAAGAATGGGAAGCCCCAACCACTCAAACCCAAGTCCATGCATTTTTCCGATTAGCGGGATATTACCGCAAGTTCGTAGAAGGATTTTTGAGCATCGCCAGACCCATGACCCAATTGTTGAAGAAGGACAAAAAGTTTGAATGGACTGACAAATGTGAAGCCAGTTTCCAAGAGCTCAAGAAGAGATTGATTTCAGCCCCAATATTGATCATGCCAGATATCAAGAAGCCGTTTGATGTGTATTGTGATGCATCCAAGATTGCTCTCGGATGTGTATTGATACAAGAAGGCAAAGTCATCTCTTATCTGTCTCGGCAACTGAAGCAGCATGAGCAGAACTATCCGACCCATGACCTTGAATTAGCAGCCATAGTTTTGGCATTGAAGACAGGCGTCATTATCTTATGGGAAATCGTTGTGAGATTTACTCAAATCACAAAAGCTTGAAGTATATTTTCACTCAAAAGGAGCTGAATATGAGGGAAAGGAGATGGATAGAGTTAATCAAGGATTATGAGCTTGACATTCACTATCACCCCGGTGATACATTGCAAATGTATCCTTAGTTTTTGATGTTCCATGCTTGGTTTTATCCACTTTCTTGTGTTTTGTCCACACTTTGGAGTACTTTTCATATGATTTCTTGGACTAACCTATTAACAAGAGCCATAGTGCCAGTTGCCTGTTTTCTGCTGTTTTTGGTTCCAGGAAAGTCAGAAAATGAATTTTCTCAGAATTGGACGAGACAAAAGCCAAAGTGCCTATTTTCCCGAAGACTCCAAGAGCCAGAATACGAGACGGAGAAGATCCAGGGGGTGGCCACACCACCTGGTGGCGCGGGCTAGGCCAGGCCACGCCAGGGGGTGGTGTGGGCCCCCCAAGCACCCCCTCGGTCTCCCTCTTCGCCTATAAGAAGCCTTCTGACCTAAAAACTCCGGGGGGTTTGACGTTTTTCCAGAAGGAGTTCCACTCCGCCGCCACCACCAGATTCCATGAAACAGCACCAGAAACTCTGTTCTAGCACCCTGCCGGGATAGGGAATTGGAGGAGATCATCGCCATCATCATCACCATCGCTTCTCCATCGACCATCCATGTTTCCCCCATCTATGAGTGAGTCATCCCCCACTGTAGGCTATGGGGATGGTAGGGATTGGATGAGATCATTCATGTAATGGCATCAGATTGTTAGGGCATGGTGCCTAGTATCTTTTATTAGTGCTTTATGACTTTGTTGCGACTTGTTGTGCTTAATGCTTGTCACTAGGGCCCGAGTGCCATGATTTCAGATCTGAACATGTTATTGATTCATTATGATAGTATTGTTTTTGGTCTTATCTAGAAGTTGTATACACACGTTGTTGTCCGGAACCAATGGCCCCGAAGTGACATAAATCGGGATAACCGGAGGGAATGGATTTGATGTGAGGATCACATGTGTTCACGGAGTGTTAATGCTTTGCTCCGGTGCTCTCTTAAAAGGAGCACCTTAATTGCCAGTAGTTCCCTTGAGGCCCCACTGCAAACGGGCTGGCAGGACAAAAGATGTTGTGCAAGTTCTCATTGCGAGCACGTATGACTATATATGGAACACATGCCTAGGATTATCTAGTACTTGGATGCTTTATCTTATTTATCTGCAATTGCCCTATGTTCTGATTGCTATGTGAATTGTCTTGTCCATGCAACGCCCGTCCATCCATCCCTATGTCTACCGCACTCGAATCCCACTATTACTGCTATTGTTACTGCTATCTTTACTTTACTACTGCTGTTACTTTGCTATTCCTACTACAAAACTGTTGCTACTGATAAACTGTTGTGAGCAAGATTGTTTTCAGGTGCAGCTGAATTGACAACTCAGTTGTTAAGGCTTATAAATAGTCTTCGGCTCCCCTTGTGTCGAATCAATAAATTGGGTTTTACTTCCCTCGAAAATACTGCGATACACCCCCTATACTTGTGGGTCATCAAGACTATTTTCTAGCGCCGTTGCCGGGGAGCATAGCTTTATTTATCAAGTTCTCTTAGATTCTCTATTGTTCGCTGCTATCCATCCATCATGGGTAAGTCTAGTGATGGCAAGTTTCCTATTTTACCATCCACTACAAGAAGAGGTATGGTTCTGAACACCTCTGCTGCTCTTGATTCACCATCTGTTATAATTAAGCTCGTTACACCACCACATACACATGCTACACACACTGCGACTACTGCTGAATCTGAAACTTCTGATGCTTATGATGCTGCTTCTATTGTGCTTGATAAGAGTGGTTCATTAGGTTCTTTCCTAGATGCTACGATTGCTAGAACTATAGCTGGAAATACTGAAACTCCTAATGAAGACACTACTACACTTGGTAGTTCTCCTGAGTCTAGTGAGAGTTATGATATTGAAGATGGTTATGTTGAGATGACCGATGAATTTTTTAAAGAATGTAAAAACACCCATGATAGGAGCGCTGCTAAGAGTCTCCTTGAGAGGCGTACTATTAGACCCAAATTGTGTCCTATTGCTAAGTTTGCTACTTCTCCCATAAACATTATAGATGAAGATTATGATTTCTCTCTCGATCTATCTTAAATATCTATTGTCGAGAAAGAACCTTTTTGTGGGACTAAGAATGAAAGTGCGGTAGCACATATGAATGAACTTTCTACCATGAGTGGCTTTTTTTTGATGATATTAAGATGCATACTTACTTTGTTGCTAAGATTTTCCCCTTTTCACTGAAAGGAGAAGCTAAAACTTGGTTTAGTAACTTACCTCATGGATCTATTGATAGCCCTGAGTGCTTGATTAGTACTTTCCTGCAGAAATATTTTCCTCCTAATGCCAGACATGCTATTTTGCAGGAACTTTTTGATTTTAAACAGGGAGAAAAAGAGGTATTGCCTGAATCTTGGGGGAGGTTTTGTGCTTTGATTCATGCACAGGCTGGAAGACCATTACCTAAGAATGAGCTTCTTGATATATTTTATAATGGACTAACCGAGGAATCTAGGACATACCTAGATAGTTGTGCTGATTGTGTTTTCAGGAATAGGACTCCTAAGGAAGCTGAGGAATTAATGGCTAAAATAAGTAAGAACTATGAAGATTGGAATCCTCCTGAACAAGCTATACCTGAAGTAATTGTACCTGAACCTACTATACCAGTGCCTATTCTAACACCAAAGAAGAGGGGAGTTATTGAATTAAATGATGAAGTGATGAAGGAAGCTAAGAAATGTCTTAAGGAGAAGGGAATTAAAGCTGCAGATGTCAAAAATTTACCTCCTATAGAAGAATTATGTAAGCCTATCCCCTACTCATCCACTATCGAGGTACACTCTCTCCAACACTTTGATGAAGGTGATATCCCCTACTCTAAACCTCCTGATCAATGCTTAGAAGAATTTGATATCTTTATTGTTAAGTAGGATAATTTTAATAAAAGGGTGCAAAATTATCTAATGGAAAACACTAGAGCTATTGTTGAGTTAAAAGATATTGTGGAAAGAACCTCTAATGATGTTAAAATGATTGTTAAACACTTTCAAATGGTTCAAACTCAAATAGATCAACTCATTAAAGTGCAAAAAGACTTGCTAGTTAATGCTGCTAAAGAAAAACATGCTTATGAAATTAGAACTAGAACTGGAGCTGCTACCCAGGATCCTCTATATCCTGAGGGGCATCCCAAAAGAATTGAGCAGGATTCTCAACAAGCTGAAAATAGTGGCTCTACTGGTAAGAAAAGGAAAAAGAAACATAAAACTATTGTAGAACCCTCTAAACCTGCTATAGATCCTAATAGTATATCTATTTCTGATGCTGAAACTGAAAGTGGTAATGAAGAAAATGAAGTTCCTAATGAAGAAAAAGTTGAAGAAGAACCTGATAACCACACTAAGAATACTAAATACACCAAAGAAGATTTTATTGCTAAGAAACATGGTAGTGAAAGAGAACCTTGGGTCCAAAAACCTATGCCTTTCCCTGATAAGAAACACAAGTCAAAGGAAGATGAACACTATAATAAGTTTTGTGAGTGGATGAAGCCTTTATTCTTGCAAATTCCTCTGACTGATGCTATTAAATTGCCTCCTTACTCAAAGTATATAAAGGATATTGTCTCGAATAAAAGGAAGATCCCTAATTAAGAAATTTCTACTTTGCTTGCTAATTATTCCTTCAATGGTAAGGTTCCTAAGAAACTTGGAGACCCAGGGATTCCAACTATCCCTTGCTCTATTAAGAATAGTTATGTTAGAACTGCTTTGTGTGATTTGGGAGCTGGAGTTAGTGTTATGCCTTTCTCTCTCTATAAGAGGCTTCAACTAGAAAAATTAATACAAACTGATATATCTTTGCAAATGGCTGATAAATCTACCACTATTCATGTGGGTATATGTGAGGATGTACCTGTTCAAGTGGCTCATAATTGCTTGATATTAACTGATTTTGCTGTGCTTGAAATGCCTGAAGATGATAATATGTCTATTATTTTTGGGAGACCTGTTCTTAATACTGCAGGAGCTGTTATTAATTGTAATCAAGGAAAGGTGACTTTTAATGTTAATTACAAGGAACATACTGTCTATTTCCCCAAGAATATTGAAAGCACTTATGGTTTGAATTCAATTGAACATGTTGAAGGCATTCAAGTTGGAGAAATATATTGTCCCATACCAAGAGAAAAATTTGAAACTATTATGATTGGGACCATTGCTGTCAAGGTTGAGGTAACATAATCATTAGTGGAATACAAAGTTTTGTTTCATATGGAATTATTTTGGTAACAAGACCTGACCAACCTTGTTAACAAAAGGATTTCATTGAACAAAACAATGTTTTCACCATGATTATCTCCGTTTACTTCTATTCTATCTATTTTAGTTTTTGCTTATGCCTAACTTAAAGGCGTTAAAGAAAAGTATTTATTGGGAGATAACCCAAAAGTTTTAGATGAGTTGTGGAAGTTATTACTTCAGTAATAACTGCTCCTTATCCTTTTTATTTGCTTTTTGTGCCAAGAGTAACCTCTAATGAGAGAGAAGTAATGATTGGAAAAGTTGCTCTCCCGAAACAGATTTCTGTGCTTTACCGTAAAAATTCACGTAAAATCTCTGAATGTATTTTTGAGGCGTGAATTTTTGTGCTTCTGCCCCAGGTTGTTATCTAACTTTCGTTAGTTAAACACTTTTTTTATTTGAGCAACATAAGGTCTTCGAAAAAATTCGTCTTTACTTGCTGGTCTGTTTTGCCAGATTTCTGTCATTTTCTGCATTTGCTTCTTGTTGGTTCCTTTTTGAGTTCTTTTGGGGAATTGAGCTTTCTGAGGGAAGTGCTACAATAGTTTGTGTTCTAATAGGAGTTTATTTGGTGTTAGAACTGAACCTTAAGACTTATTTATCTTAAGTGCACTAATGTTGGTAATAAAGATTGTGTGAAGTTTTGTATGAAGGAAAAATTTCAGGTGTATGGAAGGAATGAGTAATGAGATGAAGGATGGACTAAAGCTCAAGCTTGGGGATGCCATGTGTGTCACCACAAGAAATATTCAAGAAGTACAAGCGTCAATGCTTGGGGATGCCCAAGGCATCCCCTTCTTCATCAATAAAAATCTCAGGTTTCTTCCAAACACTTCATTTTTATTGCTTCATGCACTATTGTGTTGTTCTTGGAGTGTCTTCTTTTTCTTTTTCGTTTTGGTTTTTTTTGTTTGCTTGGTTTTCTTAGAATGCTGAATAAATTGGTTGGACCTCCTCTTTCATGCATTGGTTTTCAAATAGTTTGGTTTGGATCAGAAAAGAGTAGGAAAGTTCATGCTTAAGTGTTAAAGAGAGCTTGTTTTTGACTGTGCCTATGCTTTGTCATGCCATGCTTGATATTGTTTTGGCTTTATGATTAGTATTCTTTGCTGTAGCATGACTTGTTATAAACAATTGAGATTGCTTAATGTGCCTTGGAAGAATCATGCGTTGTTTTAGCATATTAAAGCATAGTATTGTGGTATTCTCCTTTGATGCTTTATTTGGGTTGACTTGGCACATGCTCACACCATGTTATGACTATCCCAAGTCACCATAAGCCTTTATGATCCTTTAGTTTTCAACTTGTAGTATCACTTTATGCTTTGATCAATGATGTTTTGTCGCTCTGCATGATTATGGCCATTATTGCTCTCTCCTTTGTCGCTCCCTTACTATTGCTAGCCTTCACTTACATTGAGTATGTTTTACTCAAGTTTCCAACTCCCTTAACCAATTATTTTCAAAGTGTCCACCATACCTACCTATTAGCATCATTTTCTACTTCCACGCATATTCAATATGCCTTGTTTTCTTCCGAATAAAATGTTTGCTTGTTATGAGAAAGTTAGTTAGTAAAGCTCTCACGAACTTGATGGCACACTTTATTTTCTTGCATTTAATAAACCTGAACCATTGCGTCCTTCTTTGTTGTGTATATACTTGCACTTTATAAGTTGAAGTTAGCAGAACCATGTATCATGGGGAACGCTTTCAACATTGCATTGGTACTTAGTACCTCGTTGATATCATGTTCTTTTGCTTATGGATCCCGACGGTGTGAAATAAAAGTGGAACTTGTAAGATCATGGAGTTTGTATGCATGTTAGAGAAACGCCTGGGCCGCTAGCCTAAGCCATGCCTAATCATGGTGGAAACTTGCAGCATAACCATAATGAGCATTCTATGAAGCATCCTTAATAAAAATCTATGCACATAGTAAATAAAAAGATCGTTGAGATCCTCATTGTCTACTTGCCTTGTCATTTTGATTATGGGATAGCTCCTGTATCATGTGCAAGGGGTACCCCGTTGGCGGTTCTCTATGATACGTATGTACTTACAATGACAAGAGCTTACTCGTGACTGAAGCTGAGTAGCATGAGGATCGGTCTTCGTAAGTAAGGGGCATGAGACTTCGATTTATAACTTGTCAAGCATATCCTCTTAGTTGTGTCACTTTAACCTTAACCACTTAAAGATGCTTATGATAGGGGCAATGAGAGCTCAAATCTAACGAGTACCATACTTTCAGCATTTGGAAGCCTTTCCAACTTTTGAAAACCTGTTCATTTCCTTGTTGAGTCTCCACACATTCTATGAGCAATTTCTTGAGAGCATAGTGGCCATTCTTAGTTCTATGTGCATTGTCCCAAGACTTGTTGATTGATGCATACCTTGATATTGCTTGTTTTAAACTATTTGTATCTAGTCACTCTTGTCAACTTTGAAGGTGACCTATGCATTTATGTTTGCTACTCTATGAGGGACAAGCTGAATGCTACTATGCTATGTTTTCTTTATGTGAAACAAACAAACGTCTTGCAAAGCATTGTTATTCATGAATCTTTTGTTTGTGCCTTTTCATGTTGCATCATAGTTTCTTTGTCTTATTGCGAGAACTTTGTCTTTCATGTTATGATTGAAGTACTATGATCCCAGCTTTGAATGTTTTACAAATACTTTGATCAAGTTTATGATGGTGCATGTCACCTCAAAAATTATTCTTTCTTTTCATCACTTACCTACTCGAGGATGAGCAGGAGTTAAGCTTGGGGATGTTGATACATTGCAAATGTATCCTTAATTTTTGATGTTCCGTGCTTGGTTTTATCCACTTTCTTGTGTTTTGTCCACACTTTGGAGTACTTTTCATATGATTTCTTGGAATAACCTATTAACAAGAGCCACAGTGCCAGCTGCCTATTTTCTGTTGTTTTTGGTTCCAGGAAAGTCAGAAAATGAATATTCTCGGAATTGGACGAGACAAAAGCAAAAGTGCCTATTTTCCCGAAGACTCTAGGAGCCAGATTACGAGACAGAGAAGAGCCAGGGGGTGGCCACACCACCTGGTGGCGCGGGCCAGGCCAGGCCGTGCCAGGGGCTGGTGTGGGCCCCCCAGGCACCCCTCAGTCTCCCTCTTCGCCTATCAGAAGCCTTCTGACCTAAAAACTCTGAGGGGTCGACGTTTTTCCAGAAGGAGTTCCGCTCCGCCGCCACCACCAGATTCCACGAAACAGCACCAGAAACTCCGTTCTAGCACCCTGCCGGGATGAGGAATTGGAGGAGATCATCGCCATCATCATCACCATCACTTCTCCATTGACCATCCATGTTTCCCCATCTATGAGTGAGTAATCCCCCGCTGTAGGCTATGGGGATGGTAGGGAGAGATCATTCATGTAATGGCATCAGATTGTTAGGGCATGGTGCCTAGTATCGTTTATTAGTGCTTTATGACTGTTGCGACTTGTTGTGCTTAATGCTTGTCACTAGGGCCCGAGTGCCATGATTTCAGATCTGAACATGTTATTGATTCATTATGATAGTATTGTTTTTGGTCTTATCTACAAGTTGTATACACACGTTGTTGTCCGGAACCAATGGCCCTGAAGTGACAGAAATCGGGATAACCGGAGGGAATGGCTTTGATGTGAGGATCACATGTGTTCACGGAGTGTTAATGCTTTGCTTTGGTGCTCTATTAAAAGGAGCACCTTAATTGCCAGTAGTTCCCTGAGGCCCCGCTGCAAACGGGCTGGCACGACAAAAGATGTTGTGCAAGTTATCATTGCGAGCACGTATGACTATATATGGAACACATGCCTAGGATTATCTAGTACTTGGATGCTTTATCTTATTTATCTGCAATTGCCCCATGTTTTGATTGCTATGTGAATTGTCTTGTCCATGCAATGCCCGTCCATCCATCCCTATGCCTACTGCACTCAAATCCCACTATTACTGCTGTCTTTACTTTACTACTGCTGTTACTTTGCTATTCCTACTACAAAACTGTTGCTACTGATAAACTGCTATGAGCAAGATTGTTTCCAGGTGCAGCTGAATTGACAACTCAGTTGTTAAGGCTTATAAATATTCTTTGGCTCCCCTTGTGTCGAATCAATAAATTGGGTTTTACTTCCCTCGAAAATACTGCGATACACCCCCTATACTTGTGGGTCATCACCCGGCAAAGCCAATGTGGTAGCGGATGCTCTTAGCAGATTGTCGTGTAGGTTAAACACCATGATCATGGAGAAGCAACAAAGTTTTTATGAGGAGTTGGCAGTTTAGAACCGAGCTTGTTAGCAAAGTATTTTTAGCTAGCATTGAACTTCAACCCACTTTGATCAGCCAAATCAAGGAAGCCCAGAAGGGAAATGAAAGTATCGACGGAATCAAACGTCTTATTGGTTCAGGAAAGATACCTGGATTCACCGAAGATGAAGAAGGAGTTTTGGGGTACAAAGGACGTATCTGCGTGCCAGCAGATTCAGAGCTGAAGCAAGTTATCATGCAGGAAGCTCATGATACTCTTTATTCTATCCACCTGGAGGAACGAAGATGTATCAAGATTTGAAAGAGCAATTTTGGTGGCACAAGATGAAGAGGGAAATCGGAAGCTACATTGCCAAGTGTGACATCTGTCAAAGAGTCAAAGCAGAACATCAGAGACCCGCGGGACTGTTGCAACCGTTGCAGATTCCGGAATGGAAATGGGATTCCGTCGGAATGGACTTTATCACCGGATTGCCTACTTCTAGTAGGGGAAATGACTCAATCTGGGTCATCGTTGGTAGACTATCCAAGGTATCTCACTTTATACCTGTCAAGACTACCTACCAGAGTTCGAAGCTAGCAGAGTTGTACATGGCTAGAATTGTTAGTCTGCATGGAACCCCCAAGACCATAGTATCAGATCGAGGAACCCAATTTACCTCGAGATTTTGGCAAAAAGTCCAAGAAGGATTGGGAACCAAATTGAACTTCAGCACAACTTATCACCCACAAACTGATGGACAGACTGAAAGAGTCAACCAAATCCTAGAGGATATGTTGAGAGCTTGTGTTTTGGAGTATGGATCAAAATGGGAAGACTGTTTGCCTTTCACAGAATTTTCATACAACAATAGTTACCAAGCCAGTTTGCAAATGGCCCCATTTGAGTTCCTATACGGAAGAAAGTGTCGTACCCCTTTGAATTGGTCGCAAGTAGGAGAGATTCAGATTTTTGGACCCGACATTCTCCGAGAAGCTGAAGAAAAGGTTCACAAAGTCCACGAGCACCTCAAGACCGCCCAATCCAGATAGAAGAGTTATGCTAACAAGAGAAGGAGAGACCTGACTTTCAATGTTGGAGATTTCGTGTATCTCAAGGTTTCACCATTGAAGGGAACGCAACGCTTTAGTCTAAAAGGAAAGTTAGCCCCCAGATATATCGGACCCTTCAAGATTCTGAATCACCGAGGAGAGGTATCGTATCAACTGGAACTGCCAGAAGTGATGTCAGCCATCCACAATGTGTTCCATATCTCGTTACTTCGCAAATGCCTAAAAGTGCCGGAGAAGACCGAAGTTTTCAAGAACATCGATCATCGAGATGTTGAGATCAACAAGGATCTGACGTATCGTGAAGTACCCATCCGTATCTTGGAGGAAGCTTACAGAACCACCAGGACCCGGAGTATGAAATTTCTCAAGATTCAATGGAGCAACAATACTAAAGAAGAAGCTACTTGGGAGCGGGAAGCTTACATTAGGACATAGTTTCTAGATCTCTTTAGTTCCTAGTTTTCTTTCGTAAATCTCGGGATGAGATTTTGTTTAAGGGGGAAGGTTTGTAACATCCCAAAACTTAATCCAAAGTTAATCAAGATCAAATCTACCCAATTTAGGGTTAACAAAAACTTTTCCATTTAAAATAATTAAGCATTCATATGTGTGTACATTTAAATTAGGAGTTGTTTTGAATTACCATGTTTGCGTGATCCATTGGTTGTAAAATGATTCTATGGTGAATTAAACATCATCTAGATCATTCCCAAACAAATCCCAAAGAAAAAGAAATCAAAAAGACTAAAATAAGCAAATGGTCATTTGTGCCATTTTAACTAACTAGGACACTTTGGGTGTTCCTAGGACTCAAATGCCAACAGAAACAATTGTGGTTCTTTGCACACCTTGCTAGTACAAGTAGTGATGTGCCAAGGCCCACTTTGTGATCTCCTAAAAACATTCAAACTCTAATTTTAAATGACATTTGAAAATTGAATCTAGTGTATGTATCAAGATCACACTAATTCAAAAACCACTCAAATGAACTCCATTCAAAAACCCAAGCAAACCTAGATGCACAAGCATAACTTACACCACTCCACCAAAAATCTTTCAAAAATTCAAAACTTTTATTCATGCGGCCATTTGATCGAACACATTGTGAGCCTAACTTATACTGTTTTTGATCAAATTTGGTCAAGCAATTTGAACCCAATTCAAGTCCTTTGTCTCCCCCAGACCCAACCAAGCCATCAAAGACCTACCCAATGGCCTAGGCAACAGTTCCACGCCACCCCGATGCCATGCTCGCCGGTCGAGCATGCGTAGCTCGCAGCAGACCGCCATCCCTTCTCCGCCGCTCCAGGAAGCAAGGCGCCACCTCACCGCCGCCCACAGTCCACCCGACGGCCGCAGATAGCCACTGGACCACCCCACAGCCTCGTCGCCCTTTCTCTCTGCGTGTAGCCAGAGCGCGATCGCTTCCAGCACGCCACAGACCATGCCTCAACACCAAATCGCGCACGCCGCTCCGCCTTGAACCCAGCAACCCGCCAGACATGGCCGTGCACCGCCGCATGACCCACAGTCGCCATGATCACCGTCGAGCACCGCCTCTGTCTCCCAGAGCGGTTGAAGCCCCCGACCGTTAGGCACCGCCCCTAGCCGCGCCATTGTGCCGTAGCTGACCGCCAGCAGAACGCCCACCATCCGCCTACCTCGCCCACGCCAGTAGCCCCCTGTTTCACCGTCACCGACGAGCTCCGCCCACACCCATCGGTCCCCTCGTCGAGCCTATATAAGGAGACCTCCCTCGCACCATCTCTTCACACCATTCCACTCCCCTCTGTCCACTGATTCTAGTCACTTTAAATCATTAAATATTCAACTTAAACTTATTAAAATGTGATCCAACATTTATATCACATTCCGATATGTTAGAATATGTGGTGATGACTTGTGTCCACATGATCCCATATTTTAATTGGAGAATATTAAATCTTAGTTAATTTCAATGAGTATAAATTACTTTTCTCAAATAAAAGAAATGAAACTAGTTAATTAAACCTTGTGATGCTTGTGATGATAATAGATCATCAAATGTGTGCCTTAGTATGATAAGTAGACTAGTTAAGCTTTGTTTGGTGATTGTGTATCCCGCATGTATTTATAGACGATAGTACCGACCAAGCTTTTGAGAAGGAGGAGTTCTACCAAGAGGAGGAAGAAAACTTCAACCACTGCACTACACAAGGCAAGCCTAGCACTTCAAGTAAACCGAGCAAGCTAACCCTTGCCAGTATTGTACTAGCAAGCCATCTTTAACCATGCAAGCTAGACCTTGAAAGCTAGATAACCTAAGCAAATGCATTAGGCATGCTTTGGTTATACCACTTTTGAAGGAAATATGCCCTGAGAGGCAATAATAAAGTTGTTATTATGTATTCCTTATAAATGATAGATGTTTATTTTGCATGCTAGAATTGTATTGATCGGAAACATCAATACATGTGTGTTTAATAAACAAAAAGGGTTACTAGTTATGCCTCTCTTATAGACTAGCTTGTTGATTAACAAGATGATCAAGGTTTCCTGATCATGGACATTGGATGTTGTTAATAACAAGGTCACACCATTGGTGGAATGATGTGATGAACATTCATCTGAAGTATAGCATTACAATCAAGTCATTATGTTTATATTGCTATGACATCATACGAAGTAATCTTTATCCTTAGACCATGAGATCATGTTAATTGCTAACACCTGAAGAGTATCTTGATAACATCAAACATCACACCGTAACAGGGTGAATATAAAGATGGGTTCAGTACTAAAAAGGTGTTATGTTGAGGCTCATGGATCAAGAGTGGAATTTGTCAATCCCGATGATGGATAGATATACTCTGGGCCCTCTCGGTGATATCACATTGAGATAGCTTGCAAGCAAGTGATATGATCACTAGAATGTTATATCACGGGAACGAGAAAAGAGTGCATGTCGGTAACGAGATCAAACTAGGTATGGAGATACCAATGATCGAATCTCGGACATGTAATATACCGTGAGACAAAGGGATTTAGTTACAAGCGTTAAAGGTTCTCACGATCACAGAATTCATCGTTGAATGTGTAGGAGTCAGTACGGATCTCCAGGTCCCGCTGCTGATTATTGATCGGAGAAGGGTGTCGATCATGTCTGCATTATTCGCGAACCATAGGGTGACACACTTAAGAGTTACCGGACACCATTTTTGAGCACATATGTTTCAGACGAAAGAATTGCAAAGCGCATGAATTGTTTCAATAGAAACTGGAAACTGTTTCGGGTGAAATTGCAGAAAGTGGTTCTGCATGTGATATTGAAATATTGCAAGGGGCTATATGTGAATGTTTGTTAATTAAAGTAATTAACCAAATTCTGAATAAATTTAATAAAAGAGTTTTATTAAATGAGAGAGCATTAAACTTGGAGAATTTTTAATGCATTTAAAGTGGAGACTTTAAAAGGGAATGTGAAGAGGCATTTTAATGTGGAGGGGTTACCACCACATGAATGGGGGAGGTGAGGGGTCACCCCCCATGCGCCGGCCATGGAGAGAGGGGGTACCCCCTCCTCCTATAAAAGGCCACCCATTCCCTCCTTCATCCACACCTCCTTGTGAAGGATCTCTCTCCTCTAGAATTATTCCCCCATGGTCTCGGATTAGCGAGATACATGTTCCCGGTGGCATTTCGTCTGGAAGGAGTTGCTTCTTCCGCTGGATCGCTAGAGCAAGGAGGTGGAGGTTGTCCGGTGGCTTGAACGTGTGTGCGAGTGTGGATGCGCTGCTGAGTTGCGGCGCTCGGACTTCCTCACGGTCTTGAGATCGGAAAGTGTACGACTACATCAACCACAAGTTCCTTCTCGCTAACAAAACTCGTTGTCTTCGAGGGTAAGTTCTCGTTGGATGTATGTCCACCTGTTGCTTTGTACCTAGTAGATAGATCTTGGCGTGTAGTTCACACCGTAGGAAATTTTTTGTTTTCTATGCTGCGAACCCAACAGTGGTATCAGAGCCTGATCTATGCATAGGTGCTTTGCACATGTAGTACACATATGTTTATATGTGGGCGATGATGATCATGTTATTTCTTCTATGTATTTTGGATATTGGTGGCATAGTGGGATGAATCGGCCTGGACCAACCTTACATGTCATCGTACATGAGACCGGTTCCACGACTGACATGCAACTTGTTTTGCATAAGTGGTTGGCGGGTGTCTGTCTCTCCTACTATAGTCAATATCTGATTTACAACGAGTTGATAATAACTTAGTTATCCTCGTTGTGGTTCATGTTCGTAGGTGAGAACGGTTCTATCTCCAAAAGCCCTAAGCCACGTAAAACTTGCAATTGATAAATTAGAGGCATCTAGTTTAGATCGTTGCTGGGCTAGTGTATTGATATGGTATTGTTGTAAGTAGATGTATGATAGATACTCTTACAACACATTCAACATGTAAGTTCCATAGACCTTGGCCTTAAACACAAAGGAATGATAGAGATCATACCACGATGCAAATGATAGAGATCAAATGCATGGACCATATCATCTCACTTTACACATTAGATGTTAGCATCTTATACTGCTAGTTTGGCGCTTTTGGTAGCATTGTAAGATGATCCCTCATTTAGATATCAAGATAAAATGTGTTCTTCCTTGAGTATGCACCGTTCTATGGATCGTGTTTCGAGACATCACGTGATGATCGGGTGTACTCGACTCTACGCTTTCATACTATGTGTGTAAGATAGTTTTACACACGCGAGTACTAAGGTTCTTACTTGGCGAGCCTAGCATGTACAGACATGGCCTCGAAACACGGACCGAAAGGTTAAGCATGAGTCATATGGTTGATATGATGCCCATATAGATTCTCGCCTTTGAAGCTACACCGACTAACGTGATGATCGGACTTGGTGTAGTGGATTTGGTTCATGTAATCACCAAAAAGGCACGAGGGATGTCGTTTTTGAGTGGGAGTTCATTAGTAATTTGGATTAGTTGAACTCAATCTATCATAAACTTAGTCTAAATAAACTTTACAAATTCTGTTGTAGATGGCACCACCTGCTTTTAATTTCAATGTGTTCATGGAGAAAGAGAAACTTGCTGCGAATGGTAGCAACTTCACCAACTTGGCTATGAATTTGAGGATTCTCCTCACTGCTGCACAAAAGCAATATGTGCTAGATGCGCCGCTAGGCCCCCCACTAGCTCCTAATGCCCCTGACGAGGAAAAGAATGTCTATGTGACTCGTCAGGAGGACCACAACTTAGTTCATTGCGGCATACTGTATGGGGTAGAGCCAGAACTTCGAAAGTGTTTCGAAAATGGCAACGCCTTTGATACCATGGGAGAATTGAAAATGATTTTCGATACCCATGCTGCCGTAGAGAGTTATAATGCTTCTGAAAAGTTCTTCAGCTGCAAAATGGAGGAAAACAGCTCCGTTAGTGAGCACGTACTCAAAATATCTGGGTACACCGATAAGCTTGTGTCCTTGGGAATAACGATTCCCATTGACTTAGGCATACATCGTTTTGTCCAATCTCTGCCACCTAGCTACAAGAGCTTCGTGATGAACTATAATATGCAGGGCATGAAGAAGACTCTTCCCGAGCTTTTGTCAATGCTTAAGACTGCAGAAGTGGAGATTAGGAAAGAACATCAAGTGTTGATGATCAATAGGACCACCGGTTTCAAGGACAAGAAAGGCAAGCACAAGGGAAAGAAGGGTGGCAAATATGTTGCCGCACCTGAAAAGAAACCCCGAGCTGGCCCTAAGTCCGATACCGAGTGCTACTATTGCAAGGGGACTGGCCATTGGAAGCGCAACTGCCCCAAGTATTTGGCGGACAAGAAGTCCGGCAAGGCAAACAAAGGTATATGTGATATACATGTTATTGATGTGTACTTGACTAGTACTTGCAGTAGCACTTGGGTATTTGATACGGGATCAGTTGCTAATATATGTAACTCGATTCAGGGGCTGCAGAACAAGCGACAATTAGCAAGGGATGAGGTCACAATGTGGGTCGGCAATGGATCAAGAGTTGATGTGATCGCCGTCGGAATGCTGCCTCTCCATATGCCATCGGGATTAGTCATAAACCTAAATAATTGTTATTTGGTGCCTGCACTTAGCATGAACATTGTATCCGGATCATGTTTGATGCAAAGTGGTTATTTGTTTAAATCTGAAAACAATGGTTGTTCGATTTACATGGATAATAGCTTTTATGGTCATGCACCTATGTTGAATGGTTTATTTCTGATAGATCTCGATAGTAATATTACGCACATTCATAATGTTAATGCTAAAAAGATTAAACTTGATAATGATATTTCTGGATATATGTGGCACTGCCGTCTAGGTCATATTGGCTTTAAACGCATGAAGAAACTCCATTCTGATGGACTTTTGGAATCACTTGATTTTGAATCATTTGATACATGTGAGCCATGCCTTATGGGCAAGATGACTAGAACGCCGTTTTCCGGTTCAATGGAATGGGCGACAGATCTATTGGAAATCATACATACTGATGTGTGTGGACCAATGAGTGTGTCAACGCGAGGTGGATATCATTATTTTGTTACTTTCACGGATGATTTAAGTAGATACAGCTATATCTATTTGATGAAACACAAGTCTGAAACTTTTGAAAAGTTCAAGGAATTTCAGAATGAAGTGGAAAATCATCTACGGTCTGAGCGTGGAGGAGAGTATCTAAGTTACGAGTTTAGCACACACATGAAAGAGTGTGGAATAGTTTCACAACTCACGCCTGCCGGAACACCACAACATAATGGTGTGTCGGAACATCGTAATCGTACCTTATTGGATATGGTTCAATCTATGATGTCTCTGACTGACTTGCTACTGTCATTTTGGGGTTATGCACTGGAAACAACTGCATTCACTTTAAATCGGGCACCATCTAGATCCGTTGAAACGACACCATATGAATTAGGGTTTGGAAACAAACCTAAGTTGTCATTTCTTAAAGTTTGGGGATGCGATGTTTATGTGAAGAAACTTCAACCAGATAAACTCGAACCCAAAGAGGAAAAATGCGTCTTCATAGGATACCCTAAGGAAACGATTGGGTATACCTTCTATCACAGATCCGAGGGCAAGGTTTTTGTTGCCAAGAATGGATCCTTTCTTGAGAAGGAGTTTCTCACGAAAGGTGTGAGTAGTCGGAAGGTAGAACTGGAAGAGGTTATTGAACCTTCTCTTCATGAAATGGCGAGTGGCGTAGCACCGGAAGTTGTTTCGGAGTTGACTTCACCTAATGAAGAGAGAGCTAATGATATTGATCATGAAACTCCGAAAGAGGAAACTACCAAACCTCGCAGGTCAAGCTAGACACGTGCAGCTCCTGAACTGTACAACAATCCTGTTGTGAATTTCATGGTTGATGAAATGGATGACCCTGCGACGTATGAAGAAGCGATGATGAGCCCGGATTCCAACAAATGGCTAGAAGCAATGAAATCCGAGATGGAATCCATGTACGAGAACCAAGTTTGGACCTTGGTGGACTTACCTCACGATCGAAAGGCCGTTGAGAATAAATGGATTTTCAAAAGAAAAACTAATGTTGATGGTAATGTGACCATCTATAAGGCTCGACTTGTCGCAAAGGGGTTTCGACAAATTCAAGGAGTTGACTATGATGAGACATTCTCTCCCGTAGCGATGCTTAAGTCAGTTAGGATTATGTTAGCAATTGTTGCATATTTCGATTATGAAATATAGCAGATGGATGTCAAAACTGCGTTCCTCAATGGTAATATTGAAGAAGAGGTGTATATGATACAACCTAAGGGTTTGGTCGATCCTAAGGATGCTAATAAGGTATGCAAACTTCAGCGATCCATCTATGGACTGAAGCAAGCATCCCGGAGTTGGAATCTCCGCTTTGATGAGGTGATCAAAGAGTTTGGATTTGTCCAAACTTATGGAGAGGCTTGTATTTACAATAAAGTGAGTGGGAGCAATGTGGCATTTCTGATATTATATGTGGATAACATATTATTGATTGGAAATGAAATAGATCTTTTAAACAGTGTTAAAAGTTATCTAAACAGCAAATTTTCGATGAAAGACCTTGGTGAAGCGTCATATATATTAGGCATTAAAATCTATAGAGATAGATCAAGGCGCCTAATTGGGCTATCGCAGAGTACATACCTTGATAAGATATTAAAGAAGTTTAATATGGACGGAAGTAAGAAGGGGTTCTTACCTATGTTGCAAGGCAAGACATTGAGTAAGACTCAAAGTCCGGCTACGACGGAAGAGCTAGTCGCTAAGTGTTATGTTGATGCTAGCTTTGACACCAATCCAGATGACTCTAAGTCTCAATCAAGATACGTATTTCTCTTGAACGGAGCAGCAGTTACTTGGAGGAGTTCCAAACAACCTGTGGTGGCTGGATCAACGACGGAGGCGGAATATGTTGTTGCTTCAAAAGCGGCGCAGGAAGCGGTTTGGATGAAAGAGTTCATTACGGAACTAGGTGTGGTTCCTAGTGCATTGGACCCAATGGTGATCTATTGTGACAACAATGGAGCCATAGCCAATGCAAAGCAACCGATGTCTCACAAGAATTCCAAGCATATTAAGCACCGGTTTCACTCCATCCGCGAGCATGTCAAGGATGGAGATATAAAGATTTGTAAAGTACACACGGACCTAAATGTAGTAGATCCGTTGACTAAAGTTCTCCCTAGGGCAAAACATGATCAACACCAGAACTCCATGAGTGTTAGATTTATCACTATGTGAACTAGATTATTGTCTCTAGTGCAAGTGGGAGACTGAAGGAAATATGCCCTGAGAGGCAATAATAAAGTTTTTATTATGTATTCCTTATAAATGATAGATGTTTATTTTGCATGCCAGAATTGTATTGATCGGAAACATCAATACATGTGTGTTTAATAAACAAAAAGGGTTCCTAGTTATGCCTCTCTTATAGACTAGCTTGTTGATTAACAAGATGAGCAAGGTTTCCTGATCATGGACATTGGATGTTGTTAATAACAAGGTCACACCATTGGTGGAATGATGTGATGAACATTCATCCGAAGTATAGCATTACGATCAAGTCATTATGTTTATATTGCTATGACATCATACGAAGTAATCTTTATCCTTAGACCACGAGATCATGTTAATTGCTAACACCTGAAGAGTATCTTGATAACATCAAACGTCACACCGTAACAGGGTGACTATAAAGATGGGTTCAGTACTACAAAGGTGTTATGTTGAGGCTCATGGATCAAGAGTGGAATTTTTCAATCTCGACGACGGATAGATATACTCTGGGCCCTCTCGGTGATATCACATTGAGATAGCTCGCAAGCAAGTGATGTGATCACTAGAATGTTATATCACGGGAACGAGAAAAGAGTGCATGTCGGTAACGAGATCAAACTAGGTATGGAGATACCGATGATCGAATCTCGGACATGTAATATATCGCGAGACAAAGGGATTTAGTTACAAGCGTTAAAGGATCTCACGATCACTGAAGTCATCGTTGAATGTGTAGGAGTCAGTACGGATCTCCAGGTCCCGCTGCTGATTATTGATCGGAGAAGGGTCTCGATCATGTCTGCATTATTCGCAAACCGTAGGGTGAAACACTTAAGAGTTACCGGACACCATTTTTGAGCACATATGTTTCAAACGAAAGAATTGCAAAACACAGGAATTGTTTCAATAGAAACCGGAAATTATTTCGGGTGAAATTGCAGAAAGTGGTTCTGCATGTGATATTGAAATATTGCAAGGGGCTATATGTGAATGTTTGTTAATTAATGTAATTAACAAAATTCTGAATAAATTTAATAAAAGAGTTTTATTAAATGAGAGAGCATTAAACTTGGAGAATTTTAATGCATTTAAAGTGGAGACTTTAAAAGGGAATGTGAAGAGGCATTTTAATGTGGAGGGGTTACCACCACATGAATGGGGGAGGTGCGGGGTCACCCCCATGCACCGGCCATGGAGAGAGGGGGTACCCCTCCTCCTATAAAAGGCCACCCATTCCCTCCTTCATCCTCACACCTCCTTGTGAAGGATCTCTCTCCCCCTCTAGAATTATTCCCCCATGGTCTCGGATTAGCGAGATACATGTTCCTGGTGGCATTTCGTCTAGAAGGAGTTGCTGCTTCCGCTGGATCGCTGGAGTGAGGAGGTGGAGGTTGTCCGGTGGCTTGAACGTGTGTGCGAGTGCGAATGCGCTGCTGAGTTGCGGCGCTCGGACTTCCTCACGATCTTGAGATCGGCAAGTGTATGACTACATCAACCACGAGTTCCTACTCGTTAACAAAACTCGTTGTCTTCGAGGGTAAGTTCTCGTTGGATGTATGTCCACCCGTTTCTTTGTACCTAGCAGATAGATCTTGGCGTGTAGTTCACACCGTAGGAAATTTTTCATTTTCTATGCTGCGGACCCAATAACTTTAACTATTACCTATCCCAAGTTTTATTTCCTAACTTTACTTTCTTTGGTTTATTAAAGTCCTTTATTTGTTTGAAGGTAGCATAAAAAGTATAAAACTTGACCTATCTAGATAAACTTAGATGTCATTCTATGGCACGAGATTGATCTTAGCATCCCATATTAGTGAACACTCTTAACTTAGTAGTTAGAGCTAAATCAAAACTTGAGTCACTTTGGATGGGAGTACTTGCTGAAAATGACTTGTGAAAACCTTGGAATTATGAGTCATTCTATTGAGATGTTTTGATATGTGTGAGAAACACAAATGGTTTATGATGATGAAAATGTTGAGGCATGAGCCTTAGCCCTTTTACAAAACTGATGGTTGGGTTCGGATGCAATACCATTGCAATTTTACCGTACAACCACATTACCTAAATTGGGTAAGGCTTAGCCGGAAGTTTATATGCATTAGTATTAGTTCCCTCGCGGGAGAGGTTTGAGTTGAGGCTACCTCTCAATGTTGTCCACATATGCAGTGCCCAGGATGACAGATGGTCATGGTTGGTGAAGGGTTCGTAGCATGGAAAACAAAAAAATTCTACCGCAAGAACGAACAAAACCCAGATCTAATCTAGATAAAAGCCAAGATCTAATCTATTAGACATGTGCAACGAGATAGATCTGTACTAACCCTTGTAGACACAAAAGCGTTACGAGATTAGATCTCGTGGTTGATGTAGTCGATCACTTGCCGATCTCAAGATCGAGTGGACGATCCTTCCGGCGCCGCGTTCTGGCAGCGCTTCCGCAGTCGGTCACACGTGCGGAGTCGAAGCAGACCTTCCTCTCCTCGTTCCAGCGAGCAGCGGAGGTAGTAGATCTCTCCACGGAATCCCAGCAGCACGACGGCGTGGTGGTGGTGGTGGAGTGGAGAATTCTGCAGGGCTTCGCCTAAGCCTGAGCAGAAGGAAGGAGGAGGAGGGAGGCAGCTTGGGGCAAGAGTGGAGTATCAAAGGGGGGTGGCGCCTCCACCCCTATATATATAGAGGCAGGGGTGCAGCCTAGGGTTCCCACCCCTAGGCCCACCCCTTAGGGCCGGCGCACCAAGGAGGTGGGGGGAGGAGTCCTCCCCCCCAAGTCTCCTCTTTAAATTTCCCTTATCTTATCTTATCTTATCTTATCTTGGTTTTCAAATAAACTCCAAAATATCTTCTAGAACCTTCCGGAACATTCCGAAACCTTCTAGAATCCCCATACAAACACTCCGGAACATTTCCTAACTCAGAAAAAAAATCCCCATTGTATGAATCTTACTCCCCGGACAATTCCGGAGCTCCTCGTGATGTCCCGAATCCAATCCGAGACTCCGAACAACATTCGGTCTCCAACGCACATTCCATATCTACTTAAAACAACTTCGAACCTTAAGTGTGTCACCCTACGGTTCGTGAATATGTAGACATGACGGAGACACCTCTCCGATCAATAACCATCAGCGGGATCTGGAGATCCATAACGGCTCCCACATACTCAACGATGACTTCGTGATCGATTGAACCATTAACATACGAAACCAATTCCCTTTGTCTCGCGATACTCTACTTATCCGAGGTTTGATCATCGGTATCTCCATACCTAGTTCTACCTCATTACTGACAAGTACTCTTTACTCGTTCCGTGATATGTCATCCCTTGTGACCTAGTCACATGCTTGCAAGCTAACTAGATGACATTCCACCGAGAGGGCCCAGAGCATATCTATCCGTCGTATGGATGGACAAATCCCAATCTCGGTCCATGCGCTTCAACACATACCTTCAGAATACCCAACGACACCTTTATGACCACCCAGTTACGAAGCGGTGTTTGATGTCATCAAAGTACCCATCCGGTGATGGTGATTAACACAACCTCATGGTCGAAGGATTAGGTCACTATGCATTTAAAAGCTTATAGCAATACGAACTTAATGACTTGATCTTATGCTACGCTTACTATGGGTGTGTGTCCATCACATCATTCTCCTAATGATACAACCTTGTTATTAATGACATCCAATGTCCATGACCAGGAAACCATGATCATCTATTAATCAACAAGCTAGTTTAACAAGAGGCTTACTAGGGACTCTTACATGTTTACAAAACACACAAGTATTAGTGTTTCCTAATAATACAATTATAGCATGGGATGTAAACATTCATCATAAACACAAAGATATAATAATAACCGCTTTTATTATTGCCTCTTGGGCATATCTCCAACAGTCTCCCACTTGCACTAGAGTCAATAATCTAGATTACATGGTAATATACCTAACACCCATGGCGTTCTGGTGTTGGTCATGCTTTGCCCTAGGGAGAGGTTTAGTCAACGGATCTGCCACATTCAGATCAGTGTGTACTTTGCAAATCTTTATGTCACCATCTTGGACATACTCGCGAATAGCATGGAAACGCAGCTTGATGTGCTTCAGCTTGCTATGTGACCTTGGCTCCTGTGCATTAGCTATGGCACATGTGTTGTCACAGTAGATGGCCATCGGGTCCAACGCATTGGGAACCACGCCAAGTTCAGTAATGAACTCCTTCATCCATATGGCTTCTTGTGCAGCCTCCGAAGCAGCTATGTATTCCGATTTAGTCGAATATTTCGCCACAACGCTTTGCTTTGCACTCCTCCAGCTCACTGCAGCACCATTCAAAATAAATACGTATCCCGACTGTGACTTCGAGTCATCCGGATCAGTATTCGAACTAGCATCGGTGTAACCGTTTATAACAAGCTATTCATCACCTCCATAAGAAAGAACCATATCCTTAGTCCTATTCAGGTACTTTAGGATATTGTTGACCGCTGTCCAGTGCTCCATTCCAGGATCACTTTGATATCTGCTAGTCAAACTAACAGCATGTGCTATATCTGGTCTTGTACACAGCATGGCATACATGATAGAACCTATGGCCGAGGCATAGGGAATATTATTCATTCTCTCTCTATCTTCTGCCGTAGCTGGACTTTGAGTCTTACTCAAGGTCTTACCTGACAACATGGGCACGAACCCTTTCTTGCTATCTTCCATTCTAAACTTCTTTAGAACTTTGTCTAAGTATGTACTTTGTGAAAGCGCTATTAGGCGTCTTGATCTATCTCTATAAATCTTGATGCCTAGAATGTATGCCGCTTCGCCAAGATCCTTCATTGAAAAACTATTATTCAAATAGGCTTTGACACTTTTAAGAAGTTCTATATCATTCCCAATCAACAATATGTCATCTACATATAGTACTAGGAATGCTACAGAGCTCCCACTCACTTTCTTGTAAATACAAGCTTCTCCATAAGTTTGTATAAATCCAAAGTTTTTGATTACTTTATCAAAACGTTGATTCCAACTCCGGGATGCTTGCTTCAGTCCATAAATAGAGCGCTGAAGTTTGCATACCTTGTCAGCATCTTTAGGATTAACAAAACCCTTGGGTTGTACCATATACAACTCTTCCTCAATGTCACCATTAAGGAACGCCGTTTTGACATCCATCTGCCAGATCTCATAATCGAAATGTGCAGCAATTGCTACTGGTGAGAATGTCTCATCATAGTCAACTCCTTGAATTTGTGGGAACCCTTTCGCGACAAGTCGAGCTTTATAGACGGTAACATTACCATCAGCATCTGTTTTTCTCTTGAAAATCCATTTGTTCTCGACAGCCTTACGGCCATCCGGTAAGTCCACCAAAGTCCACACTTGGTTTTCGTACATGGATCCCATTTCGGATTTCATGGCTTCTAGCCATTTGTCGGAATCTGGGCTCACCATAGCTTCTTCATACGTCGCAGGGTCATCAGCATTGTCCACCAACATGACGTTCAAGGCGGAGTCATACCAATCAGGAGTGGTATGAACCCTCGTTGACCTGCGAGGTTCAGTAGTAACTTCGTTCGAAGTTTCATGATCACCATCATTAGCTTCCTCTCCAATTGGTGCAGGCGGCACAAAAAACATCTTCCGGTGCTGCGCTATTCTCAAATCCGAGAGAAGGTTCAATAACCTCATCGAGTTCTACTTTCCTTCCAGTCACTTCCTTCGAGAGAAACTCCTTCTCAAGAAAGGATCCATTCTTGGCAACGAAAACTTTGCCTTCGGATCTATGATAGAAGGTATACCCAATTGTTTCTTTAGGGTATCCTATGAAGACGCATTTCTCCGCTTTGGGTTCAAGCTTTTCAGGTTGTAACTTCTTTACATATGCTTCGCAACCCCAAACTTTAAGGAACGACAACTTAGGTTTCTTACCAAACCACAATTCGTACGGTGTCGTTTCAACGGATTTAGATGGTGCCCTATTTAAAGTGATGTCTCTAATGCATAGCCCCAAAACGATAGCGGTAAATCTATAAGAGACATCATAGACCGAACCATATCTAAGAGAGTTCGATTACGACGTTCGGACACACGATTACGTTGTGGTGTTCCCGGCGGTGTCAATTGCGAAAGTATTCCACATTTCTTTAAATGCATGCCAAACTCGTAACTTAGATATTCACCTCCGCGGTCAGAACGCAGAAACTTAATCTTCTTGTTACGATGATTTTCCACTTCACTTTGAAATTCCTTAAACTTCTCGAAAGTTTCGGACTTATGTTTCATAAAGTAGACATACCCATATCTACTTAAGTCATCCGTGAAAGTGAGAACGTAACGATATCCACCACGCGATGCTACACTCATTGGACCGCACACATCGGTATGTATTATTTCCAATAAGTCTGTAGCTCGCTCCATTGTACCAGAGAATGGAGTCTTAGTCATTTTTCCCATTAGACATGCTTCGCATCTTTCAAGTGATTCAAAATCAAGTGATTCAAGAAGTCCATCAGAATGGAGTTTCTTCATACGCTTCACTCCAATGTGGCCAAGACGACAGTGCCACATGTATGTAGAATTATCATTCAATTTTGTTCGTTTAGCATCTATGTTGTGAACATGTGTATCACTACTATCGAGATTCAGTAAGAATAAACCATTCATCTCAGGTGCATTACCATAAAAGATATTACTCATATAAATTGAACAACCTTTATTCTCAGACTTAAAAGAGTAACCGTCTCGCAATAAACAAGATCCAGATATAATGTTCATGCTTAACGCAGGCACCAAATAACAATTATTCAAATTTAAAACTAATCCCGAAGGTAGATGTAGAGGGAGCGTGCCGATGGCGATCACATCAACCTTGGAGCCATTTCCAACGTGCATCGTCACCTCGTCTCTCGCTAGTCTTCGCTTATTCCGCAGCTCCTGTTTCGAGTTACAAATATGAGCAACCGAACCAGTATCAAATACCCAGGCACTACTACGATTACTAGTAAGATACACATCAATAACATATATATCAAATATACCTTTCTTCTTGATGTTGCCATTCTTCAGATCCGCCAGGTACTTGGGGCAGTTACGCTTCCAGTGACCAGCACCCTTGCAGTAGAAGCACTCAGTTTCAGGCTTAGGACCAGCCTTGGGCTTCTTAGCAGGTGCGGCAGCTTTCTTGCTGTCCTTCTTGAAGTTGCCCTTGTTCTTAGGCTTGCCCTGTCTCTTGAAATTGGTGGTCTTATTGGCCATCAACACTTGGTGCTCCTTCTTGATCTCCACTTCAGCAGTTTTCAGCATGGACGATAGTTCAGGCAACGTCTTGTTCATGCAGTGCATATTGTAGTTCATCACAAAGTTCTTATTACTCGGTGGCAGTGATTGGAGGAAACGGTGAATCCCTAACTCATTAGGAATTGATATCCCCAACTCTTGGAGCTTGTTTGCGTACCCAGACATGGTGAGCACGTGCTCGCTAACGGAGCTTCCCTCTTCCATCTTACAGTTAAAGAACTTTTTGGAGGCCTCATAGCTCTCCATGGCCACGCGAGTCTCAAAAATTAGCCCGAGCTCCTTAATGATCTCGAACGGGTCGTGGTGCTCAAAACGCTTTTGGAGCTCCGCTTCTAAACCATACAGGATGGCACACTGAACTGTGGAGTAATGATTTTTCCGAGTGGCGTAAACATTCTTTACGTCATCGGTGGCATCTTCTGCAGGTGGGTCACCTAGCGGTGCTTCGAGCACATAGGTCAACTGACCAGCCCTGAGGACGATCTTCAGTCCACGGAACCAGTCCGTGAAATTGCTTCCATTGTTTTTAAGCTTTTCTTTCTCTAGGAACGCATTGAAATTGATGGAGGGGGTCGCCATAATCTACAACAAATTTTGCAAGTAGTTTAGACTAAGTTTATGATAAATTGAGTTCAAATTTAATTCTTAAATTAACTAGGTGAACTCCCACTCAAAACAACATCCCTCACATTGTCTTAGTGATTACACGAACCAAGTCCACTACACCAAGTCCGATCTTCACGAGAGCAGATGTAGTTTCATCGGCGAACAATCTTCATGTTCATCATATCATTTATATGACTCATGCTCTACCTTTCGGTATTCCGTGTTCTGAGACCATGTCTATACATGCTAGGCTCGTCAAGATAACCTTAGTTTCCGCATGTGCAAATCTGGCTTGCACCCGTTGTATGCACACGTAGAATCTATCACACCCGATCATCACGAGATGCTTCGAAACGCGAGTCTTAGCAACGGTGCCAACTAAGGGTGAACACTTTATTACTTGATATTTAGTGAGAGGGATCATCTTATAATGCTACCGTCGTGATCTAAGCAATACAAGATGCATAAAGGATTAACATCATAGGCAATTCATAATTAGTGTGATATGATATGGCCCTTTCTTCTTGCGCTTTTGATCTCAATCTCCAAGGCACGAACATGATCTCCATCATCACCAGCATTGCGTCAAGGTCAGTGGCGCCGCTTCATGGTTGTCCATCATCACTAGCAACTATTACAACTACTTGGAATAAAGCTATTACAAGATGAATAGACACGCAGGTCTTAACAGAATTAAAGACAACCATTAGGCTCCTGCCGGTTGCCATATTACAATAAGGATCATTGCATGCATCAAATATAATCACAATCACATGATGGCCATATCATATCACAAAACCCTTGCAAAAACAAGTTAGACGCCTCTAATTTTATTTGCATGTTTTACGTGGTTTGGGGCTTTCGAATAAGAACGGATCTTACCTACGAAACTGAACCACAAGGTTGATACAAGTGCTATCAAAATTTGCAAAGTGTAAATTGGATCTATACTATGGTGGGAGAGACAGACACCCGCAAAGCCACTTGTGCAAAGCAAGTTACACGTCAAGCGTGGAGCAAGTCTCATGTGCGATGACATGTAAGGTTAGCCCGAGCCGCTTCATCCCACCATGCCGCAAGATTCAAAGTACACAAAGCAAAATACGGCACGAGCACCAACGCCCACAACACCATTGTGTTCTACTCATGCAACAGATCTACGCATAGACACGGCTCTGATACCACTGATGGGTTCGTAGCATGGAAAACAAAAAATTTCTACCGCAAGAACGAACAAAACCCAGATCTAATCTAGATAAAAGCCAAGATCTAATCTATTAGACATGTGCAACGAGATAGATCTGTACTAACCCTTGTAGACAAGAAAACGTTACGAGATTAGATCTCGTGGTTGATGTAGTCGATCACTTGCCGATCTCAAGATCGAGTGGATGATACTTCCGGCGCCGCGTTCCGGCAGCGCTTCCGCAGTCGGTCACACGTGCGGAGTCGAAGCAGACCTTCCTCTCCTCGTTCCAGCGAGGAGCGGAGGTAGTAGATCTCTCCACGGAATCCCAGCAGCACGACGGCGTGGTGGTGGTGGTGGAGTGGAGAATTCTGCAGGGCTTCGCCTAAGCCTGAGAAGAAGGAAGGAGGAGGAGGGAGGCGGCTTGGGGCAAGAGTGGAGTATCAAAGGGGGGTGGCACCTCCACCCCTATATATATAGAGGGAGGGGTGCGGCCTAGGGTTACCACCCCTTAGGGCCGGCGCACCAAGGAGGTGGGGGGAGGAGTCCTCCCCCCCAAGTCTCCTCTTTAAATTTCCCTTATCTTATCTTGGTTTTCAAATAAACTCCAAAATATCTTATAGAACCTTCTGGAACATTCTGAAACCTTCTAGAATCCCCATACAAACACTCCGGAACATTTCCTAACTCAGAAAAAAAATCCCCAGTGTATGAATCTTACTCCCTGGACAATTCCGGAGCTCCTCGTGATGTCCTGAATCCAATCCGAGACTCCGAACAACATTCAGTCTCCAACGCACATTCCATATCTACTTAAAACAACTTTGAACCTTAAGTGTGTCACCCTACGGTTCATGAATATGTAGACATGACGGAGACACCTCTCCGATCAATAACCATCAGCGGGATCTGGAGATCCATAACGGCTCCCACATACTCAACGATGACTTCGTGATCGATTGAACCATTAACATACGAAACCAATTCCCTTTGTCTCACGATACTCTACTTATCCGAGGTTTGATCATCAGTATCTCCATACCTAGTTCTACCTCGTTACTGACAAGTACTCTTTACTTGTTCTGTGATATGTCATCCCTTGTGAGCTAGTCACATGCTTGCAAGCTAACTAGATGACATTCCACCGAGAGGGCCCAGAGCATATCTATCCGTCGTATGGATGGACAAATCCCAATCTCGGTCCATGCGCTTCAACACATACCTTCAGAATACCCAACGACACCTTTATGACCACCCAGTTATGAAGCGGTGTTTGATGTCATCAAAGTACCCATCCGGTGATGGTGATTAACACAACCTCATGGTCGAAGGATTAGGTCACTATGCATTTAAAAGCTTATAGCAATACGAACTTAATGACTTGATCTTATGCTACGCTTACTATGGGTGTGTGTCCATCACATCATTCTCCTAATGATACAACCTTGTTATTAATGACATCCAATGTCCATGACCAGGAAACCATGATCATCTATTAATCAACAAGCTAGTTTAACAAGAGGCTTACTAGGGACTCTTACATGTTTACAAAACACACAAGTATTAGTGTTTCCTAATAATACAATTATAGCATGGGATGTAAACATTCATCATAAACACAAAGATATAATAATAACCGCTTTTATTATTGCCTCTTGGGCATATCTCCAACAGGTGCTTATACTAGGGTGTGTAAAGGAAAGGTTATGTTTGATTATCTGCATAAGTATGATGATTCAGGGTTATCCCTGACAGATGTATCGAATCTTGTGGTGAAAGTGTACCACCTCTACAAAGTGTCAAACTATTCGAATAGTCGCGTTCGCGGTTATGGACAGTTGGAGTGGCCATACTGTTCCGATGTCAGATGTTTTCAAAATGACTTATGATATGAATGATGAATCTTGACTTGACCACAACAACTTGTGACGATGACAATTAAGTTCGCACTTAGGTGATTTCAAATTTTATTTTATCTTTCTTTGTTTCTGAACTCAGCTTAGGTTTCAAACTTAACTTTGCAAATAAACTTAGAGTTTAGCATTCCTACTAGAACTACCTTACTAGTTAGTGATAGTTTGCGAGTACTTAAAGAGTACTCATGGCTTTATCCCTGGCTATTCCTATGGCCAGACTATGAAGGAGGCTACCAAGATGAAGGACAGCAGGACGGCTATGATAACTAGGACTATCTTCCATCGTCAGCATTGCATGTGCCTCTAAAGATGGACCCCACCGCTACGCTTATTATTTATTCCGCTGCTTGTTGTATTAAGACTGGATCATGAGATCCTTTATTCGTGTAAGACCTTATTATGGTTTGTAATGGATGATGTACCGTGATATCCAATATGTTATGTCTCGCAAAAATGGTAATCTTGGGATTGTGATGTATGGCATAATAGGCATCTGGGATTAAAAATCCGGGTGTTGACACAAATAGAGACATGGACTAAGTCAGCAAGTTGGACTTGCAGTGACTAATATAGGACTTTTTAGTGAATGGGCCACAAGTGAGTGGAGCCCACTTTCACTCCCTATATATGTTGGGGCACAGGTGCTTAGAGCAAAGGGTTAGGTCACTCCATGTGTTGGAAACCCTAGCCCAAGTCCAGTCATGTCGCCGCCGTACCGAATCTAGCAGTCCACCGCAGGCGCTCCTCCTCGTACGTGTGGATACTAGCGGAGGTGTTGTACGTTCAGCACTTCGACGATCGTGGAACCGGAACGGATTGTGAGGACTACACTGCATCAAGCGACGTGCTTCATCGATTCTGCAACTGCGCGTCTAGTGGTAATCCTCCTGGCCTTCTACCTGAGATGGATCTTGGGATCACCGCGTAGGGAAACAGTTTTGTTTATCTCTATGTGGCCCAACAGTGGTATCAGAGCGTTAGCTTCTGGTTTTAGGCTCGAGATCTTGCATATGTGATATGCAGTTGGCGTTAGATTGGATCATACCGGTGGTCGATCTATGAGATAGGTCGGTTTTGTATGAGGTTGATTGGATCAACTGTACTGGGGGGAATGGATGATCTGGTTTCCGTGATCTAACTGCTAAGGTCGTCGAACAACATACCCCTACCGATCGGCTTCCACCAGCGGAGTAGACTGTGACACGTAAATCCGGATGTGATGATCAAAGATCAAAGAGTTTGGTCGACTCAGAGTCCGGATCAGATTTGGGTAAAATTGTTTTATCCGATGACAAAATCCATGTTCGGAATACAGATGAGATCTGCATTTCCGGGAAAATCGTCGGGCGCTGCCCCTTCGATCCCCGCCTGCTACCACCGTCTTTGCCCTGTCGTAGCACCTTAGATGTTGTTGCGAGTTTCACAACATCGGTAGATATCGTATTTATGCATAACTTGTTTTTGCAGGATAATGTTGTGAATGGTATGGCTTATGTGCATGTGATGTGTGTAATCCATACATGATCTGCGTATCACGGTTTTTGTCAGCCAGCTGGAGCCTAGGTGTTGTCATCTTATTGTATAACGACCTGCGTGTCGGATTCTCTATGTAATTTACTTTACTAGCTAGTGTAGCTATTTGGAGAATCCGGAAGGCATGCAAGTCGATGTACAAGTCAGCTACATGGTGTAAGACGACACGTGATAAGAGTTGACACGAGTCAGATTACAGACTTTGTGGAGATGGAGATCGCCATGAAGAGAGCCATACCATTTCATATTATAATTGCTTTATTTTGTGTTATTGTTATGTCTCTGTTTTTACCTCTATTAGATAGTTGGTAGAAAGTAATCCCTCAAAGAAGGTCTAGTCGGTTTCCCCGCCAGTGCTGCACCATCACAAGTCGGATATTTTTGGTAGTGGGCTCATAAAATTGAGGTGCTATCAATTCTTTCCGACTAGGTGGGTTCGAGTTAGACTCTTACAGCAGAAGCACTTGGTAATCTAGACGGGTCTATCACAACGGTTGTGGGACTCAGGGAAAAATCGGATGGGAGCCGGGGCATGTGATACCACCCATCCAACAGGAGTCGTATGAGATGCGATTGACAAGAAGTTGTCTACCTAGATCACTTGACGGCTAGCGGTGATGCTAAAGCTCACTAGTCGACTTGCTTATTTAGGGTCCTAAATCACTAAGTAACCATCGGAGGGGTGTTGGTTCTAGTGGGAGCATAAATATTAAAGTGTTTAATATGCTTGTTCTTTTATGGATACATGTCTTAAGTGTTTTGCATATTTTTCTGTTGTAGATCAATGGCACCTAGCAGTCTCCCTTAGATTTCTAGTTTTGCTTTGAGAACCATCTTAGAGAAAGATAAACTAAATGGAACTAATTTCACCAACTGGTATCGTAATCTGAGAATTGTTCTCTAGCAAGAAAAGAGGGACCATGTGCTAGATACCCACTTCCAGATGAGCTGAATGAGAATGCGACTGTCGCAGCCACCCGTGCCTACCATCGAATTTGTGATGAATCCACGGAGATTAGATGTCTTATGCTTGCTCACATGGAACCGGACTTGCAGTAGTAGTTTGAGAATGTTGAGGCCTATGATATGATCGAAAGCCTCAAAAGTATGTTCCAGGCTCAAGCAAAGACTGAGAGGTATCAAGTCTCTCAGGCTTTGTTGAGATGCAGGCTTAAGGATGGCGATCACTGAGTCCGCATGTGATCAAGATGGTTGGTTACGTGCAGTCTCTGGAAAGACTTGGCTAACCCATTAGCGAAGAGTTCGCTACGGACATAATTCTAAACTCTCTTCCTAGTGCGTATGGTCAGTTCATATCGAACTACCACATGCATGGTATGGATAAGAAGCTCACTGAATTACATGGGATGCTCAAGCAGGCTGAGGCGGATCTCAAGAAAGGCGCCAGTCAAGTGTTGATGGTGCAGAATAAGGCTAAGTTCAAGAAGAGTTCTTGGACTAAGAAGAAGAAGGCAAAGTCGGGAGGTAAGGCTGATGACCCGGTCCAAAGCGCTTCCTCGGGGACTAAGCCATCTCCTGGAGCCGGATCCACTTGCTTCTACTTCAAGTCGGATGGCCACTAGAAGAGGAATTACAGCAAGTATCTAGCTGACAAAGCCAAGAGTGGAGGTGTGGCTTCTGGCTCAGGTACACTTGTTTGCAATGTTATAGTCATTTATCTTGCTGATGCACCTGGTAGTTCTTGGGTATATGATACCGGATCAGTCATTCACATCTGCAAATCATTGCAGGGACTGGTAAGAACTATGAGCGTGGCAAGAGGCAAGGTTGACATTCGAGTCAGCAACAAAGCGAGAGTCGCTGCATTGGAAGTCAGCACGATACAACTGCAGTGACCCAGCATACCACTTCATGTGTAGTATACACTATAGTCATTGACATGACATCCACAAAACACCATTCTATAAATATCACATCCCTCAGAGTGGTACAACAGAAACATTGTGGGTCGACATTACAAACATACACACTTTATTATTATTATTAAAAAACCAGAAGTTCCAAGCTTCAAGTGATACAAATTACAAACCAAACTTAAGTAGTTTAAGCGGAAGATAGAAAATTCAAACTCATACTCCGAATTGAGCTCAACAACTTATTTTATAAAGTGTAGGTTGCTCAGCTCAACGGGTTACTAATAACTAAGGCAACTACTCGGACTCGTTGCCTTCCACTCCATAGCGTATTTCGTAGTACACCCCTTTGACTCCTCTAGATAGGTCTGGCTCCTCGTAGTAGACATTCTCTTGCCCTTTAGCTATGTACATAGAAGGGTCTTCTAGATTCTCAGAGTCTAAGCAGGGGTTCAAAGGAAAGAGTGAGTAATAGCATTACCCAGCAAGTTCAATATATGCAAGGTGGGAAGTTTGATGCTCTATCTACCACCTCGGACCAACAGTCCTCGGCTCTATGAAGTTTTCATAAACATTTCTTCAAAGATTGATTTTATTATCAAAAACTATGCCCATCAGCCTTCACAGGTTGACCAGAACTTCATGGAGTTCATTTCCTGCCGTGTTCATAGCTCCTTCCCGGAATAGGGAGTAACATGTCACAATTCTTACACTCTGCAGAGGTGTGTTGCTTTACCCATGAGAGATCAACTCCTTGTTGCACAACCAAGCGTACTTTCTCGTCCACAATTCCGTGATGTGGGGCCCAGTAGGTGATCCAAGCCAATCACTGCCCTCTCCACGGCCCCATATGTCTGCACGACCCTTCGGGGCTAACTACACCTCCGTTAAGCCCCCTTTCGGGCAAGCTATAACCCTGATGAGTTCCCGAAGACTCTATGAGCCGGTTATGCCCCTGGGAAGCTCCATAAAGGTCCGACTATTCCTTTGATGTCTACGCACTTCTATTCTTGTAGACAGTTGTTGGGCCTCCAAGTGCAGAGGTTTGTAGAACAACAACAAGTTTTCCCTTAAGTGGATTACCCAAGGTTTATCGAACTCAGGGAGGAAGTGGTCAAAGGTATTCACTCTCAAGCAATCATGTAATCAAGATACAAGAAGTCTCTTGTGTCCCCAACACACCCAATACACTTGTCAGGTGTATAGGCGCACTAGTTCGGCAAAGAGATAGTAAAATACAAGTGGTATGGATATAAGACAACGGTGCTAGAAAATAGCTTCATGGCGTGGAAAAGACTAAAGACAAACTGAAATAAAGATGGAAGCAAGCAAACATGTAACATATCTAGTTGCAAACGGTGTTTTAATGCTTAGAAACAAGGCCTAGGGATCATACTGTCACTAGTGAACACTCTCATATAAATATCTTCTCTTTATGATACTACTCTTAACTACTCTCCGGTTGGACACTCTAATCCATGGTAGGGCTATAATAGCACACCTCAAAGTTCGCTTTTCGCATCTAGATAACCCCACACTGTCACCTTGAGCGCTAGATGGTTCCAACAAACACCACAATTTCATAGAGACATCCAACTCCATATATAACTCATAACAAGTATTTGTAATCTCTAGCCTAAGTGCCACCATGGTGTGCACGCTGTCACTTTCACACACATGGGGAGAGCCAAAGATCTATTAAAGCACTTGAGTAGCAAAATAGATCTACTTGATTACAAAGCTCATGATCATAATATGATCATGCATAGAGACAGAGATGAACACATAGCTACCGGTAGAACCCTTAGCCTTGAGGAAGAACTACTCCCTCATCATCATGGGAATCAGCAATGGTGATGGAGATGGTGGTGGAGATCGATGGAGATGGCTCTGGGGGCACTTCCCCGTCCCGGCAGGGTGCCGGAACAGAGACTTTCTGTCCCCTGAATCCCCCCTTCGGTGGCGGCGGTGCAACGGAACTTTTCATGGATTTCTGATTGACTACCTAGGGTTTTTGCATCGGGGGATATATAGGTGAAAGAGGCAAGGTCGGTGGCCGGCCAGGGGGCCCACACCATGCCCTGGTGTGACCAGGTGGGACCCGCGCCCAGGGGTGGTTTGGCCACCCTGTGGACCCTCTCCGTCTCGTCTTCTGGCTCCGTGAGTCTTCCGGTAAAATATCAACTTCGGCTTTTTTCCCATCCAATTCCGATAATATTCATCTTCTGACTTCCTGGAACCAAAAACAGAAGAAAACAGGCAGCTGGCACTATGGCATCTTGTTAATAGGTTAGTCCAAGAAAGTCTATGAAAAGTACTCCAAAGTTGGAACAAAACATAAGAAAGTAGATAAAATCAAGCATGGAACATCAAAAATTATGGATACGTTAGAAACGTATCAACCTCTGGCAGCCGCTCACAGATAATCTAGATACCAAAAACGTGGGGCCTAAGGGTGCCCACCCATATGTTGGATCCGCATAAGGAATACCAGCATCACATTAAGGTCATCTTGCCTACATATGAAAGGAAGAAGATACAACTGACTTCTCCGTCCCATTCCAAATATCATGGTTAACGCGTAATATATGGCGCTAGAATCACTGATGTCATGGGTTGTTAATCCTATGGTGACATGTGCACTTGGAAACCTAAGTTCCATTGCCAATCTTTATCATCACTTAGGATGATAACTACATCTTATTTATTAGAGAAGATAATATTTTCTTTGTCCAGATCATAGATGATAACACACAATTTGCAATATCTTTGATAAAGACTCTTCAAAGGACATGAGCAAGTGATGAACTTGCCTTGTGACTGCAAGGTAGTGAAGTCGGATGCTTCCACCTGACCTTGAGCTTCGGCTTCTACAGAGAACCATTATTGTCCGGTAAGGATAATATTTAAGAAGCAATATGAAATGCATAATAATGTCATGCAAGGTTTATTATTTGCTTATTTGCATGTTTTACCCCCCCCCCCCCTACTAAAAGTTAGCTATTTCTTTAACTAAAAGAAAAAATTATTACTTTAAATCTTTGAAATTTTCATAGATATTATATTTAGTATTTTTATAATGACTAGTATTATGTAAAGAGTTTAAAATTGAATTTATTTATTTATTAACTCTTTTAAATATTTAACTAAAATTTCTTAAGGAAATAAGACTTTATTTTTATTCCACTTAATTTACTTTTCAAAAATACAAATCAGTATTTTTTATAATAGCACTCCTTTTTAGAATTGTAAAAATGGATTTTATTCATTTTTATGTGTTTGATATATTTTTTTATAAAATTCCAAATGAATATATACCTTAATAATAATAATTTTAAATTTAATTACCTAAAATTCCATTTGTTATTTTTCTTAAATAGAGGATATTTCTATAAGTCCATTGATATTTTATTTATATTTTTCGGATTTTTATTCTATTTCTTAGAACTATTTAAGTCCTATGGGGTACTTTGGTCATTTGACAATTTAACTAGATTTTTCCTTTTTAAAATTGGAACTAGCCCATTGGGCTGGCCCAGCCCTGACCTGGCCCATCTGGGCTAGTCAAACCCTCTCTCCAGTGAGGAGTATTGGACCACACCGGCCCAGTACGCATCCCTCACTCCTCTCGCCTCCTCGTGTTCTTCCTCCACTTGTTGCGGCGCGGTGTCGCTGCCGCTGTTGTCGCTCGATTGTCGCCGTCCTAGGCCTCCCCGGCCACCGCCGTGGTGTGTGGCGAGGTAGCTGGCACCACTCATATGAATGGTCCAGCTCGATTTGTCTTTGGACTTCTCTCCTACCCAGATTGACCCCACCCCGAACCCTAGGGTTTGGGGTTACCGGCGATGTGGAGCTTTGCCGCCTCTATGTTGTTGTGCTATGCTGCTGGTCAACTTACGATGCCTCTGCTATAGTCCATGTGACTTTGGCCGCCGCCGCATGGCCTGGTGCGGGTTGCAGCGCCCTCAGGTGCTCCTCGTGCCGTCGTGTGTGCTCGTCGGCCTCTCTGCTTCCTATTCTCTACTCTAGCGAGGACCATGAGTAAGTTCTTGTGCTTCCCCTTCATACTCTCCATCTACTTATCTTGCTAGCCACTATGTGCTCCCAGTGAGAAAATCCTATCTAGGGCTTACCTGTTCTATTAGGAATTTACTCCTCTGTGTTGATATTTGAGGATAGTGAGCTATTCAGATCTACTCCTGGGTTATTCTGTGTTGATCCATGTCCTACTGATGGATTAGAAATTTCTAACAATTCTGTGAGATAAACCTTTATCTAATGTTGGTTACCGTAATTGCACAAATGGAATGTTGTGACTCTATTCTAGCATAGTATCTGATTAATGATGATGGTTAACTAATTTCAGTATTGGAACATGTATTTGGTTACCTAGGAATTATCATTGATGCCTCTAGTGATAATTCTTCTCTATAAGAGAATGATTCCTAATTGGTATATTAGGAAGATGATTGAATATGCTTTTGAAATGATCTTGATTATGTAATCACTGGGTAGGATGTGCTTGGTTAGGACAAAACCTTGTGACACCTTCCTTGGAATGGTAAACAGGATTTGTTCTAGTACTGGCTTTATTCTACATATTTTCTAGAGTGACTTGATGTTAAATTGAGTTGAAAACTTCTGCTGGATATGTTGTATTATGATATTCAATATTTGTATTATGCCTGTGATGTTGGTCTGAGGCAATACTAGATAGAAACTAAGGTTTTTATCTAATGTGTCCCTCTTAAGTGTGATTTGGTAATCAATTTAGAACAATGATTCTTATGGTATTTAAGAAAATGATTTGCTAAACCATGCTGTGGATTATAGCTTTAATATGAACTGTTTTCTGAGGTGTTGCCATCCTTTGTATGTGCCCAGAAACATTCAGTTACAGCTAATGAATAAGTGGATGTATAAGTATGGTTTATTCTCCAAGATCCATGATGCATAGGCTGAGATCTTGGTATTATTTGCAAAGATGGATTGCTTGGCTTTAGTTCTAATTCATCTATGATGGATACACCCCACTTGGGTGAATCTGAGAGGATCATGTATAAAACAACACATGCTCAATTAAAAATTAGCATGTGATGGTTTTGTATAACTCACCACACAGGTTGTTTATTGTTGCTGTGTTGGTGTTGTTGGTGGCTTGATCTTGTGGACTGGCTCTTGCTGGCTGGATCTTGGCCTGCACCTCCTGGTGTTGCGCCTGCTCCTCCTAGTCCCCTGTGATCTAGAAGTTGCCCTTGTTATCCTTCTGCACCACCCCCTCCTTATGTCACCATCTTGAGGTGAACTAGTGGTGGATTTGGTAGAGTGGCTGGTGATTTTGTTAAGGCTTTGGTAAGCTCAATGAAGTCTGAGCGTGTGCTTGAGAAGGAGAGTTGTGTTGCATGTGGATGTGCTTCGACTGAGTGCTCTGGTGCTTGTAGTGTTGTTGCTGTATTGACAGCACACTGCATGCATTTTAGTGACTGGGATGTGTGTCTGTGTGGTCTGGTTGTGTGGATCAGTTCAAGTGAAAATATCTCCACCTCTTACCCTTTTACTAGTTACTGCCTAGTGAAACTTTTCCCTCTTTTATTAGTCAATGATGTAATTTGAACAATGCATTTCATTGTTCACTACTAAGAGTAAAACTAACTAATTAACCCTTGTTTTCTTTTTTAGTTGTTTTATCTTATTTGCAGGAACAAAATCTGGAGATACAAGATTTAGTATAGGAATAGATAGGTAGTATAGGTTTTAAGTGTAACCTTCTATTTTTATTCTTTTTGTAAAGAATCTTTTAAAATTTATTATAAGGTAATAAAGTTGTATTTCTATTTTCTATAATCTTCTACTTTTGATGTATTTCATACTATTTGTAATATTATTGTGTTATCAGGAAATGAGAATTCATTTCTTATTTAATTTTTATTGTCTTTAATCATTATTGTGGTTTACTAACTATAATTTAATCAAGAAATGTTAATTAGATATTTTGGAAAACATTTCAATATTACTAACTCCTAATCTTCAAATACTTTCAAATTGATTTAAATTTCACACTTGAATTTGAACTAACTTCCCCCAAAAACTTTATAATTCCCAGAGGTCATGACAGAATTCATAGCAATCACTAACAAGAGCTATTCCTACCCCTAGTTAGTGAAAGAAACTCTGATCCCTTTAGGTTTTTGTTTGGCGAAAATTTACCCTGATTTTACAGATGCATGCATGTGCAAACTTACATTCCTATTTCTACACTTCGTTGGATCCTAATGTTGGGATGTTATAGACTTCCCCCCTTAAATTAAACTTCATCCCGAAGTTTACGGATGTGTACCTGAATAGTTCTGGATATGCTTCCCTCAAGTCATCCTCTTTCTCCCATGTGGCTTCTCGCTCTAGGTGATGTTCCCACTGTACCTTGCAGTACTTGATTGCCCTGTTTCTCAACATTTCCAGTTCTCCACTAGAATCTTACAGGGTTTCTTGACATAAGTTAAATCTGCTTGTAACTCAATCTCTTGATGTGTGATAGCATCCTCGGGAAATTTAAGACATTTCCGGAGTTGTGATACATGGAAAACATTGTGAACCTGAGCTAGCCTTTTTGGTAACTCGAGAGCATAAGCTATTATTCTATTCTGACTTAGTAGTTTAAATGGCCCAATATATCTTGGGCTTAGTTTTCCTTTGACTCTGAATCTCTTCACTCCCTTCATCGGACTTACCTTGAGATATACCATATCCCCCACTTCTGGATGCCATGATCTTCGACTTTGATCAGCATACTCTTATGTCGACTCTAAGCTATCTTCAATCGATCTCTAATAATATCGATGATATCTTGCTTTTCCCTAATATAGTCTGGTGCAAATTCTTTGCTACTACCAGGTTCATACCAGCATATAGGTGATGTACACTTTCTTCCGTATAGTACTTGGTAAGGTGCTGCCTTCAGACTACTCTAATAGCTGTTGTTGTAGGAAAATTCTGCCAACGGTAGATGATCTTCCCATGAACCTCCAAAATCTAATGCACAAGCTCTAAGCATGTCCTCCAAAATTTGATTGGTCCTTTCTGTGTGGCCTCCAGTTTCTGGCTGATAAGCTGTGCTGAAATCCAACTTTGAACTAAGTGCTTCATGTAATTGTTTCCAAAATGCTAATGTAAACATAGATCCTCTGTCTGATACAATCTTCTTGGGTACCCCGTGTTTACTCACAATCTCTTTGATATAGATTTCTACTAATTTTTCGGCATTATCCTTTTGGTTTACTGGAATAAAATGCGCACTTTTGTGAATCTGTCCACAATTACCCATATCATATCCTTCTGCTTCGGTGTCATGGGTAACCCTGTAATAAAATCCATACCAATTTCCTCCCACTTACATTCTGGAATTTCCAAAGGTTGCAAGGGTCCTGCTGGACTTTGATGTTCTGCTTTTACTCTTTGACAAGTATGGCATTCAGATACATACTTTGCAATATCTATTTTCATATTGTTCCACCAAAATAATTCTTTTAAATCCATGTACATCTTTGTACTTCCAGGATGTATAGAATATGGTGTTTCGTGGGCTTCCCGAAGTATCACCTTTCGAATTTTTGGCACATCGGGTACACAAAGATGGTTTTGAAACCATAAAGACCCATAATCTCCTAGGTGAAAAGCTGATGTTTGACCTTGAGAGATTCTTTGAACTTCTTCGGCATTGAAAGGGTCTTCACCTTGATGTCTAAAAATTTCATGCCAATTGCTACTTCGCTCTTCAATTACTCTCATGGTAGCTAATCCTCCAAGAACTGTTGTACTTATAAATGTATTTCCAACCTTTCCAAATCCATCTGTAGTTCTTTTGGCAGTTCTCTATTCATAGGTTGCATATCTGTGCTTTTGTGACTCAAAGCATCAGCTACAACATTTGCTTTTCCAGGGGTATAATTGATTGCTAGATCATAATCTTTAATTAACTCCAGCCAACGTTTCTGTCTCATATTTCATTCCTTTTGAGTGAAGAAATATTTGAGACTTTTGTGGTCAGTTTATAACTCACACCTTGCCCCATAGAGAAAATGCCTCCATCCTTTTAAAGCAAAGACTACTGCTGCTAACTCTAAATCATGAGTTGGATAATTCACTTCATGTGGTTTCAGTTGTCTATATCCATTAGCAATTACCTTACGATCTTGCATAAGCACACAACCTTCCTTAGATGCATCACAATATACTGTATAATCTTTTCCTGGTTCCGGAACTGCTAAGATTGGTGCGGTAGTTAATCTGGTCTTCAACTCCTGAAAACTCGCTTCGCACTTTTCATACCATATGAAAGGTGTATTCTTTCTTAAAAATTTGGTCATTGGCCCAGCTATCTTGGAAAAACCTTCAATGAATCTCCGATAATAACTGGCCATGCCTAAGAAACCTTGGATTTGCTTCACATTGGTGGGTGCCTTCCATTCCAGCACTGATTGAACTTTGGACAGATTTACATCAATTCCATCCTTACTGATCACATGACCAAGAAACTCTACTTCGTCCAACTAGAATTCACACTTACTAAACTTAGCATAAAGCTTATGTTCTCTTAGGATTTGCAATGCTATTCTCAAATGCTCTGCATGCTCTTCTTTATCCTTAGAGTATATCAGAATATCATCAATGAATACTATGACAAACTTGTCCAAGTAAGGCATGAAGATTTTGTTCATCAAATTCATGAATATTGCTGGTGCATTGGTCAAACCAAAAGGTACGATGAGATATTCATGATGTCCATACCTTGACACAAATGTTGTTTTAGGAACATCTTCAGGTTTAACTTTTATCTGATGGTATCCTGATCTTAGATCAATCTTGGAAAATACTCCAGCTCCCTTGACTTGGTCAAATAGATCTTGAATTCTTGGTAATGGGTATTTGTTCTTGATGGTGACATTGTTGAGATTTCTGTAATCCCCACACATTCTTCGTCCTCCATCTTGTTTTTCCACAAAGATCACTGGAGTTCCCCACAGAGATACACTTTCCTGAATGAATCCTATCCGGGCTAGTTCATCAATTCTTTCAGCCCCATTTTATATGGTGCTTGGGCTATTGGTGTTGTTCCTGGTATTAGGTCAATAGTAAACTCTATTTTCCGATCAGGTGGCATTCCTGGTAACTCTGCTGGAAAAACATCTTGAAATTCCTTCACCACAGGAATATCTTCCAATTTGACCTCCTTCATTGAGTTCAACTACAGATCCACCATGATATGACTATGTTTATCTGCCTGATAGAATATCCTTCCTCCACTTGGAGACCTGATTGAAACGGTTTTCTCCTCACAATTGATCTGAGATCTGTAGTCCGTCATCCAATCCATTCCCAGTACTACTGTTATTCCTTTTAATGGGTTCACATAAAGATCTGCATAATATGTTTAACCATAGATTGAGATGACTTGGTTTAATTTAATGTTTCTAACTACCACAATCCCTCCAGCGGTAACTACGGTCATAGGTTTTTCTAACGATGCCCTTCTAATCCCAAATTTATCACAAAATTCTTCAGATATGAAAGAAGTAGTTGCACCCGTATCAAATAAAACTTTTCTGAGATTTGTGAGAATATTAAGCATACCTATCACCGCTTGATCCGAGTTATCCACCTCTTCCAAGGTTACGCAATTCAGCTTCCAGTAGGCCTACCTCTCTTGCCATTGTTATTTTTTCCATAGCTTCCACCTCTGTTAGGTTGTCCACCTCTACCTCCACTTGCTTTTCCTTCAACTTTTGTGGGCTAACCACCGGGTGGTTTGTTTGGGTGCTTAATATGACCCTATTGTCCACAACCAAAACAAATAATCACTGGCTGCCTGCAATCCTTGCTAATATGTCCCAGAAGTTGGCAATTGTGACATATGACATTCCTTCTAGGATTAAATTGTCCTCCATTGTTGTTGCTACTCTTGTTATTGTTGTTGTAGGGTCTATTCCTGGGTTTGAATTCCAAATTGGTTTTGGGTTTACTTGCTTGAATCCTCTTTGTTTCCTTCTTTGCTCTATTCCTACGGTCCTCTTGGACATTCTTGTAATCATCTTCAAGGGTTATAGCTGCATCAAGAAACTGTTGAAAAGTTTGGGTGTTGGCAAGCCTCAACTGCATCTTCACAAATGGATTCAGTCCACGCATGAACCTCTTCTTCCTTTTCGCCACTGTGCTAACTTCATCAGTAGCGTAACGAGATAAATCACTGAACTCCTGGATGTACTTCATGACACTAGAGTAATCATGTTGTAGTTCTTCAAAATCCCTACGCTTCAACTCAATGATGCTTTCTGGAACATGGTATTCATGGAATCTCTGCTTGAACTCCTCCCAGTTGTACTCTCTTCTTGGAAGTTGCATAGCTAACTGACCCTCCCACCATGCTGCTGCAGGTCCGGTCAACAGATGTGTTGCATACCTCAACTTTTGTTCCTCATTGCATCATGCAGTTTTCAACTTTCTCTCGGTATCTGCTAACCAATCCTCTGCATCCATTGGTTCTGGAGCGGATGCAAAAGGTATATCCTGAAAATCTGAAAGACTTAAACCACGTCCCTCAGGTGCCCTATGCTATCCCACTCGATCTACTAACCCCTCCAGGAACTTGTTCCGGGACTCTTGCATCATTTGCATAAACTGCATAAAGTTCTGCTCCAGCAATGACCTCATTGGTGGTGTCATTGGTGGTGGTGGTATTTTTTTCTTGCATTCTGGTGTCTTCATCCGCCTTTCCCTTGGCTTCGCGCTCCATGCGCTGATGTTCAGTTTCATTCTCTACACCCATTTCCATACCCCCTAGTCCTGTAACATAAAGCGAACACTCATAATTACATCATGCATATGTGTTCTAAGCTCAACTTCATGCATAGAACTAGTCACACAATGGAAAACAAGATCCAAATAAGAACCAAATATGCATTACACACATATTATACATTACAATCAACATAGTCGATACAACGGGATTACAAGCCCATACTATTAAAGTATTACAAGCTCATGTGGATACTATCCCACTTATTTAATTACATCAAGTTCTCAGACTCTAACTTCCGTAGCACCACTGGAATACTCCTCCTCAAGGTCACACTCCCCAGAAGTTGTGATGTTCATCGTACATACCCGGAGTACAACCGTGCTAACGTGAAGTACAACGCACCGTTTGTGGAACGACTTGCCTCTTCAACGGACGATACTCAGTATCAGAAGTCTTCGAACTTGACACATCATTCAGATGAAGTGCATCCATACCTTCCAACTCATCTGAAGTATCTTCAGAATCATCCTTATCATTGTCTTATTCATCCATCTCCTACATCCTGACTCTAGAGGAATCAACAAAATATTCCCCTTCTGGTGCTCCCCAAGTACTCTCCTGGGTACGATAGTCCTCAACTATGATTGGATAGTGCATGTTATCTGGAGTAGGATAATGTTCTAGTGACTCAAATACCCTTTCTTCAGGATCTTCCTCATCAAACTCTACATCGTCCACATGGACATCTCTTCCATCAACAGAATAAGATCTCACGCCCATGCGACTAGTCTGCCCGGTATCTCCAGCTGAATCTTCCACAGGAATAGGATTCCCGGCAGATCCATCCATCGATCCGTACCTCCATCCTTCGGAATTTCGAATAGGTAATTATGAGTCCTTAGTTTCCCAAGAACTCTGTGGTACTAGATGACTAGTGCCTTCATCAGGATATCTAGTGGGTTCTGGTATAGGTGAGTAAGGATATCATGTAAAAGATGTTGGATCTATAGGTATATCCTTAAAAACTAGGTTAGCCCTATCCACTGCTTCATTCTCCAGCTTAGGTGCTAACTTCTCCCTTCTTTCAGGATTCGTTAAATCCTCTAACATATCAACCTGATCTTCAATAACCTGATGTGTCTTATATAAGGACCCAACCATCAGTCGATACAAATCCAAAAACTTAGAAGCTAGTTTTGGATGCTTCCTTACTAAAGTAAGATGATCTGGTTCTGGTTCCTCGTCTATAGAGTCATGAGGAATCACAGAATATGTGCTTCCAAATAACTCTTCTGCTTTGTGCTCCCAAACATTGGTTATCGCCTCCACAATAGCAACATGATATGCTGCTAGGTGGCTTCTACCTTCACCCATAGGTAAATTGTGATATAGACCAAGCTTCTTTGGTAGTTGGATGCTAACATGATATTTGGCTAACATTCACCCATCATGGTATGTCATGGTATAGACTGGAATATTAGTTGTGCAACCAAATACTCTCAGAAGTTCTCGAAGCTGTTCAGTTAAAGCCCCCTGATAGTCATCGAGAGTCTCTTCTTTCCTGACCAAAGTCTGTTTTGGAAAATTTGGTGACATTTCCATTGTATATAAAAAATCATAATTAGTATCCATTAGTTATAATGATGCATCGCAATAAAGAATTATCGCTCTAAAGAAATATAACGAAATATTCCCAATTGAATACTCATCATATAATCTAGAGAACTCTTTACCGTTGCTCCTAGACTCCTACATGTAGTCCCCTTTACTAGGTTTCCAACCAAGGGTCAAAGCAATTGCTCTGATACCAGCCGCGGTGACCTAGCATTTCACTTCATGTGTAGTACACTATAGTTGTTGACATGACATCCATAGAACACCATTCTATAAATATCACATCCCTCAGAGTGGTACAAAAGAAACATTGCGGGTCCACATTACAAACATACACACTTTATTATTATTACAAACTAGAAGTTCCAAGCTTCAAGTGATACAAATTACAAACCAAACTTAACTAGTTTCAGCAGAAGATAGAAAATTCAAACTCATAGTCTGAATTGAGCTCAACAACTTATTTTATAAAGTTTAGGCTGCTCGGCTCAACAGGTTACTAATAACTAAGGCGACTACTTGGACTCGTTGCCTTCCACTCCATAACGTATTTCATAGTCCACCCCTTCGACTCCTCTAGACAGGTATGGCTCCTCATAGTAGACATCCTCTTGCCCTTCAGTTATGTACATAGAAGTGTCTTCTGGATTCTCAGATTCTAAGCAGGGGTTCAAAGGAAAGAGTGAGTAACAGTGTTACCCATCAAGTTCATTATATGCAAGGTGGGAAGTTTGATGCTCTATCTACCACCTCGGACCATCAGTCCTCGGCTCTATGCAGTTTTCATAAACATTTCTTCAAAGATTGATTTTATTATCAAAAACTATGCCCATCAGCCTTCACAGGTTGACCAGAACTTCATGGAGTTCCTTTCCTGCCGCATTCGTAACTCCTTCCCGGAACAGGGAGTAACATGTCACAATTCTTACACTCTACAGAGGTGCATTGCTTTACCCATGAGAGATCAACTCCTTGTTGCACAACCGGGCGTACTTTCCCGTCCACAATTCAGTGATGTGGGGCCCAGTAGGTTATCCAAGCCAATCACTACCCTCTTCGCGACCCCATATGTCTACACGACCCTTCGGGGCTGACTACACCTCCGTTAAGCCCCCTTTCGGGCAAGCTATAACACTGATGACTTTTCGAAGACTCTATGAGCCGGTTATGCCCCTGGCAAGCTCCATAAAGGTCCAACTATACCTCCAGCAGCCGCTCACAAATAATCTAGATACCAAAAACGTGGGGCCTAAGGGTGCCCACCCATATGCTGGATCCGCACATGGAATCCCAGTGTGACGTTAAGGTAATCTTGCCTACATATGAAAGGAAGAAGATACAGTTGACTTCTCCGTCCCATTCCAAATCTCATGGTTAATGCGTAATATATGGCGCTAGATTCACTGATGTCATGGGTTGTTAATCCTATGGTGATTTGTGCACTTGGAACCCTAAGTTCCATTGCTAATCTTTATCATCACTTAGGATGATAACTATATCTTATTTATTAGAGAAGATAATATTTTCTTTGTCTAGATCATAGATGATAACACACAATTTGCAATATCTTTGATAAAGACTCTTCAAAGGACATGATCAAGTGATGAACTTGCCTTGTGGCTGCAAGGTAGTGAAGTCGGATGCTTTCACCTGACCTTGAGCTCCGGTTTCTACAGAGAACCATTATTGCCCGGTAAGGACAATATTTAAAGAAGCAATATGCAATGGATAATAATGTCATGCAAGGTTTATTATTTGCTTATTTGCATGTTTTACCCCCCTTAGTAAAAGTTAGCTATTTCTTTAATGACTAGTATTATGTAAAGAGTTTAAAATTGAATTTTTTTTTTAACTCTTTTAAATATTTAACTAAAATTTCTTAAGGAAATAAGACTTTATTTTTATTACACTTAATTTACATTTCAAAAATACAAATCAGTATTTTTTATAATAGCACTCCTTTTTAGAATTGTAAAAATGTATTTTATTCAATTTTATGTGTTTGATATATTTTTTTATAAAATTCCAAAGGAATATATACCTTAATAATAATAAATTTAAATTTAATTACCTAAAATTCCATTTGTTATTTTTCTAAAATAGAGGATATTTCTATAAGTCCATTGACGTTTTATTTATATTTTTAGGATTTTGGTTCTATTTCTTAGAACTATTTAAGTCCTAGGGGTATTTTGGTCATTTGACAATTTAATTAGATTTTTCCTTTTTTAAACTGGACCTAGCCCATTGGGCTGGCCCAGCCCTGATCCGGCCCATCTAGGCTAGTCAAACCCTCTCTAGTGAGGGGTACTGGACCACACCGGCCTAGTACGCACCCCTCACTCTTGTCGCCCCCTCGTGTTCTTCCTCGACTTGCTGTGGTGCGGTGTCGCCGACGTTGTTGTCGCTCCATTGCGGCCGCCCTGGGCCTCCCCGGCCACCGTTGTGGTGTGTGGCGAGGTAGCTGGTGCCGCTCCAACGAATGGTCCAGCTCGATTTGTCTTTGGACTTCTCTCCTGCCCAGATTGACCCCACCCCGAACCCTATGGTTTGGGGTTGCCGGTGATGTGGAGCTTCACCACCTCTATGGTGCTGTGTTGTGCTGCTGGTGACCTTAGGGTGCCTCTGCTGCTGTCCATGTGACTGTGGCCACCGCCGCATGGCCCGGTGCGGGTTGCAGCACCCTCGGGTGCTCCCCGTGCCGCCGTGTGTGCTCGTCGGCCTCTCTGCTTCCTCTTCTCTGCTCTAGCGAGGACCATGAGTAAGTTCTTCTGCTTCCCCTTTCTATTCCCCCTCTACTTCTCTTACTAGCCACTGTGTGCTCCTAGTGAGAAATTCCTATCTAGGGCTTACCTGTTCTATTAGGAATTTACTCCTCTGTGTTGATATTTGAGGATAGTGAGCTATTCAGAACTACTCCTGGGGTTATTCTGTGTTGATCCATGTCCTACTGATGGCTTAGAAATTGCTAACAGTTCTGTGAGATAAACCTTTATCTAAACTTGGTTACTGTAATTGCACAAATGGAATGATGTGACTCTATTCTAGCTTAGTATCTGATTAATGATGATGGTTAACTAATTTCAGTATCGGAACATGTATTTGGTTATCTAGGAATTATCATTGATGCCTCTAGTGATAATTCTTCTCTATAAGAGAATGATTCCTAATTGGTATATTAGGAAGATGATTGAATATGATTTTTAAATGATCTGGATTATGTAATCACTGGGTAGGATGTGCTTGGTTAGAACAAAACCTTGTGACACCTTCCTTGGAATGGTACACAGGATTTGTTCTAGTACTAGCTTTATTCTACATATGTTCCAGAATGACTTGATGCTAAACTGAGTTGAAAATTTCTGCTGGATATGTTGGCTTATGATATTCAATAGTTGTATTATGCCTGTGATGCTGGTCTGAGGCAATACTAGATAGAAACTAAGGTTTTTATCTAATGTGCCCCTCTTAAGTGTGCTTTGGTAATCAATTTAGAACAATGATTCTTGTAGTCTTTAAGAAAATGATTTGCTAAACCATGCTGTGGATTATAGCTTTAATATGAATTGCTTTCTGAGGTGCTTCCATCCTTTGGATGTGCCCAGAAACATTCAGTTACAGCTAATGAATAAGTGGATGTATAAGTATGGTTTATTCTCCAAGATCCATGATGCATAGGCTGAGATCTTGGTATTGTTTGCAAAGATGGATTGCTTGGCTTTAGTTCTAATTCCTCTATGATGGATACACCCCACTTGGGTGAATCTGAGAGGATCATGTATAAAACAACACATGCTCAATTAAAAATTAGCATCTGATGGTTTTGTATAACTCACCACACAGGTTGTTTGTTGCTGCTGTGTTGGTGTTGCTGGTGGCTTGATCTTGTGGACTGGCTCTTGATGGCTGGATCTTGGCCTGCACCTCCTGGTGCTACGCCTGCTCCTCCTAGTTTCCCGTGATCTAGAAGTTGCCCTTGTTATCCTTCTAAACCACCCCCTCCTTATGTCACCATCTTGAGGTGAACTAGTGGTGGATTTGGTAGAGTGGCTGGTGATTTTGTTAAGGATTTGGTAAGCTCAATGAAGTCTGAGCGTGTGCTTGAGAAGGAGAGCTATGTTGCATGTGGATGTGCTTCGACTGAGTGCTCTGTTTGAGTGCTTGCAGTGCTGCTGCTGTATTGACAACACACTGCATGCATTTTGGTGACTGAGCTGTGTGTCTGTGTAGTCTGGTTATGTGGATCAATTCAAGTGAAATTATCTCCACCTCTTACCCTTTTACTAGTTATTGCCTGGTGAAACTTGCCCCTATTTTATTACTCAATGATGTAATTTGAACAATGCATTTCATTGTTCACTTCTGAGAGTAAAACTAAGTAATTAACCCTTGTTTTCTTTTTTAGTTGTTTTACCTTATTTGCAGGAACAAAATCTGGAGATACAAGATTTAGTATAGGAATAGATAGGTAGTATAGGTTTTAAGTGTAACCTTCTATTTTTATTCTTTTTGTAAAGAATCTTGTAAAAAATTATTATAAGGTAATAAAGTTGTATTTCTAGTTTTTGCAATCTTCTACTTTTGATGTATTTCATACTATTTGTAATATTATTGTGTAACTAGGAAATAAGAAGTCATTTCTTTTTTAATTTTTATTGTCTTTAATCCTTATTGTGGTTTACTAATTACAATTTAATCAAGCAATGTTAATTAGATATTTTGGAAAACATTTCAATATTACTAACTCCTGATTTTCAAATACTTTCAAATTTATTTAAATTTCAAACTTGAATTTGAACTAACTTCCCCAAAAACTTTATAATTCCCAGAGGTCATGTCAGAATTCATAGCAATCACTAACAAGAGCTATTCCTACCCCTAGTTAGTGAAAGAAACTCTAATCCCTTTAGGTTTTTGTTTGGCGAAAAATTTACCCTCATTTTACATATGCATGCATGCACAAACTTTGATTCCTATTTCTACCCTTCGTTCGATCCTAATGCTGGGATGTTACAACAACTTCATTTACCTTCTGGATTCTTAATGGAGCTAAATAATTGTTATTATGTTCCAGTGCTTAGTCAAAACATTATTTCTGCCTCATGTTTGATGAGACAAGGCTATGAGTCAAATATTAATAATAATGGTTTTTCTTTATATTTGAATGATATGTTTGGCTTTGCACCAGTCCGGAACGGGTTATTTATTTTGAATCTTGAAGGTGAATCTATCTATAACATAAATGTGAAAAGATTGAAACCAAATGATCTAAATATGAATTATTTTTGGCATTGTCGGCTTGGTCATATAAGTTGGAAACGCATGAAGAAGCTCCATGATGATGGACTCCTAACTTCATTCGAATTGGAGTCGTTCGAGACATGCGAATCCTGCCTACTCGGCAAGATGGCCAAGACACCTTTTGCAAAGAGTTGTGAAAGGGCGTCCGACTTATTGGGACTAGTACATAGTGATGTATGTGTCCCAATGAGCATGACAACCAGAGGTGGTTATGAGTACTTCATTACCTTCACTAATGATTTGAGTAGGTATGGATATATCTACTTGATGAAACATAAGTCAGAAGCCTTTGAAAAGTTCAAGGAATTCCAGAATGATTTACAGAACCAACTCGGCAAGAAAATAAAGTTTGTTCGGTCAGACCGAGGAGGCAAGTACATGAGCCATGAGTTTGATGACCATTTAAAGAGTTGTGGAATAGTTCCCTAGCTCACTCCTCCAAGAACGCCGCAGAGAAACGATGTGTCGGAAAGGAGAAATCATACCTTGTTAGACATGGTACGATCAATGATGAGTCGAACAGATCTTCCTTTATCATTTTGGGGTTATTGTCTAGAAACTGCAGCGCTCACACTAAACAGAGTACCATCAAAGTCAGTAGAGAAGACACCGCATGAGATGTGGACTGGCAAGAAGCCGAGTTTGTCTTTTGTTAAGATTTGGGTTTGTGAATCTTTTGTCAAGCGACTTCAGTCGGACAAGCTTACAGCCAAGTCGGATAAGTGTATTTTCGTGGGGTATCCGAGGGAAACCTTGGGTTACTATTTCTACAACCGAGAAGAGGGCAAAGTGTTTGTTGCTTGGGATGGTGTCTTCCTTGAGAAAGAGTTTCTCAGTCAGGGAGTTAGTGGGAGTACGATGCATCTCGAAGATATTCGAGAGATACCGGCTAGCAGCGAGTCAGCAAAAGCCTTAGAGGTTGAGCCAGACGTGGTACCTAAGCCGGCAACTACACCGATACTACGAAGATTGGCCAGATTGCGAAGTGTTCGTGATGTGTTGCTATTGGACAGTGATGAGCCGACAACTTATTCAGAAGCGATGGTGGGATCTGATTCTGAGTCAAGGCTTGGAGCCATGAGATCCGAGTTAAAGTCCATGGATGAAAATCAAGTTTGGAATTTGGTTGATCTGCCAGTCGGTGCAAGACCCGTCGAGTGCAAATGGGTCTTTAAGAAGAAAACTGATATGGATGGAAATGTTTCTATCTATAAGGCACGGCTTGTCACGAAGGGGTTCCGACAAGTTCAAGGAGTTGACTACGATGAGAATTTCTCTCCCGTGGCGATGCTCAAGTCAGTTCGGATCATGTTAGCTATAGCAGCCTATTTCGACTATGAGATATGGCAGATGGATGTCAAGACGGCTTTCCTAAAAGGAAATTTAATCGTTCACGTGTATTGATACAGCCCAAGGGTTTTGTCGATCCGGCTAATGCTGACAAGGTATGCAAACTTCGGAAATCCATTTATGGGTTGAATCAAGAATCTTAGAGTTGGAACATTCGCTTTGATGAGGTAGTCAAATCGTTTGGCTTCATCAAGAGTGATCATGATTCTTGTTTATACAAGAAGTTTAGTGGGAGCAAAGTAAACTTTATGATCTTATATGTGGATGACATATTACTGATTGCTAATGATGTCCAGATGTTGCAAGAGACCAAGGATCATTGGAAAAGAGTTTTTCGATGAAAGATTTGGGTGAGGCGACTTACATACTAGGAATCCGGATCTATAGATATAGATCAAGGCAGCTCATTAGTTTGAGTCAGAGTACATACCTAGAAAAAGTGTTGAAGAAGTTCAACATGGAATTGTCTAAGAAGGGGTTCTTACCGATGTCCCATGGCGTAAAACTTAGCAAGACTCAGTGTCCTTCGACAACTGATGGGCGAAGTCGGATGAGTGTGATTCCGTATGATTCTGTAGTCAGATCCATCATGTACGCTATGATTTGTACTAGGCCGTATGTTTCCTATGCTCTAAGTGTTGTGAGCAGGTGAAATGGATCATATGAGCACCTAGAGGGGGGTGAATAGGTGCTACACCAATTTTTAATTCTTTTTCAATTTTAGTCTTAGCACAAAGGGTAAATTCACTAGATAAACTATTATGTGGAATTTCCCTATATGCAACCCTATCAACTAGCGAGTAAAGAGCGAGTGGAAGAGGAACGGGTAAACCGAAGTGAAGCACGCGGAGACAGAGGATTTGTTTGACCGCAGTTCCTTCCTTGTTAAGGGAAGTACGTCTGCGTTGGAGGGGTGGGCGGTACTAAGACCACCACGCCACAAAAGGCCTCACCCTGTTCTCCGATGGATCTCGCCACCAAAGGCCTGATCCACCTTTCCACTATAGGTACCCTTTGAGGCGGGCACCAGCGCCTTTACACAACTAGCGGGGCAACAACTCCACAACAACTTGGAGGCTCCCGGAATGACAACAAGCTGCCACAAGAACAAAGTTATCAAATACAATAAACAAGATCTAGGTATTGACAAGAATACTAGATCAGAAATTTCTCCAAGTGAATGGAGAGGAGTTGAAGCGCTTGATTCTTGATGATGATGATGAACTTCTCCTCCTTCAATTCCCCCAAATATCAAGACCTTCGGGTGGTTGAAGTGGGAGATCGAGAATGAGAGCTCTTGCACAAAGTCTGGTCAATTTCGAATTGAATCAAGAGTTCTGAACATTGGGAAAGAAGGGGTATTTATACCCCCTTCAGAAATCAGCCGTTGCACACTTTGGGGGCTGGATTATCCGGCCCAAGTGAGGGCCGGATTATCCGGTCTGTGGAAAACACCGCCCCAGACACGGAATATCCGGCAGATAATCCGCCCCCTCTCAGAGCGTCGCGCCAAGCTTGCCCTTGATCAACTTCTGGGGGCCAGATTATCCGGTCCTATGCGAGGGTCGGATTATCCGGCCTGGAGAGGACAAACCGCCCTAGTTCGGATTTTCCAGGAGAAAATCCGACCGGATACCGAGCGACGCGCATTGGCTCCTTTTGCTCGAAAACTGGGGGCCGGATTATCCGGCCCAAGCGACAGCCGGATTATCTGGCCTAGGGAGGAAAAACTGCCCAGTTCGGATTTTCCGGGAGAAAATCCGACCGGATACCGAGCGACGCGCCTTGGTTCTCTTTGAGCAATGAGATAGGCCGAATTATCCGGCCCTTGGTGGGGCGGATTATCCGGCCCCCCTCAAAGCTTCCTGCACACTTATCACACATGAATAATTTCCACAGTATTGTTATCTAACACGCAAAACATAGGAAAACATGAAATGTTCTTTCAATCTCCCCCTTTTTGGTGTTAGATGACAATACCAGGATTTGCAGGAGAAAGACACAAGACAAAAAGTGAAAACTATGAAAGAGACCCCCCCTCAATGTGTGCATAATAGAGTTTTGCATTGGAATACAAATGCACACAAATAGGTGAATCTATTCCATAGACATATGAGCAATAAAACATACCACCGAAGTAGAGAGAAGGCATCCTTGACATAAGTCACAATTATTACCGGATAACCATTATGAGCGCGCCTTCCATGATAAACCTCTAGCAATTGGATATGAATAGATAGATCCATAAGCATAATCCATGATATGAAATCCATAGGCATAATAATCTAGACAACCACAAAGAGTCTCAAACAACCACAAATCACAAATTTAAAGTTCAATGCTAAATGGGCATAAGCAAGAAAATGATGAATAGAAAAGTGCAAGTGCTTATGCCCGACCCATGCAAATCCACGGACAACCTAATAGAACTACTTCTCCCCCTTTGGCATCGAGACACCAAAAAGGGTAACTCCCTCTCTCCCCATCTTTGGAACCAGGCTCACGCGTCCCCAAACAACACCCCCGCAAGGTGTACAAGGGACTTGTGTGCTAGAATAGATGGCTGAGGGGTAGGGGAAGGCTTAGGATTAAGAGAGCCAAACTGAGATGGTACTAGACACTCAAACTTGCAAAATCCAAATCAAATAAAAGCCAAGAGTGAGTGTGATTCCCATCAGAACATGAGAGAGCAAAGAACAGCCAAAAGATATAATTCTCCTCAAGAGAGAGGGCGGTGGCCGAGGCCACCTTGTTAGAGTGTATGATGTGACACCGCGAAGATATATCTTGGGTTCACAACCAATACTCATCAATAAGCTCACATATCACAAAATGATATTAAGAGAAATGATTTATCTTGCTTTTAGCATTATGGGGGGAGGGTTAGCCCAATGAGTTAGGACCACACTCCCCCTATATCCATGCCCACACCTAGACCAAAGAAGGATTGAGATGTACGAGTGAGTGCATGGGTAATCAAGACAAGCTCCTGGAATCAATGATATTTATCTCATTCCTCAAGTAGCAGAATCTTGCTTCATCAAGTGGCTTTGTAAAAATATCTGCAAGTTGGTTCTTAGTGCTCACAAAGGATAGATCAATATCACCGCGAGCAACATGGTCTCGAATAAAATGATTCCGAATCTCAATATGCTTTGTCCTTGTGTGCTAAACAGGATTGTACGCAATTTTGATTGCACTTTCATTATCACATAAAAGAGGCACTTTGTCACAATTGACACCGTATTCCTTTAAAGTTTGCCTCATCCACAATAATTGAGTGCAAGCGCTGGCAGCAGCAACATATTCAGCTTCGGTGGTGGAGAGAGATATACAATTCTGCTTTTTGGAGGACCAACATACAAGAGATCTTCCCAAGAATTGACAAGCTCCAGAAGTGGATTTCCGATCATCCTTATCACCAGCCCAATATGAGTCAGTATAACCACATAAAGAGAAATTGGAGCCCTTGGGAAACTAGAGACCAAAGTTAGGGGAATGAACCAAATATCGAAAGATCCTCTTGACCGCCACTAAGTGGCTTTCTTTAGGAGCTGCTTGATACCTTGTACACACTCCCACACTCAACACAATATCGGGTCTAGATGCGCAGAGGTAAAGAAGAGAGCCGATCATGGACCGGTATACCTTTTGGTCCACATCTTTACCATGTGGGTTAAGTTCAAGGTGACATTTTGTTTGCATCGGAGTGACAACACCATTTAGATCCGTCATCTTGAATCTCTTGAGCATGTCTTGGATGTACTTTGCTTGATTAATAAAGGTTCCTTCTCTAAGTTGCTTGATCTCGAATCCAAGAAAGAACCGTAATTCCTCCATCATAGACATCTCAAACCTGTCAGTCATAAGCTTTGAAAATTCATCATTAAAAGCTTTATTAGTAGAACCAAAGATAATATCGTCTACATATAGTTGGCATACAAAGAGCTCCCCCTTAACCTTCTTAGTAAAAAGAGTGGGATTGATTTGCCCAACTTCGAAAACACGATCTAACAAAAGCTCTTTAAGGTGCTCATACCACGCACGTGGGGCTTATTTAAGGCGATAGAGTGCCTTATCGAGTTTGTAGACATGGTTCAGAAAGTTAGGATCCTCAAACCCCGAGGGTTGCTTTACGTATACCAACTCATGTAGAGGACCATTAAGGAAGGCACTCTTGATGTCCATTTGCTGCAGCTTAAAATTGTTATGTGCAGCATAAGCAATAAGGATACGGATGGACTCAAGGCGAGCCACTAGAGCATCGGTCTCACCGAAGTCGATGCCCTCAACTTGGAGTAACCTTGTGCCACAAGTCTTTCCTTGTTCCTCACAACAATGTCATTCTCATCTTGCTTGTTCTTGAAAATCCACTTGATGCCGATAACATTGCGGCACTCTTTGGGTTTCTCCACGAGTTTCTAGACTTTGTTGCGCTCGAAATTATTCAATTCTTCATGCATAGAAACAACCCAGTCTGGGTCTTCAAGAGCTTCAAAGGCCTTCTTAGGTTCCACCATAGAGATATGAGCTTGATGCTCACCAAAACTGGCCAATTCTCTTCTTGTAGAAACCCTTCATCGAAGATCACCAACAACCTTGTCAAGAGTGTGACCTCTCAACTCAAGGTTTCGATCAGCCCGAGCCTTGCGACGAAGTTCAATAAGTTTGTTGTCTCTTGGAGGAGGAGATTCATCACTTGAGTCTTCATTGGAAGCATTTTCTCCACCTTGATCAGGAACTAGAATATCAGTAGGAGGTGGTGGATACGCGTGCCCTTGAGGTGAGTCCATAGCCGTAACAGGAGGCTGCAGAACTGGAGAGTCAGGGCCGGATAATCCGGCCGATGGAGAGGCCGGATAATCCGGCCTAGGAGTATTTTTAGCTGCTTCATTAGGAAGCCTGGGGCTTGCTTGAACTAGCGAGGGGCCGGATAATCTAGGGCCAGCCGGAAAATCCGGCCTGGAGCTTGCGTTGATATCTTCACCACCAGGAGCAAAAAGGTCAGCTGGAGCGGGGTGGCCGGATCCGGTGTCCACCGGAAAATCTGGCCTGGAGCTTTCTGGAACATCTTGACCTTCAGCAGTTGATGGAGATGGTGTAGAAGTTGCCCCTGTGGTTGGAACATGTTGAGTATGTATAGATGAGGGCTCTATATGAGTAGAGCATTGTCCTTCCCGGTCCGCCACAAGGGGTTCCTCAATGGGGCGGAAAAATCCCATGCCCATTCTTCTTATGGCATCTTGGGGTATTTCAATATCTGCATCACAAACACCAACTTGCTCCGCACGGGAACCGTCATTTTCCTCGAACACCACACTACAAGATTCTACAACAGTTCCGGAGAGCTTATTGTAGACTCTATAAGTGTGGGATTCGGCACCATAACCAACAAAATACCTTCTAAGGCCTTAGATTCAAACTTAGATAAACGAACTCCTTTAATAAGAAAGAAACACTTACACCCGAATACCTGAAAGTATGAGATGTTTGGCTTGTTACCGGTAAGTATTTCATATGGAGTCTTGTCCAAGATCTTACAGAGGTATAATCGGTTGGATGAATGACAAGCAGTAGAGATTGCTTCAGCCTAGAAGTTATAGGAGATTTAAATTCGGCTAACATTGATCTTGCCATATCCATTAGAGTTCGATTCTTCCTCTCGGCTACACCATTTTGTTGAGGGGCGTACGCAGCGGAATATTGATGTATTATCCCCTCTTCACTTAGGAACTCATTTAAGGTATAGTTCTTGAACTCAGAGCCATTATCACTCCTTATAGCCAGAATGGGGATGTTGTGTTGACGTTGAACCTCGTTGGCGAAGTCGATGACAGTTTGTTGAGTTTCACTCTTCAGCTTGAAGAAATAAACCCAAGTGTATCTTGAGTAATCATCAACAATCACTAGACAATACTTCTTCCCACCGAGGCTTGCATGAGATGGAGGTCCGAAGAGGTCCACATGAAGGAGCTCCAAAATCATTTTTGAAGAGATAATGGTTTTCCTTCGATGAGGTGAGTCATGCATTTTCCCTTCAACACACGCCCTGCAAACACGATCTTTGGCAAAGGAGACATTTTCTTTTAGTCCAAGAATGTGGCCACCCTTGTGGAGACTTTGCAAAGTTCTCATATTGACGTGGGCTAGTCGGTGATGCCATAGCCAACCCGCGGTAGCCTTTCCGAAAAGACACATCGGGCCTGTAGTGGTTTTCCCCGAAAAGTCCACCACGTACAGGTCGTTTTCGACATATCCCACGAAAGCGACTTTTAGAGACTTGCTCCACAAGAGTACCACCAAATCGGCATCAATATAAACTGCAAAGCCCATCTTACCAAGGGCGCGAACTGAAAGTAAGTTGTACCCAAGGGTCTCAACAAGCATGACGTCCACGAGAGAAATATCGTGAGCCACCACAACTTTGTCGAGACCCAATACCTCAGATTTTGACTTGTCACCATAGGAGACGGTTATGTGATCAAGGTTTGGCCATATCTCCGTGATGATCTCCTTGCTTCTGGTCATATGACTCGTGTAACCGCTATCGAGTACCCATTTAGAACCACTACAAGCATAACCCTACAAGAAAATTACTTGTTGGTATTAGGTACCCATTTTTCAATGGGTCCTCTCATGTTAGTAACAAGGGTCTTGGGAACCCAAATAGACCAAGGAATGTCACAATCATAAGGGCCTACATAACTAGCATAAACATCACCATAATAATCACAATATAGTTCAAAGTTAGGATTGTTGATCCCTGCAAAACCATCATAATTAGTCTTGTCATTGGTAACGTTGCTAGTCTTTGGTTGAGGAGTCTTGCTCTTCTTATTGTTGTTGTTTTTCTTGCTCTTTGTCTTGGGTATGTAACCAAGACCTTCTTTACTATTGTTTGTCCTTTGCCTGCTCAGTATCTCATCAATAACCCCTTTACCTTTGTGTTGAGAACTTCTTGCAAGGTCTTCTTTTCCAGAGGATGAAGTGGAGGTACTTGGCACATCATACCATTTCAATTGATTTTGGAGCTGGTCATGAGACTCATTTAAAGTAGAATGATCACTCTTCAATGCCATGTGAGCACTTTCAAGATTATCAAACTTCTCCAAAAGTCTAGCATGAACATCCCCAAAGTCAATCTTTTCTTTCTTTAGTTTTTTTACCTTGGCAAGAGCATGGTCACGTTCTTTAATGAGCTGAGCTACAGCTTCTTCTTGTGACTCCTCAAGGGATTCGAGTATTTTTTCCAAGGATACTCGAGCTTCCTCTTCCAAGGCATTCTTCAAAGAAGTTATCTCCAAGGCATCTTCTCTTTCAATTCTTCCCTTTTCTTCAAGAAGATCTTCGGCTTGAGCAAGTTGACTCATAAGAGCATCAAAATGGAGTTTGTGCTCACCTTGTAGGTTAGTGAAAAAAGTATCCAAGGCAATAACTTCTTCTTTCATTTTAAGACTGTCATGATCATCCATATGCAAAATTATGTTAGTCTTAGGAAATGAAGAGCTAGAAGTTGATACCTCGGACCCTCTTGCCATTAGGCAAGTGGCGTTGTTGTTGATGGCATTCTCGTTCGGCGAGTCGAAGAGAGATGAGGGAGTCGATGTGGTGGCTATAGCAGCCACCTCACGGGAACTATCATCATCCTCTTCATCTTCACTTGCGGAGGAGTATTCCTCTTGAGCTACCAAGACAATCTTGGGTTACTTCTTGAAAGGGCTATTCTTCTTAATAAATTGCTTCTTCTTAGGTGCTTTAGATTTCTCTTTAAGAATGAGCCTGCCACCATTGTCTTCTCTATTTTGATAAGGACACTCGGCTACAAAGTGCATTCTATCTCCATAGTTGAAGCAAGTTCTCAATCTTGGGCCACTTTCTCTTCTTCCATTTGACCTGTTCTTGCGCTCAAGTTCAGACTTGGCTTTGGCAGGGTCCTTCCAAAAGTTCCTTCCATAAAATTCCATGTACTCACCATGAGCATGTTTGAATTCATCGGGGCAGTCCATGGATACCCCCTCAAAAGCTCCTTCATCTTCCTCTTGCTCAACAACATTCGCTTTGAGAGCCACGTTGACACCCTTTTGCATTCCAATGGCCCGAGCACGAGCATCTTCAGCATTCTTTGTTGCCACTTTGAATGACGCCATTTCTTGGATGACTTCGTTGGATGTCATTTGATGATAGTTATGTCTACCTTGCAGGCTCTTCAAATCCGTTGGCTCGAAAGGCATTAAGGCACTCACATATTTTCTTTTTATCCATGCATCATCAATGTGAGTGGCCCCATGCTTTCGAAATGTTGTTGCGATGCCCTTGAGTCTTCTATACATGTCCTCATGGTTTTCACCATCCAACATGTAGAATCCCTCAGCTTCATTACTAAGGGCATCATACCTGTTTCTTCTCATGCTTTCATTTCCAACGAAGAGATCCGTAAGAGCATCCCAAGCCTCTTTAGCGGTGTTGAGATGTTCGATGTGTGGCATGTCTTTGGGACCCACACCCAGTTGTATCATGTGGAGAGCGGTGGCATTCAACTGGCTATCCACAACTTCTCTTCTTGTTAGGTTGGTTAGATCTCCAATATGAAGACCCTCTTCAATAATCCTCCACAATTCAATAGAGGAGCTACAAACATGAGATTTCATTAGGAATTGCCATTGATTAAAGGAGGATGCAGTGAGCTTGGGTGGATCACCCCTATTATTTATATGAGGATGAGGGATAGGTGGGTCGGGGGAATATACGTGGCGAACCTCACTATATTCCTCCTTACCACTTCCCTTCTTGGAGGTGGAACCATTAAGTTTTTCACCTTCCACATCATCATCCTTGGATCCGGTGTTATCCTTTTCCATAGATGATGGTGTGGCAGCCTCAGAGGAGGATGGAGATGGGGCTATGGATGATGTAAGGTGAGCAATCATTTGATTCATCTCCTCCATCTTGGCCTCAAAGGATTTCAACAAGGTTGTTTCCAACGACTTGAGATCATCCATTGTGACCTTATCCACAGCCTCATTTCCATCATCCTTGGTACCCATACTACTCTTAGGCGGTTAAGCCCGAATTAAGAGCCAGGGCTCTGATACCAATTGAAATGGATCGTACCAATTTTTAATTATTTTTCAATTTTAGGCTTGAAATTCACTAGATAAACTATTATGTGGAATTTCCCTATATGCAACCCTATCTACTAGCGAGTAAAGAGCGAGTGGAAGAGGAACGGGTAAACCAAAGTGAAGCATGTGGAGACACAGGATTTGTTTGACCGCAGTTCCTTCCTTATTAAGGGAAGCACGCCTGCGTTGGAGGGGTGGGTGATACTAAGACCACCACGCCACAAAAGGCCTCACCCTGTTCTCCGATGGATCTCGCCACCAAAGGCCTGATCCACATTTCCACTATAGGTACCCTTCGAGGCGGGCATCGACGCCTTTACATAACTAGCGGGGCAACAACTCCACAACAACTTGGAGGCTCCCGGAATGACAACAAGCTGCCACAAGAACAAAGTTATCAAATACAATAAACAAGATCTAGGTATTTACTAGATCGGGAATTTCTCCAAGTTAATGGAGAGGAGTTGAAGCGCTTGATTCTTGATGATGATGATGAACTTCTCCTTCAATTCCCCCAAAGATCAAGACCTTCGGGTGGTTGAAGTGGGAGATCGAGAATGAGAGCTCTTGCACAAAAGTCTGGTCAATTTCGAATGAATCAAGAGTTCTGAACGTTGGGGAAGAAGGGGTATTTATATCCCCTTCAGAAACCAGCCGTTGCACACTTTGGGGGGCGGATTATCCAGCCCAAATGAGGGCCGGATTATCCGGTCTTGGGAAAACACTGCCCCAGACACGGAATATCCGGCAGATAATCCGCCCCTCTCAGAGCATCGCGCCGAGCTTGCCCTTGATCAACTTCTGGGGCCAGATTATCTGGTCCTATGCGAGGCCGGATTATCCGGCCTGGGGAGGAAAAACCGCCCCAGTTTGGATTTTCCGAGAGAAAATCCGACCGGATACCGAGCGATGCGCCTTGGCTCCTTTTGCTCGAAAACTGGGGGCGGATTATCCGGCCCATGCGACAGCCAGATTATCCGGCCCATGCGACAGCCGGATTATCCGGCCTGGGGAGGAAAAACCGCCCAGTTCGGATTTTTTGGGAAAAAATCCGACCGGATACCGAGTGATGCGCCTTGGCTCTCTTTGAGCAATGAGATAGGCCGGATTATCCGGCCCTTGGTGGGGCGGATTACCCGGCTCCCCTCAAAGCTTCCTGCACACTTAGCACACATAAATAATTTCCACAGTATTGTTATCTAACACGCAAAACATAGGAAAACATGAAATGTTCTTTCAGCAGGTACCAGGCTGACCCTGGAGAAATCCACTGGGAAGCAGCTAAGAATATCCTCAAGTACTTGAGAAGGACTAAGGATATGTTCCTGGTTTATGGAGGTGAGGATGAACTCAGTGTAAGGGGTTACACGGATGCGAGTTATCTCACTAACTCTGATGATTCTTGTTCGCAATCTAGATATGTGTTTGTTATAAACAGAGGGGCTGTGAGCTAGAAGAGTTCCATGCAAGAGACGATGTCTGCGTCTACAACATAGGCTGAGTATATTGCTGCCTCGGAGGCGGCAAAAGAAGTCATTTGGATGAGGAATTTCCTCATAGATCTTGGTGTGGTTCAGGGCTCGTCCAATCCGTTAGACGTGTATTGTGACAACAATGGTTCTATTGCACAAGCTAAGGAACCTAGACAACACCAGAAGAACAAACATATACTCATGCGGTACCACCTTATTCGCCAGTTCGTGGATCAAGGTGATATCAAGTTATGCAAGGTACACACGGATGCAAATATTGCGGATCTGTTGACAAAGCCACTTCCATAGCCGAAGCATGAGGTGTACCTGAGAGCCATGGGCATTAGATTCCTAGACATGTGATGTCGGATGATTGACTCTAGTGCAAGTGGGAGACTATTGGGAATATGCCCTAGAGGCAATCATGTATGATATTAATCCCAATGTATTCATAAATTTATTGTCCATCTATGAACTACTGATATGTATCATTGAATATGTGATTCGATTGTGGAACTGCATATTCATGTTGTTCATACTAATTGTCCTTGGTCATTGAGGTTGTGCTGGACACACAACTTAGACCAATGTGAAAGTCAACAGATGACTCAGTTCCACTTGTCATGGGCATAGAGATGCTATTCCAACTTACACAGATTCAGCTAAAGAGTTTAGCGAGTCGGACTGACCCATATGGAGATACAACGAATAAGTCGTCATTTGTATATCTCAATCAATGTAATCCTTAGACCTGAGGTTATTGCACAATCCGAGTTGAGGATCACCGACTTAGGTTATGCCAAACGCTGTTTCTTCACTAGGCAGTTATAAAGGCGGAGTTTGGGTCGACTGAGAATCAAGTTGCGTGATGTGAATAACCAAGATGGGATTTTGCCCCTCCGTCTAGAGAGATATTCTCTGGGCCCTCTCGGAAGATATGATTCGAAAAGCATGGCCATGCACGACTCGGTTAAGTGTTAACCGAGGTGATGGACTAAGAGTTAGTCAGATGAATCACTTATCTCGGATCAAGAAAAAGAGTTGGACTATCTAAGGGATGATGATTATTCGCCTATAGTTTGACAAGATATATCGTGAGGCAAAAGGGACTTAGACAAAAGTCGCATTTGGTACTTGGGAGTCGGCACGTTCTACTAGGAGCCACTACCGACTGATTGGTCACGAGTGAGACTTGGATCGTGTCCGAGTTACCATGATCCTGTCGGGTCACACACTTAAGAGCGGGAGCAAGTTTGGGTTAGACCCAAACAGGAAATCTATTTGGGTTGGACCCAAATAGAGACATGAACTAAGTCAGCAAGTTGGACTTGTAGTGACTAATATAGGCCTTTTTAGTGAATGGGCCACAAGTGAGTGGAGACCACTTTCACTCCCTATATATGTTGGGGGGCAGGTGCTTAGAGCAAAGAGTTAGGTCACTCCATGTGTTGGAAACCCTAGCCCTAGTCCAGTCCTGTCACCGTCATACCGGACCTAGTAGTCCACCACCAGCGCTCCTCCTCGTACGTGTGGGTACTGGCGGAGGTGTTGTACATTCAGCACTTCGACGATCGTGGAACCGGAATGGATTGTGAGGACTGCACTGCATCAAAGGACGTGCTTCATTGATTCCGTAACTGCGCGTCTAGTGGTAATCCTCGTGGCCTTCTACCTGAGCTAGATCTTGGGATCACCGCGTAGGGAATTTTTTTTTGTTTATCTCTGCATGGCCCAACACCTCTAGAGTCCTAGGATAGTTTCTAGCAAATAACTCATTCATATCGTACCTTGTTGACCTAAAGGGTGGAAGAATTCCAAGGTGACAAGCATACCCTGCATCTGCTAGGTAGAACTTGCCTTTAGGGAGCTTGAGCCCATAAACTCTCTCAAGGTTGTTATTCAGAATTGTGGCATCATGGGCAAATCCTTCCTAGCCAGCAAGCACATGTGTGAATTTCATGTCAAAATCAATAGCGGCAAGCACATTCTGGTTGGGGTAGTGATTTCTCCCTTGTATGAAACTTGTTCGGCTTTCAACAATCTAGCCATGACATTAGTACCATCAATTGCTCCAATACAATCCTGGCATTACAAGAAAGTAAGGGGACAGTGTAATAGAACCATCTCGTGAAGTACAAGGTAGAGCCGCTCACCTTGGAAAATGGGAACCATCGACCGTTACCTTGTATCTTCAAGAAGGTTTGACCACTAGGTGGCTTGATCATCTCTCCCTGAGCTCGCCAACATCATAGAGAACCTGATGGAGATACCGACAAATCGTCTCGGTAGATCTCCTCCATATGATGTGAATCGCTCAGAATCTCTGGTTATGTCCCATAACATGAAGAAACAGAGCCACTTGCTCTCCGATAGAGGTGTTGATGTTGTCCTTAAGCAAACCCCTAGACCTTAAAGTTTGCACAAGATGGTTAAAAGAATCCCTTCTCATCCTGAGCATGGTGATAGCACATATATTGTTGTTGTTGTAGATGTAGTTCAGATTTGCCATCCTCTCTATGTCTTGCTGCATCATGGGGCCATATGTCACTGCCACCCTATTAGTCCTACTAGTCGTTGTTCTGTGGATCAAGAGCATCCATGCCTAAATCACAGTGACCAGGGAAGCTTCCTAGATGCTAACGCTCAGATGTTGGTCCTAAACAGTGTGGCATTGTGTAAGTTCTCTAGGTACTACCCTAATGTCGAGCTAACTACGTAGGTAGTAACGTAGAGGAGGAGGAGGGAAGGACAAGATTCTTACCTCCATGGCTGCAGATGTTGATGACTGGGAGCAGGCAGAGAAGAAGGCGAGGGAGAAGTCGATGCCGTAGATTTATGAGGCCTCTATTGCTAGAGTCATATAAGACGTAGCAGTCGGTGTTGGAGTGGTCGTAGCAGCCGCTGCCGGAGATCTAAATCGTTGCTGCCAAAGCCACCGCCCAAGAAGAAAATAGGGATGGATTTTTCTCCCACCAAGTGGTGACACTATAATAAGGAGGTGAGCCTACTTTTCACGCCATATGGCGCAGCAATTTTCCTGGCTCCCGCTGTCTTCGTGCTGCCTCATTGTGCACGACGTTCTTCTCCTTGCGCTCACCAGGGTCTGGCCCCGTGGAAACGCCAAAAATCGGCATTCCTAGCAGGCCAACTTTTGGCATGCTTTGAAACCCGTGCGATGCAAAAAAATCCATGCGACCGAGCAACACAAATGGGCCAAATTCTTCTGGCACCATGCAAGTAATGGAAAAGAGGGCTAGCAAACATGCCCTAGACGGCATATCAGATTCATAAAAAGAAGAGGCCAAGAAGGTCAGTACAACGCCAAATATGATACAAACATGACGTCACGTGGATTACACCATCACCCACACCAACCAAACGACAAAGACTAGCCTTGAACCATCTCCGGCCAAGAAAGGCGAGGATACGATACAACAAGCTTCTAGGCCGCATCACAACCAAAGAAGGAAACTACACTACACACGACCAATCCAACTCTAGGAAGTCACAAGCCAATGCACCACCCACCCATAGCGCCTAAGAGACGACGAGTGAGCGGTGGGAAGGAACCTGATCGAAGGAGGCATCAACGTGGAAGCGCCATCGATGGTGTACATAGCTCCCCGAAAACCCATGCTCTGGGAGGCAGCCAAGACCGGACTCCAACTAGTGTGCTGAGACTCCAAGAACCACCTAGGCGACGGCCCCAAGGAGGGAACACCATAGTTGTACCACGTTGCCTGATCCGTAAGACTGGTCTAGGGTTTCTCCCGCTGCTCGAGGCGGGGAAGCACGGGCACTGCCATGACAATGCCTCCAAGGGGTGATTACGCCCACGAGCATCATCATTGCCAACTTCACACAGGGATTTCGCCCTGGCCCTACCATCAACCCCAACACCATCATACACGCAGCAAGGAGTCACCTTTTGACACCGCCGATAAGAAGAGAGCCACAAAGGTCGTCAGTGGAGCAGGAGGGTTGAGCACCATCTCACCATCACCAAAACAAGGACTAGGCAGTGAGGACCTAGCCACCATCGACTAGCCGGCCATCGATACTGCCAAGGGTGCTAGCCACCACCAGGCTTTCCGCCAGCCGACATGGGATCGGGAGAGGAGGCCCCATGTCGGCTGACCACCACAACTAAAGCATCCATGCAGCACGTCGGATCAGGAGCTCCTCGCTCCAGCACTACACCCCCAAGATTCGACCCAGATAGGCCCACAAAGGCCTAGATTGGGCCCTTCCATCATGTGTGACCGTGGGTACGAGGAGCACGCTACTTGTTACAGCCTCTGCCATGCGCTCTATGCACATTCACATCGTGCCCTCCCTACATCTCTATATGTTGTCGCGCTGTCAAGGACCACGTCCACCACACAGGCTGACAACCCTCATGACGGGGCATGGTGGGAGAGAGAATCCCGCTCTTATCATCAGTGGAACGAGGTTTGCCCGGTTGTGTCTTTTGACAGAGGCAAAGGATAGAGGGGAGGGTGTGTCGGCCCTTGGTGGCAGCTAAGGTTGGCCTCCAGTGCCACCTGAGCAGGGACGACACGGAAGGAGCGAAGACAATAAGTGTAACTAGATCCTTAGAGTATCTTTAGCTGAGCAAACTACAATCATGGTAAACAAACAGAGTTTCCTAATTGTTGGATGGAAACAACCTCGTACCTAAAAACCCAATGGCGGAATACGGTGGAGCGGGTGGAGATAGTAGGAAGGCGATTTACATAGTGGCAGAAGACTATGAAGTGGAGCGGGGCAGAGACAACGGGATGGACGGGAACAACGACAACGACATGCATGAGACTGAGCGGAGGAGTTGTGGATATGGTGGCGGCCAGACATACAAATTGATAGAGGAAGAATATGGTCCCTTTACAAAATGGTGGTCTCGCTTGTAAGAAAAACTAGACCGGTGTAAAAATCTCAATGAGGAGGGACCGTCAAGCAAACTAAGCCTAGAGTAGGACATGAAAAACAGTGCCTAAATCAGAAAGCCTACTTCGTGCGAGAAGCGCTCGCACCTCTAAAGTCAAACCACCAGCCTAGATCTATAAAAAATCTTGTTTTCTAGGTAAGAAATATAGAGAAATTGTCTTTCCCATTCTTTTCCCTAAACCTTCTACAAAGAAAGATGCTTATTTCTTATCTCAACACAATCTTCACCACCAAGAACTCATATTGCTTAGACTAGGGTGCAACGGTGGAGCGTTTTAGAGTGTTTTGTTCATGCACACCATCAAGCCCATGGTTTGCGGCATGACACTGACTGTCAAGGACTAGGTTATATTCACAACAAGCGTCATAACCCTGTTAGCACCATGAAGGGGCATGTGTGCCCCCATGTGTGGTTTTGGTAATTAATGACAATCTCTATGGACTAATGTTTATGTTGAGTTGTACTTGTAGAGATTATCCATGGGCAATGCTTGAACCATGTGTTAGCTTCAAGGATGAAATAATAAGAAAACAAATAAGATCAAAGGATGACCAAGGTGATACTAAAGAGAATATCCAAAGTATGGTCATTTAAGAGTTGAGTCTATCACAAGCATGTCTTAAAGAATGAGAAGGTTGAGTTTATCTTTGACACATCATCATCTTATGAAGCAAGAAGTAAAGATAGAAGGCAATGAATTCACGAAGGATTGCTTGAGTGATGCTTTTCCATATTGAGTATAGGGAAGCAATATGTGAGTCTTCATCAAGCAAGCGCAACTAAGAAAGTGTTCAACTTGAAGTGGACAAGATCATCATCATCTAGCTCAAATGGAACGTGAATGGCAAAGTTATGATCTTGACAGATTTTATATTTTACCAGTCTCTTAGTGTTGGTTGAGAGACCGGGTTATTGGATATATATATAGCCATACTATCAAGAGGGCTCTCGAGTGAGTAACTTGACCGCATCGTTTGAAGAGAGCTACAACCTTTGAATCCTTGGCATCATCTTTATTGGTTGTTATTTGGCTTTTATGCATGAGAGGTTTTAGAGCTTGTGTTAAGTATCATAACAAGCTCTAGTCCAATAAAAATGAATTTCATATGAATATCTTATTACTTTTTTATTATTGGAGGTTTTACTCATTCTTCAACTTAGGAGGTTTATCGCCTATTTCTTCTTAGTATATAATCCCCTATTAAACTATGATAGTTCACTGCATGATCTTGTATATCCACTACAACACGGAGCTCAGGAGCTGGCGCTTATAGACGCTGAGGAACAGCCTTAGTCGTTGCGCTCGCGCTGGCGTGGCAAAAATGTCGTCAGGGATAACTGCATTAGGATTCACGAACGGCGGCGCATTTTTTGGCACGACACAACGTGATCTTCCAACCTAGAGCTGTCGTGGCATGGCAGAGGATATGCCTCGTTACATTAATGAAGACAACTAATATTTAGTGATGTGTAACCTCATGGTGCGGTGCATTACTTTGCCTTGTTTGGCACCTTCCAGCGGCAACAGTTAATGACAATTATTGATTAACAAATATGATTTCTCACTAAATTCGGAATGTACTAAATACTCATTAAGATATATAACTATATTTATTTACACAATAAAGCAGATTACATATATTCACATGATCCTAAATTAACTATCACAATTGCTACTAATATTACAATGCAAAGGGTTGCATGTTGCAAACCAGTTGTTTTTTCTAGAGCAAATTTTCTAATTCTCTTAATCTTCAATCTATCTAATTCTTTATTTATCTTATGTGCAAAGTGGATATCAGCTAGCTGCAACTCCAGCTATATCTTCTTTTCTTCTATGATTTCCTTCTCTTGTAGAATTTTCTTGATGTCTTACATCAACTGCTTGTTTTCGCTGTCTAGAACGAGCATCATGTCTTCGATGCTTCTCAAACGAACCTACATATAAGGCAAATAGATTGAATCAGTAAAAAAAGAACTCAAATCCCAATAGATCAAACCACAAAAAACAGATTAGTGGAAGGATCCTGACAATATTTTCCGACGAGGACGGACAGATCCGGATCCAGATCTTACGGGAGGCGAGACAAACAAATCCGACTCAATAACTCACGGGAAGGGACACGAGGGATAGATCTAGCTCGAGATCTCACAAGGAGTGGGGTGAGGGACGATAGATCCGACTCGAGATATCACAGGGAGTGGGACGAGGGACGACATATCTATCTCAAGATCTCACGGGGAGTGGGACGAGGGACAGATCTATTTAAGTGCAGGTGCGCACCGGCTGGTCGTTGGCGGCTGGGCGGGAGTGAGGCTCATCTGCTGAAATGTGTTAGGGTTGTGCGTGAACTAGAGGTGGTTGGTGGATTGGTGGGGGTATATCGAGTGCCTTGGTGGGCTTGGTGGTCTTGGTGTACCTTTTTAAGTCAAAATCTTTTAGCCTTATAACCAAAAAGGAGACATTAAACAACATGGATATTTAGTTATTACAGATTTCGTAAAGCAGTCGATAAAAAGCAACATACGATTTCTGGTAGGAAATCACAAATATACACACTCAATAAACGACACTAGTATTACTTATTACATAAGCTCAACTAAGTCAGTTATTTCACTCCTAATCGACACTATATCTTTGACAATACTATTGCACTCCTCCTTAATCAAGGTTAGATATTTCTTCTCAGTATGGAATTCCTTGCATACTTCTTCTCGTGGCGTGTTCAAATCTTCATTCGATTTGACCTCACACCACAAATGAATTAAAGTGTGCTGAAGTAATATCGATTCGTGCTCTTCATCAACCCATGCCAAGAAATCGCATGCCGTTTTTGTTGGGTTCGCAGCATAGAAAACAAAAAAATTCCTACGATGGGAACTATACGCCAAGATCTATCTACTAGATACAAGCAACGGGTGGATATACATCCATAGAGAACTTATCTTGAAGACAACAAATCTTTGTTAACGAGTTGGAACTCGTGGATGATATAGTCATACACTTGCCGATCTCAAGATCGTGATGAAGTCTAGCAGGTCCGGCTCTAGCACGTCCATCAGATCCAGCTCCAGCAAGTCTAGCACCACCAAGTCCAGCAACACAAAGCAGCGGTGCATCCGTGATCGCACATACATCCGGTACCCCGACAACCTCCGTCCCTCGCTCCAGCAAAGCAGCAGAAGCAGCAACTCCTTTCCAGATAAAGCCACCGGCAACATGTATCTCGCTAATCTGAGACCATGGGGAATAACTAGAGGGGGAGAGAGATCCTTCACGAGGAGGTGTGTCATGTGAGGAGGAGAGGGGGGCCTTTTATAGGGAAAAGGGGAGCAACCAAGGGCCATGGGGTGGCAGCCATGGTGGTGCCCCCACCTCTTCCATCATTCATGTGGTGGATGCTCCACTCACATAAATATGCCTCCACTCACACTTCCACTCACATGCATTAAATTTCCACCAAATTTAATGCAAGCTCTCATTAAATAAAACTATTTTATTTATTTTATTCAGAATTTTTTCAATTACATTAATTAACAAACATTCACATAAAACCCCCTACAACATTTCAATATCACATGTAGAACCAGTTTCTGCAATTTCACCCAAAACAATTCTGGTTTCCATCGAAATGATTCCAGCGTTTTCTTAATCTTTATCTGAAACATATTTTCTCCTAAATGGTGTCGGTATCCCTTCAGTGTTTCACCCTACGGTTCACGAATTATGTAGACATGATCGAGACCCCTCTCCGATCAATAATCAGCAGCGGGACCTAGAGATCCGTACCGACTCCCACATATTTAACGATGACTCTTGTGATCGTGTGAACCTTTAACATTGTAACTAAATCCCTTTGTCTCGTGACATATTGCATGTCCGAGATTCGATCATCGGCATCCAAATACCTAGTTTGATCTTATTATCTACATGCACCCTTTTCTTGTTCCCGTGATATAATATTCTAGTGATCACATCACTTGCTTGTAAGATATTTCAATGTGATATCACCGAGAGGGCCTAGAGTATATCTATCCGTCATCGGGATGGAAAAATCCCACTCTTGATCCATGAGCCTCAACATAACACCTTCGTAGCACTGAACCCACCTTTATAGTCACCCTGTTATGGTGTGACGTTTGATGTTATCAAGATACTCTTCCGGTGTTAGTGATTAACATGATCTCACGGTCTAAGGACTAGGATTACATTGTATGATGTTATAGAAATATAAACATAATTACTTTGATCGTAATGCTATACTTCAGATGAATGTTCATCACATCATTCCACCAATGTTGTGACCTCGTTATTAACAACATCCAATGTCCATGATCAGGAAACCTTGATCATCTTGTTAATCAATGAGCTAGTTTATAAGAGAGGCATAACTAGGAACTTTCCTTTTGTTTATTAAACACACATGTATTAACGTTTCCAATTAATACAATTATAGCATGCAAAATAAACATTTATCATAAACATGGAATAAGATAATAACCACTTTATTATTGCCTCTCGGGCATATTCCCTTCAGTCTCCCACTTGCACTAGAGTCAATAATCTAGTTTGAAAAACTTTGCGTATTGAACACCTATGGCTTTCTGGTGTTGCATATACGCGATTGCTAGTGGTTAACATAATCTTCGGATATGACAGTTTCAGGTCCGTGTGTATTTGCATGTCTTTGCGTCACGACGCATCACTCATTCTCAAATGAGATGGCATTGTATAAATTTGGTCATTTGGTGAGACCTTTAGTTTGTTCCGGTTAAAATATGTTGATATTATTGTCATACAATATATCTTCATAGTATTAGCCCACTTTGAACCACACCTAATTTGATAACAAACTACTTAACACAAATGCCCTCCTTTGCTGGTACTATAGCAGTCATATACTTAGCCTTTTGTTGTAGTATCCGTCACAATGTCTCAACTTTGGAACTCATCCAAATCCATCATGGAACATCATTTCCATTACATTGTGCCACCCATAGTCTAAATTGAGATAAATTTAATTTGTATCTTGTGACAAAACTAGTATCAATGTAACACTTTACAATGAACTACCTTCAACTATTTGTCACTTATACATGCTATATTCTTAGTTCTTCCAAGGCTCATAAGAATATCTTTACTATCGTCCAATGGTCATCTTATGAATCATTCTGGTATGTGCTCATAACATTTAGAGCATAGGACATATCTGGATATATACATATCACAGTATAGTCGATCAAAATTTTCATGTAATTTTACTCACCAAGTGTTGAAACACTTGAATCTTTATACAACCTTTCCATGCAGTAAGAACATTTCTTGTTGTTTCCATATTGAACCCTTTTCATATCTCATATATGTATGTCTAGAATAACCATATTAGCGCCTCAATCTATCCATATAGACATTGATGCCAAATATTCCGGTTTTGCCCAAGTCTTTCATCGAAATCCTATTTTAATGAAATTCTTAACTTGTGTCAATAAAAGATACATCATTTCCAATCAACAATATGTACTCTGCATAATGTATTGGAAATTTGTCTCAGGGCTCCCACTTAATTTCTTGCAAATGCAAGCATCTTCATCATCTCCGATGAAATTAAACTCCTTTAACATTTTCATCATGGTGAAGATTTCAACTTCGCTATGCTCACTTCAACTATTAAAGTTTGCATGCCCTTTTAGCACATTTTGAATTAACAAAACCCTTCGGACCGTGTCATGTACACGTCCTAGGTAACCATTCTATTAGAAGAACCTTGTTTTGTTTATTCAACTACCATATACCAAATTATATGTAGTGGTTGCTACATTAATCCGTCAAGACATATCGCTATGAAAGATCAAATCTTGTCATAGTCAACTCCTTGAACATTGTCGTAAACTTCTTTCCGACCTGTCGACTATTTCATAGATGTTAAACATACATGTTTATTTCTTTATAGATCCAAAACATGACCGATAGGCTTCACGCCTTTCCAGAGGGTCTTCAAAGTTTAGAAACTTGATTTCTCGTGTATGGATACTATCACGGATTCTATGACTTCTAGTCATTTTATGGAGTCAGGGCCCATCACCGCTTCTTTGCATGTAGTCGGTTCATCATTGTCAAAACAATAATGACTTTTATTTCAAATCTTACTATTTGATTCTTACCGACCCACATGGTTCAATAGGAACTCTAATCTCTAAGATCACACCCTTTGTAATCACGGGAGCCATGAGCATTGTGGCCGCCACCAGGACACTTTCCGGCGCTGCGCTACTTAGCACATATAGCTAAGGTTCAACAACCTTATCAAAGTTCTATTGTCCTCCCACTTAAATTTTCACGAAAAATTCCTTCTCAAGAAACTTGACGTTCCAAGCGACAAACTCTTTTGTCCTTGGTGTTATGGAGGAATTCCCAACAAATTCTTTGGGATAACCTACAAAGACGTGATTATCCGACTTTGGTTGTAAACATTTTACTTATGCATAGCATACCAAAATTTAAGAAAAGACAATTCGGGTTTTATCCCAAACCATAACCCATATGGTGTCATTTCAATGGATCACGATGGTGCTCTTTTTAGTGTAAAAGCGGTAGTCTCTAAAGCTTTAATCCTTAAAACATAATGGCAGTTTTATAAATGACACATTTGATCTTACCATGTCAAACAAGGTTTGATTTGATCTCTCGAACATACCATACTCTTGTGGTTTATAAGGAAATGCAAATTCATGGAACAATTCCTGAAATCTTAGGTGTTTTGCTAAACCTGTAACTCAAATATCTTCCTTTATGATCAAATCATAAACTCTTTTATTTTCTTGTTACAATGATTTTTCACTTCATCTTGAAAGTCTTTGAACAATTTTCAAATGTTTCATACTTCTTCCTTATTAAGTAAATATATATGTATATATATTCACTCAAATTTCTGGAGAAAGCATATGAAGCAAAAATATCCATCGCATATGGCTACACATAATGGACTATATACATCAACATGCATAATATCCAATAAGTTAGTCATCCGTTCCCCTTTGGCCTATGGACGGAGTTTCAATTATCTCGAGGAAAGATTCACAAGCGTCAATTGATCAAAATGAAAAGACACCAAAAATCCATCAACATGGAGTTTCTTCATGTTTACTTTCCAATATAATTCAAACAGCGATGTCACTTCATAAGTGATCTTCCAATCATTTGTCTTACGACATTTTAGCAATAATGTTTATGGATGTGATTTATCCAACTAAACTTGTAAAAGTTCATCCATCCTTTATGGAATACAGTAATTATTTGAACAACCATTGTTCTCGTAATACCGGAACAAAATAACAATTATTAAAACAAATCTTGAAGGCTAGGTTTGACGACAACGGAAACACAATAACACTTTATTTGTTTTCGATGAACATCATCACTTATTCTCTTTCCTGTTACTTAGGCCGTTACAATTCATGAATTGTGTTGTTCTGTATGACACTTCACACCAACCAATTCGATATCCAATACCTCAGAACCACATTGTTTAGCAAGCAAGGAATACAACCATAACATGTATATCTTCTATATACCTAAGTTGGACATCTCCAACCTTTTCTTTTCTGCCAAATATTTATAGATTCTCTTTCAACAATTCCTTTTCTTTTAAAAGAATCTATCAACATCAATAGTGGTGTCATTCACATGACACATAGTACAAAGTGTATATAGTCAAATACTAATAACTTTGGACTTGCACTTTGAAGTGGATCACCATCATCAAATGTTTGGTGTTCTTTAAAAAATCCATTCTTTAGTAATCTATTAGTGTAGTAAACATTTTACTTACATATTCTATTCATCCTCATCATCACAACTTTCATGATCAAGCTACTATAACCTATAAGGAAGAATCGCGAGTATAATGTTAGTTCCCAAAACCTTTTTGGGAGATCCGGATGGCTAGCATCTCCATCCTACACAAAAACTCATACAATATGAGAACATGTATTTTGCTAAATTATACTCTATCATAATGCAACCAAAAACATTGTTTCATATATCACAATATCTTCCACACATGATGGTTTCTGAAACAATTTTTCAGCTCCTAGATAATCTTGATATTAAAACAACTTTTGAATATCAATAATCATGGAGGCAAACATGATACTTTAGATACTAACATTGGAATTCTTACTCTTGATTTAATACTACTAATTAAACTTCATGGAGTAAATAGAGTTTGCTGAAAGTTTGCAATAGGACTTCTAAACTTTAAATTGACATTCAAAACAATACGATACCAGTTCATAAAGTAAATATCCAGAATTCTATAGTTCTATTATCTCAATTAAAACTAAGCATTAGGTAGTGAATAGATGCCAATGACTACAACAAATTATGCAAATTCACTTCGATTTAGTTTATGACAAATTGAGTTCGACTAATCCAAATTAGAAATGAACTCCCACTCAAAAATGACATCCCTCGTGCATTTTTGGTGATTACATGAACCAAATCCACTACACCAAGTCTGATCATCACATGAGTTGGTGTAGCTTCAAAGGCAAGCATCCATATGGGCATCACATCAACTATATGACTCATGCTTAACCTTTCGGTCCGTGTTTCGAGGCCATGTATGTACATGCTAGGCTCGCCAAGTAAGAACCTTAGTACATGCGTGTGTAAAACTGTCTTACACCCATGGTATGAAAGCGTAGAGCCGAGTACACCCGATCATCACGTGATGTCTCAAAACACGATCCATAGAATGCTGCATACTTAAGGAAGAACACATTTTATCTTGATATTTAAATGAGGGATCATCTTATAATGCTACTAAAACGCCAAACTAGCAATATAAGATGCAAACATCATATGCGTAAAGTGGAATGATATGGTCCATGCATTTGATCACCATCATGTGCATCGTGGTATGATCTCTATCATTCCTTTGTGTGTAAGGCCAAGGTCTATGGAACTTACACGTTAGGTGTGTTGTAAGGGTATCTACCATACATCAACTTACAATATTACTATATCATGACACTAACCCAGCAACAATCTAAACTAGACATCTCTAATTTATTCGTTGCAAATTTTACGTGGCTTAGGGATTTCGAAGATAGAATCGGTCTTACCTAAGAACATGGAACCACAACGATGATAACTAAGTTCTTAGAAACTAGTTGTAAATCAGATATTGACTATAGTAGGAGAGACAGACACCCGTCAGCCACTTATGCAAAACTAGTTGCATGTCAGTCGTGGAACCGGTCTCATGTGCGATGACATGTAAGGTTGGTCCGGGCCGCTTCATCCCACTATTCCACCAATATCCAAAATACATGAAAGAACCAATAACATGATCATCATCGCCCATATATAAACAAATGTGTACTACCCGTGCAAAGCACCTACGCATAGATCAGGCTCTGATACCACTGTTGGGTTCACATCATAGAAAACAAAAAAATTCCTACGATGGGAACTATACGCCAAGATCTATCTATTAGATACAAACAACGGGTGGACATACATCCATAGAGAACTTACTCTCGAAGATAGCAAAGATTTGTTAACGAGTTGGAACTCGTGGATGATGTATTCATACACTTGCCGATATTTTAAGATCGTGATGAAGTTCAGCAGGTCCAGCTCCAGTACGTCCATCAGATCTAGCTCCAGCAAGTCCAGAACCACCAAGTCCAGCAACACAAAGCAGCGGTGCATCCGTGATCGCACATACATCCGGTACCCCGACAACCTCCGTCCCTCGCTCCAGCAAAGCAGCAGAAGCAGCAACTCCTTTCCAGATAAAGCCACCGGCAACATGTATCTCGCTAATCCGAGACCATGGGGAATAACTAGAGGGGGAGAGAGATCCTTCACGAGGAGGTGTGTCATGTGAGGAGGAGAGGGGGGCCTTTTATAGGGAAAAGGGGAGCAACCAAGGGCCATGGGGTGGCAGCCATGGTGGTGCCCCCACCTCTTCCATCATTCATGTGGTGGATGCTCCACTCACATAAATATGCCTCCACTCACACTTCCACTCACATGCATTAAATTTCCACCAAATTTAATGCAAGCTCTCATTAAATAAAACTATTTTATTTATTTTATTCAGAATTTTGTCAATTACATTAATTAACAAACATTCACATAAAACCCCCTGCAACATTTCAATATCACATGCAGAACCAGTTTCTGCAATTTCACCCAAAACAATTCCGGTTTCCATCGAAATGATTTCAGCGTTTTCTTAATCTTTATATGAAACATATTTGCTCCTAAATGGTGTCGGTATCTCTTAAGTGTGTCACCCTACGGTTCACGAATAATGAAGACATGATCGAGACCCCTCTTCGATCAATAATCAGCAGCGGGACCTAGAGATCAGTACTGACTCCCACATATTCAATGATGACTCTTGTGATTGTGTGAACCTTTAAGGTTGTAACTAAATCCCTTTGTATCGTGATATATTATATGTCCGAGATTCAATCATCGGCACCCAAATACCTAGTTTTATCTCGTTACCGACATGCACTTTTTTCTCGTTCCCATGATATAACATTCTAGTGATCACATCACTTGCGTGCAAGCTATTTCAATGTGATATCAGCGTGAGCGCCTAGAGTATATCTATCTGTCATCGGGATGGACAAATCCCACTATTGATCCATGAGCCTCAACATAACACCTTCGTAGCACTGAACCCACCTTTATAGTCACCCTGTTACGGTGTGACGTTTGATGTTATCAAGATACTCTTCCGGTGTTAGTGATTAACATCATCTCATGGTCTAAGGACTAGGATTACATCATATGATGTTATAGCAATATAAACATAATGACTTTGATTGTAATGATATACTTCGGATGAATGTTCATCACATCATTCCACCAATGTTGTGACCTCGTTATTAACAACATCCAATGTCCATGATCAGGAAACCTTGATCATCTTGTTAATCAACGAGCTAGTTTATAAGAGAGGCATAACTAGGAACTTTCCTTTTGTTTATTAAACACACATGTATTAACGTTTCCAATTAATACAATTATAGCATGCAAAATAAACATTTATCATAAACACGGAATAAGATAATAACCACTTTATTATTGCCTCTTAGGCATATTCCCTTCAGTTTTCTCATGGATGCATGCGTAGGACTTGCGGCCGGTGTCCTTCGGTCTTGTCCTATCACACACCACAAAGCGACGCGGTGGTAAACCACACTTGCAACTCCGGTCTGACTGTGAGTCGACTCCATTCCAATCTGGTTCATAGATATCCGCATGTACATTGGGGTGGGTCTTCAAAAGGAAAACAACCATGTGTGAGATTGAAAATTCCCCAAATTAGATCTCGATCAAACAAACGGCAAGCATGGTGCAATCTAATTGTAAATGGATGGAGTATAATCGATGCACGTACCAGCATCTCACAGTCGAGCTATCTACCTGACGTCTACTAAAGCTATCACCAGGCGCCTCCACAGTCTCTGGTTCCATTGCTCGCAAGCTGAAGATTCGTCCCGAGGTAGGTTTTAGAGAGGAAAGCCAGATATGAAGACAAGGCTAGGCTGGGTGGTGGGCTAGCCAAGTCAGCGACACAGACCAAACCAGTCAATGTGATGCGCTTGACATTTGCCACTATGAGACCGGAAGTTAACGGCGCCTGCAATGGGCGGTGCATATTGCAATGCCTCCATACATCTGCCACAACATTAAAATGCGTTGGTCAACTCGGACACCAACCACGGCACTAACATCCACCGGTAACCTGTGTGCCACGGCGTATAATTGGCCGCCGCGACAAAATGGTGCCACGACAGCTCATTCGTCACGTAACCAACTATTGCCGGTTCTTTTCGCTTATGCTGTCCCAAAAATCTGCCAGGTATGGGGGTAATTTTGTAGCGATCTTGTTATCTTCTTCGAAACGAGCCCAAGTTCATCGAAAACAGAGTTCAGATGCAAAATTTATGTGAAAGGTTCGATATGGATCTGGGCAGCGTGATCTCGTCATGGCCCCCCTCTCATATATGCCAACAGAATACAAGTACAATACATGAATGAATACCGTATCTATCTAGGAGCCTTATAGTGCACTCCAAGATGCCGGGTAGAACCCATGTCCTTCTCTAACACACCCCCGTAGTCTGAACCAGGAAGAGCATCGACGTGAACATAGGCATCCCTTTAGTAAATATATCTACAAACTATACCGAGGATGGCAAGTGAAGCACAAACAACACCTTGGGCCACCTTCTCCCGAACAAATTGAATATCAAGATCTATGTGTTTTGTGCGCCGATGATGAATACAGTTCACTGAGATAAACAACACTCACATTGTCACAATAGGCAATGGTAGCGGTCACAATAGGACGATGTAGCTCCTGCATAAGTTGGCATACCCAACATGATTCTACCACAGCTATAGCAATAACTCGATTTTTAGCCTCAGCACTAGAACGAGAGACCATTATTTGTCGACGGGAGGACTAGCTAATCAAATTATCTCCAAGGTACATGTAAAACCCTGACGTAGAGCATCTGGTATCCGAGCAGCTCGCCCAGTCGGCATCCGAATAGGCAATGAGAGAGAAAGAGAAGATCGGTGTAGGGTGAGACCATGAGAGAGAGTAACTTTAAGGTAACAAAGAATGCGCTTAATGAGAGAAAAGTGAGGCTCACATGGATCATGCATGTGTAGACAGACTTGTTGGACATCATAAGAAATATCAGGACGGGTGAGAGTGGCAAACTGTAGTGCACCGGCGAGACTACGATAAAGAGAAGGGTCAGAAACTAGTGGACCATCATTGGAGGAGAGTTTCGATTTGGTGTCTATAGGAGTGGTAACATAATGATAATCATGCATACCAGCATGAGAGAGAATATCTAGGATATACTGATGCTGAGAGAGATGAATGCGGGTGGAGGAGCAAGTTACATGAATGCCAATAAAGTGATGGAGAGGACCAAGATCCTTCATGGAAAATTCATGACTAAGAGAAGTAGTAAGGTTGGATAGTAAGGTGGTGGAAGATGTTGTGAGGATGATGTCATTGACATAGAGAAGAATATAAGCAGTGTCGGAGCCGCGATGAAGGGTGAAGAGAGAAGCATCGGATTTGGATTCAACAAAACCAATGGTGTGATCAAAGGAGGAGAATCGTTGGAACCAAGCACAAGGGGCCTTCTTAAGTCCGTAGAGGGACTTTAGGAGACGATAGACATGAGTAGGATGTTGGGAATTGAGAAACCCCAAAGGTTGTTGGCTGTAGACAACTTAATCAAGATGTCCATGGAGAGATGCATTTTTAACGTCTAGTTGATGGATAGGCCATGGGTTGGAAAAGGCAAGGGAGAGAACAATATGAATGGTGGTTGCTTTAACAACAGGACTAAATGTTTTGTCAAAATCAACTCCCAATGGGAAAATCGACGAACAACCCATCGTGCTTTGTGGCGAGCAAGAGAGCCATCAACATTAAATTTGTGATAGAAAATCCATTTTCCGCTCACTATGTTAGCACCGAGAGGAGGAGGGACTAACGTCTAGGTTTGATTGAGAGTGAGAGCATCATACTCTTCTTGCATGGTGTGACACCAATTGGGATCACGTAGGGCTATGAGATAATTAGATGGTAAAGGGGAAGAAACGATGGCTTGAAGGTTTAATTTGTTAGGGGGGACTAGGAAGGTGACTAGTGGTAGAGCATGTGCGATGCACAACAGGGGTAGGTGGATAGAGAGGGCTGGCTAGAGGTGGGGCAGGCGCGGGTGGAGGGCTCGCTACCGCGACAGGAAAGTGAGGCTCAGCAAGCTTCCGTGGCTCTGTGGTAGGCTGCCGTGTGCTTGCGGTAGGCGGGTTTTTTGTCGTAGCAGGGCGTGCTGCCGGGAGAATAGGAGGAATAGGAGGATCAAATAAATCAAGATTGGGTGGGTCTGGAGCTGTGGAGGTGGGAGCAGGAGCATATGGGAAGGAGTTCTCATCAAATATGACATGTCGAGAAATGACAATTCAGCGGGAAGCAAGATCAACGATATCCTTTGTGGAGAGATGGGTAGCCTAAAAAGACACATTTGGTAGAGTGGGGAGATAGTTTGTTAGGGGATGTAGAGAGGGTATTGGGGTAGCAAAGACAGCCAAAAACGCAAAGCATGTGGTAAGGTGGTGGGTTTCCAAGGAGGAGTTTGTAGGGAGTGGAAAGATATGTGGTGTTGGTGGGTCAGATGTTGATGAGGAAGGTGAAGGTGTGAAGAGCTTCAACCCAAAGTGAAGGAGGCATAGAGCCATGAAAGAGGAGGGTGCGGATGACATTGTTGGTGGTGTGGATGGCTCTTTCGGTCTTGCTGTTTTGCTGCGAGGTGTGGAAGTTAATGTTGATGAGCAAGAATTTACCATTGATAATCTTCAAACTCTTGCCAATGATCTATCTCATACTCTTAAAGAGGAACAAACTATCAAGAAATCTCTTGAGAAGACTTTTTATCTAGAAATATCTAGAGTAAAGGAAACTCATGATAGAGATCTTAAAGTGGCTAATGATTTCCAAATACAAAAGGCAAAGGTGTTCTCCCCATGGCTCTAGACAAGATCAAAGAGATTTGTAGAGAGTGGAAACTAGTTGGTAGATATAGACTGGATCTGAGTTATCCCCTAATGTAAGAGGTGGGTGAGTGGGTTTGGAGTAACTTTCTCTTGCAACTGTTTTTCTGTCTTAATGATATATGAGTTTTGCTAATTCTCGGTCCACTGAAAATCAAGTTAGAGTTCAGCCGGGTCCTTGCCACTAGATTTGCATCGTGATTCGTGCATCATGTGAGCTGTAGGTGGGGTTTCAACTTAGGTTTTCAGTTGTAAGCGGGGTTGCAACTAAGATATATCTAGTTACAAGTAGGTTTACAACTGAGATAGTATGACATCACCTGACTGAGAATTAAATCATCCAATGAGAAGTGATAATTTGGGAGAATAATAACTTGTATTGATTGTGGCCTCAATGGGATGTTTATATAGAGTACAAAACTTGGGGGGAAGAATAGTAGAGATAATTACAAATCAAACCAATATAGTCTAATATCCCCCGCAGTGTCAACATCAGGTGAAACGATGTTGAGACTGGAGCATATGTCATTGAAGGACGTAGTCAGGAGCCCCTTTGTGAATATATCAGCAAATTGCGCACTTCCTGGCACATGTAGAACATGGACCTCGCCAAGAGCCACCTTCTCACTAACAAAGTGAATGTCAATCTCAATATGTTTGGTGCGCTGATGCTGAACAGGATTGGACACCATGTAGACTACAGAAATATTATCACAATAAATAATGGTTGCACGCTCAATTGATCGATGAATCTCAACAAGAAGTTGCTGGAGCCAGACCGCCTCGGCCACGGAATGAGCAACATAGTGATATTCATCTTCTACAGAGGACCTAAAAACTGTAACCTGCATTTTAGAAGACCAAGAAATAAGATTATCATCCAAATAAACACAATAGCCAAATGTGGATCGTCGAGTGTCTAGACATCCTGCATGAGAGTAAACTTTCAAGCTTATTGGAGAAGAAGAGTTTAGGAGAATACCATGGTTGATGGTTCCTTTGAGATACCTAAGGATTCTTTTTACATGAGAGAGATGAGGGACATGGGGATCATGCATGAAAAGACAAGCTTGTTGGATAGCATAGGAGATATCAGGGGAAGTGAGAGTGGCATATTGAAGAGCACCAGTGATGCTGTGATAGAGGGTTGGGTCAGGGATAGGATCACCAGTAGCGGACAATTTGGCACCTATGTCAGCTGGGGTTCGGCAAGGTTGATAACCAGTCATGCCAGCAAGAGAGAGTAGATCTAAGAGATACTGGAGTTAGGAGAGAAAAAGGTTAGATGACGTGCATGAGACATTGATGCCAATAAAATGATGGAGCGGACCAAGATCAGTCATGGAAAATTCATGGTTAAGAGAGGAAATAATATGGTGGATACAAGAATCCGAAGAAGCGGTAAGAATGATGTCATCAACATAGAGTAATAGATATGCGATGTGTTTGGTGGAACAAAAAATAAAAAGAGAGGAATCAAATTTGGAGGGGACAAAACAAATGGTTTGAATAAAAGTGGTAAAACGTTGGAACCAAGCATGAGGAGCTTGTTTGAGGCAATAGAGGGATTTTTGGAGAAGAAAAACCAATTCAGGGGAGGATGGATGCTCAAAGCCATAGGGTTGTTGACAATAGATGGTTTCATTTAAAGTGCCATGTAGGAAAGCATTTTTAACATCAAGTTGATGAATTGGCCAAGATGAAGAGATAACAAGACTAAGAACAACACGCATGGTACTGGGTTTACAACCGGAGAAAAAGTTTCAAAATCAACACCTTGCTGCTGACAAAAACCATGACAGACAACCCAACAAGCTTTGTAGCATGCAAGAGTACCATCAACATTATATTTGTGTCAAAAAACCCATTTACCAGAAACATTGTTTACACCCCGGGGGTTTAAGAACAAGAGTCGGGGTGTTATTTTGCTGAAGAGCGTCAAACTCATCGCGCATGGCAGAAAGCCAAAGAGGATCAAGAAGAGAATGTTTGTATGAAGTGGGAATGGGGAGACGATGGTTGTAGTTGTGAGCTTAAGACGTCTATTAAGAAGAAGAAACCCGCGTTTGCCACAAGTACACATGACATGATCGTTGATAGGAGGTGGAATATTTATAGCATGTGGTGGTAGGGGAGGTGTGGTGGGAGAAATCAAAGAGGGAGATGTGAGAGGAGGAGAGACTGTTGGGCGGGGGAGATGTCTACCACGGGCGCTACCGCGGCAGATTTTTGAGGCATGGCAGGCTGCCACAGATGCGCGGTAGGAGGACCGGCTGCCACGACAGTTTGGAAATATGCCCTAGAGACAAATAGTAATAAGGATTATTATAATATTTCATAAAGTTTATGATTAAGTTTTGTATCATGCTATAACTGTATTGAAAGGAAACATCAATACACGTGTGATATATAAACAACCAGGAGTTCCCGGTGAATCACTAGTCACTAGTTCATTGGCCAATAGATGATCAAGGTTTCCTGATCATGTGGCATTTATACCAGTTTGAAATGGAGTCACCTCATTATGAGAATGAGATGATGAGATATACCCAACCTAAAGCATCGTGACCCGATCATGTCACGAAGTTCAAGTTATGATGATTAGAATAGACCTCGTGTACTATCTCTTAGACCGTGAGGCCATATCAATCACTGTTACCCGAGGGTACTTTGATAGCATCAAACGTCACTCGGTGAAACTATAATCATAAAGGTGTGTTCAGGTATTCGGAGGAACAGTTGGGGCAATATGCGTCAAGAGCGGGATTTGTCCATCCACGTGACGGAATAGATACTCGAGGGTCCACTCGGAGAAGTTGTATCCAATAGCTGCGCAACGTGTGATTTGATCACGGGGATATCACTTGTCGGAACGAGTCAGGAAGCATTTGTCAGTAACGAGATTGAACACGACATGGTGATTCCATTGATCAAATCTCGGACAATGCAAGTATTGAGAGACAAAAGGAATATGACACGATGTTCATGGTTTAAACAACGAAAGATTTCGTGAAATGCACAGGGGTCACATGGCCATAAATGTCCCTCTGTTGATCATTGGTGCGGGAGGGTCCCGACCATGTCTGGAGTGTTCCTGAACCGTGGGGTATCACGCTTAAGGGCTTGATGATGCTCAAAGAGTGTTTTAGGATCGGTAGAATCACCAAAGAAAAGAGAAGAGAGAAAACCGGAAGGGTTTCGATAAGTCTGGAGGATGTCCAGAATGAGTTCCACATCAACATGGATTGAATAATATGTAATTAAATGTTGAATATTTATTTAATCATTCAATTATATTTATTCAATAAAAGAAAAAGAATTAAAAAGGGTCAAATACCTAATTGGGCCAAATCTGGAGGGAAAAGGGCCCATGAGGGAAAGACCGAAGGGAGGAAGGAGGAGGGGTGGTTGGCTGGGCCAAGGCACCCGACGTGGGGCCCACTTGGGCCCTGGCCGGCGGTGGCTAGCCCTCCCCCTCTCCCCTCTCCCTTGTTTAGTCCCACATGGCTAAGCTAGTTAGCTATGGGGGGAGGGGGTTTCCCCTATATAAAGAGAGGTATTTTGACAAACTAAATATAATAATAATCAATAAAAGGTTTCCTCTATTTTGGGGAGACCTCCAATTGATTCTCTCTCTCCTGTGACCATGGTCCCAAGTCCGAATTGCGCAAGCAGGAGTCTTCTTCACCACGGAGTGCCGTCGCGCTGCGGGATTCGGATCCAGAGCTCTACTTCTGCAACTGATGCTGGATCGGAGGACCGGGAGTCATCGCCATGCACCGTATGTGTGTAACTCCCTCTGAGGTGCAACACTTGGGGCATTAGGAGTCGTTGGAGCCGCAGGAGCTATCGGGACTTCAACACGACCTTGAGGTCGGCTTCGGTTCATCTACATCAACCACTCTCTCCCGAGCGTTGACAACACTTTTCGGTCTTCAAGGGTAAGTTTCCGAAACGCCCCTCCCGTTACTGCATTACTAATAGATAGGTCCTGGCAATTGGGGTTCTGGGCGTAGGGTAAAATTTATTGTTTTCATGTGTGAACCCCTACAGGCAGAAGGGGAGGCGGCCACTGGCACTACAGTGATAGAGGTTTGGCATGCGGTAGAAGAATCGACTGCCATGGTATGTGTGGGGGCTGCCGTTGGCGCTGCCGCGGTAGAGTTTGAGCGTGTGGCAGAGCAATTTTATACCGCGGCAGGAATGTCATCAGGAGAAATTTGGTGAAGTAATGGGGATTTTAGGCTTGCTGTGGGAGGTGAGGATATGGGTGTAGTTTTTGTGGTAGCATAGGGAAAGGTATTTTCATCGAAGGTGACGTGGCGAGAAATAAGAACACGACCTGAAGATGGATCAAAATAGTGATATCCTTTATGATCATCAGAGAGGCCAAGATGATGGCAGGGTAAAGACCGTGGCTTGAGTTTGTGAGAGGTAGTAGAGGTGATGTTGGGAAAACATAGGCAACCAAAAACACGCTGGGAAATATAGTCAAGGTTGGAGAGAAATAGGGATTGAAAAGGTGTAGAGAGAGAAGATGTCTTGGTGGGTCGGATGTTTAGAAGTAGTGTAGCGGTGCGAAGGCCTTCTACCCAAAAGAGAGGAGGAAGAGAGGCCTAAATAAGCAAGGTACGAAGGATGTCACTGATGGAATGAAGAGAGCGTTCTGGTTTGCCATTTTGCGAAGAAGTGTAGGGATACAAAAAACGAAGAAGAATACCATGGGAGAGAAAGAAGGTGTGATTTTTGGTATTGTCAAATTCACAAACATTGTCACATTGAATAAAACAAATAGGCATGCCAAAGTGCGTGAGAACATACTGTTGAAAATTGAGAAAATTTGTGTGAACATCGGACTTGGAACATAGTGGGAAGGTCCAACTATATTGAGAGTAGTCGGTCCAAAATCACAACATAATATTTATAGGCAGAAACACTAGGAATTGGAGAGGTCTATAAATCACAATGTAGCAATTCAAAAGGAAAAGAACTAGTACTAGAAGATGTGCCAAAAGGTAATGTAACATGTTTGCCACATTAACATGCATTACAGCGGGAGGAATCATGAGGAGCACTAGAACTAGGGATACAAAATTCTTGAAGCAGGGACGAAAGTGTAGATTTATTTGGGTGACCAAGCCGACGATGCCACAAATCAACAGAAGAAATCATGTCATGGGGGTGGATGTAGGCACACCATGAAGCGGATAAAGATCACCCACGCTATTGAAACGAGCGAGAACCTCCCCCATTTTCAGATCCTTCACAGATAAACCAAAAGGATCAAAAGCCATAATAACTTGATTATCAATGGTGAATTGGTGAACCGAAATATGATTTTTGATTAGGGAGGGAACAACGAGAATATTGCGTAAACGAAAATTGGCATAAGAAGATGATATGTAAGAATGACCAGTACAAGAAACAAGAATTGTGTAGCCATCGGACAAGTGATTGAAGAGAAAGTGGTAGGAAAACAAGATGACAGAGAATTCATATCTAAAGACATATGCGAGGAAGCACCAGAATCAAAAATTCAATCCGTCCCTTCGTGGCTGAGGGTGAAACTGTTCATGGCGGTGATGAAGGCGGCTTGATCCCAGGTCGGCTGCTGAGGTGGAGCGGAGGGCCCAAGCGCATGCATTGAAGCATATGTTAAGGACGATAGAGCACCGTATGCGTAGGAGGGAGTCATGTGGGCGTAGCCTGTCGAAGATCCTGGCGAGGCGTAGGGAGGTGGTGTAGTCATCACAGTGTAGAGGTGGGCTGGCGACCGTGGTCCAAGCAGACCAGGGGAGCCAGTGGTTGGATGAAGACCAGGGTTCCATGCCCCTGTAAAGGCTAGCGGAGCACCGTACGTGGAAGGAGCAGACCAAGGCATGGACCAGGCCTGAACCATGTCAGTCCAAGGATCGTGCGGGGGATGCCAAGTTGATGTAGGAGGTGGCACCATCGGTGGTGGTGCAGGTGGCGTGGACAAAGCGGGCCACGGCTGTGGCGGCCAATAGATCGAGTTCTTTCCGCGGTAGTTAGGGATGGGGCGCCATCCTGGAGGGGCTGTCGCGGCAGGAATTTGAGCTGGTTGGCCTGCCGCGGCAGGCATCGGCAGAGGAGGTGGTGCCGTGGCAGGGGCATGCGGTGGAGGCCGTTGGGCGGCAACAAATACCTAGGGGCACGACTCCCTGCTCTGACGTGTATGATCTGCGCTCTGGAAGATGGAGCGAACCTCCGCGAAGGTGGGCCAGGGCCGCATCAGGGGTATGAAGGAGGCCTGCTTGTCGAAGTCCTCGTTGAGCCCGACAATAAGGATGTTGATGATCTACCATTCTTCAATGGGATCACCGAGCTCGCGTAGTTCGTCAGCGATGGAGGAGAGCCGCTGACAGTAGACGCCAACCGAGGAGGCGCCTTGCATGACATTGCAGAGCTTGATGTTGAGGGTGTTCACGCGGGCGTTGATGTTGTCCTAAAAGAGCTAGCGAAGAGCCACCCATAGGGCGACGGCTGATGAAGCGTTGCGGAAGACGAGGTTGAAGATCTCGATGGAGACGCGCGTGTAGATCTACTGGTTGATCGCGAGACCGTCCTTGACCCAACGTGGATCGTCGGGGTGAGGGACGCAGTCCGAGGCGACGTGGGCAAGAACATTGCAGCACCCTAGATGAACTTCGAAGAGATAGCGCCAATGGTAGTAGTTATGAGCAGAAAGATCTAGGGTGATGGGTATGAAGGGGGAGATGTCGGTGATTGTGTCGGCAAACGTCATTAGGGCTGATGGTGGTGGTAGATGGTAGGTGATGGCGCTGGAGGTTGGGGTAGGAACTAGGGTTTGGGAGGTGGAGGAAGAAGAAGGAGGGGCGGCGGCGGTACGGGCCTCTTCCTTAGAGAAGAGAGGCCCGGGCGGCGGAGGAGGAGTTGACGGCGGAGCCATCCCAGGTGCGAAAAACCTAGACATTTGATACCATGATAATTTGGGAAAATAACAACTTGTATTGATTGTGGCCTCAATGGATTGTTTGTATAGAGTACAAAACTTGGGGAGGAAGAATAGTACAGATAATTATGAATGAAACCAATATAGTCTAATACTGGATCGGTAGAGCTCCTAATCTCGTTCCAACATCTAGGCCAGCATAAGATTCCCTCCGCGGTGTGGAGCATATGGATTTGAGGAGCCCACGTTCCGTTTTGTCTTTGTTCTGATTCCCGCTTTATGCTCCTTTCTGTAAACATCTCCGGAGAATCGCATACTTAGGTTTCAGTTTTGGAACTAGAATCGTGTGCTTAAAGGCAGGCCAGCCAACAATCGTCATCCGTTCCAATCGAAGGTCGTAAAGACCCATCGCTAAGCGCATACTATCCCTGTATACCCCGAAATGGAGCACACAAATAACAGGAATAATATGCGCAGCCGACAGCTCTATAATAGTGACATACTCCCTATGTCTTAAAATAGATGTCGCGGGTTTGTAAATATTTTGATGAATCTATATACTAAATAGTGTATAATTTCATCTAAATTTTAATAAATCAGCGGCATCTATTTCGAATCGAAGGGGTACATCATATACAACATCACGATCAGCTAGTACCAAATTTGTGGTGCTCCGGAATCTAGACCATATGCAGAAAGGCATCATCCCATGTTACCACATTAGTCTTGTTTTGTTGTTTTCGCATATTTTCTCGTTCACCCAAATAAATCCCCTGCCGGCCGGCCGGGCACCTATGTCTACCGCATGCGCAGCAAATCGAGGCGCCGATCAAGAGCGAGGGGTCGTCGTCAATTTTGCCAAAGGCCACGACCACGCTCAACCGACTCCACATGAACATATGCGGTGGTGCGGTCTGTGGTACGATGCGGCTTATATTAAAATCGAAATGTCATCACATGCCGCTGGCCATGTCCTGGGCCGAGGAGGAGAGGGGGGGTCCGAGAGGCGATCAGGGGTCTGGCTGTTGGGTGGCGGTGCAGCAACAAGTCAGAGGGGTGAGCTGTGCGGCCGTGGGAACCGGAGGACGAAGGGGGACAGGGAATCTCTCGTGCTCTCCACCACTATTCGTTTACTACCACGCTGCTCACCGGTCTCCGGTGCTGGCGGTGCTGTAGTGGCGAAACGGCGAGCCGGGTTGCCCGGGGAAGGCATCGCCGCGCGCAAGGCGACAATGGAGCGCTGGTGGAATCCTGCGACGTCCCGCCACCGTGTCCGCCGGCCACGTGGAAGCACTGTTCTTTGTGTCGTGGGTCTTCGCAGCCACCACCTTCTATTCTGCTACAGCAAGAGCATCTCCAGCCAGGCGAAGCATTTTTAACACGAAGAAGATGAAAATGGCATGTAAAGTCGTGGCCAGTTTTTCTTTTTTGCGGGTAGAGTCGTGGCCAGTTTTTGGTAGGTGTTCAACAGGAGACTCATTTAGTCCGTCCTAGCCCTGGCCATTTATTTTATATACATATTTCGATGAATTTAAATTATTTATTCGCAATCAAATTAATTTAAACAGTCCATAACCAAATACACAATATAGTTCACAAGCAAACATAGTTCACAATCAAGTGCCAATTAAAATAAGAGGTGATGCCTAGCGACCAGAGCCGAGATTTCAGAGAACGGGGGGAACCCAAATTCCGGGGCCCTTAGTATGATCATCGTAATAATTAATGTATATATATATATATATATATATATGATGTTTGGGGTACTTATAGTATATTTTAAAACATAGATACCTATCAATTTATATATATATTAGGGATATAATTTCCTTCTAACGATGCAAACTAGTCGATTATGGTGATATTGATATCACTCTTACATATCATTTCCAAATCATAATGCTGCGGTTATCGCTAAGCGCGGCGAGATCTTTTAGAATTGTGTTGTCACGGTGGCCGTGGTCTCGTGACGGGATCTCACCTCAGCAATTGAGTCCCTCGCCTTGTGGATGCATAAGCGTTGGCGATGGGGCGTCTCTAGTAATCGTTCAAACGACGCCGCACATGATAGGTCATGACATGCAGTTTTTTGTTCCATCTCGGATCTATTATCTGAAACTAAATTTTTGAATTGTAGCTATCGCCAGATTACCGTTTGCCGGCACCACCTAGAAGGGTACTTGATCGTCTATTTTAGTTGGGTGTTTATTGCAGTAGGTTGGGTGTTTCGCCTTTAGCAACAATTAGTGCCATCATAAGATCAATTAGTCCAATCAATAGTATTTTGTAGGGTTGCAAATATAGTGGGGCATAACTACCTTTTTGGTTTTTACACGGAGTGGCGCATACTAGCTAAATATGCTTATAGTTTAAAGAATGCTTAGTGTGGGATATTGATCTTTCGGGATTCATTCTGCCAAAATGTAATCAAATATGTAACTGTGCTATCCAGTAGGCATTCCTTAAAAAGGAGTATTTTGTAGCTGAAAATAGAACATGGATTGTGTGGTGCAATACTGATAGGTATGTACCCATGAATTATCCCACCAGACCCATCCCACTTCTCTTTTTCTAACGAAACCGGACCCTCTCCACTTTTTCTTTGAGAACATCGACCCGCCTCGCTTAATCACTGTAGCTGACCATATAGGAGAAAAAGGGCCCAATAACTAAAGAAGGTAGCACAAATTCAAGCCCACTATAACATTGTAACGCTTGGACACTTCCTCTTTCCTCTCCTCTCTAAAACCCACGACAGGAAATGCTCCAAACTTCCTCCAATGGCGCTGCCGCATAAGCTTCTGCCATACCTGGATGGGGGCCCCTCGATCTCGGAGGCCTAGGGCGGCCGCCCACCGTGTCCCCCCCCCCCCTAGGGTCGGCCCTGCTAGCGACTTCCTTTGTGACCCCACACATATGCTCAATCAAATCCTCTTGAAGTCGATTGTGACTGTTGCGATCATGGATCTCTTGATGCACATGAAAGAACGTGTCGAAGGATGTTGATCCTGGCATCAACTCAACTAGTTGACCCTCAAATTTCTAGTCTTAATCATAGAGTATATCGTCATTGTAACTACCTCGGTGAATTACGCTCTTAGTTGCATGCCTGGATGAGCGAAAGTGGTTAAAATAGTACGGTAGGGCCCGGGGCCACTCACGGTAGACCTTTCGGCCGTCCTAACCACTTTCAGAATATCGGGACAAGAACGAGCGGCGTAATCGGCAGGCGAAGGGACCAACTACATACACAAGGGAGTATGTATGCAAGCCACATACAACCGTTCTCAGAGCCATTCCATCTAAAAGAAATTGAAATATTGCAACGTCATACGGCAAGATTCAAATATCCTAGATAGAGATAATATTTTAGGATAGCTCCTCATACATCACACATCAGAGTACCAGGCGGAAGCGGAAAACAAAGTCCGAGTACGGATAAGAAGCAAATCGGCATAAGATGCCACATAAATAAACACATCCCGCCCACAGATCACACGAATCCCCGTTCCCGGAATCTCTACACCGAATGATCGTTGCCAACATCATATGTCTCCTCCACCCAGTATCCATCTTGCGGGTACACCTGTTCATCTGAATTAAACAATTTATCGTGTGAGACCCTAGGGGTACTCAGCAAGTCTTTATGCCACTAAAGGGGACCCAACCTGGGTGACGCAACTGCAGCAAAAGATAATAACTAACAAGTCTATAGATACTCGCTAACCATCCGCCTAACCAATGATAGACGGATGTCCGTGAATTAAGAACAACAGTTGTAACAGTATAATTAACAGGTCCATCCTCCTCCTCGCTTACCAACGAGGAAGCGGACGAACAACCCCCATCCGTTGGCAGTTTTATTAACCATTCTGTGATAATTGCACTATTTACTAGTCAGGTACTTAGTCAATTTAAAAGCGGTACTTTAGTTATACTTGTCTATGATCGAGAAACTGTGCTCCAAGTCGTCCATAACCGCGAACACGGCTTTCAGAAAGATTTACCCTGCAGGGGTGCACGAATAGCAACACACACTCGATCAACCTCGGAAAAACCAAATCAAAACCCAACAAGGCATTCACGACAAAGCGATCACATGATTCAGAAATATTTCAGGGGGCCACCCCATTAAGCTACCCGCAACGAAGTTGGCCGGCTCCGAGACGGACCCAAGGTTTGTGTCAATGGCTGTAATCGACTGGGAACCCGAAAATATGACTGGGCTTGTCGATACCGCAAAAACATTCCACGATCCAAAACAGTACAGGTGCTCCACGCACAATCTTAAATAAAACAGTAACATGGCATAAGTACATGATAATAATAAAGCCCCAAACTAATTGTGGCCCCAAGAAATAGAAAGGAATCAAGCTCTGGCTCAGGGGGGTCCATAAGGCCTCCCGGATGTGGATAGTGCGAATAGTCAAGGAACAGGAATCAAGTACTCGGGGTCCTATGGGACACAAGTGAGCATGAGAAACCAAATAGCAGATATTGCTCACCGGTGCCTCTTTCATTAGTTATCCCATTACCACTCAGGTTATGTTGTTTAGGTACCTCGTTATTCATCAGACACTCACATACCCTACACATGCTTTTCTATGACTCGCATGGCTCAAACAACTCCTGTAGTAATGGCTCATGGGATGGAGGATCAAGCTTCGGTGGGGTTTAAAAATAAAGGCTATGCAGTACTTGGGATTCAATTTAATGCAATCGCGACTCAATGATGCAAGAATAAGATAGAGGCAATAGGTGCTATATGTATGCAAGCATGTGGTAGTGCTTGCTTGACAGCTCAGTTGAAGCGAGAGATGGATCTAGGTAGTACTCCTGTGATTCCTGATAATTCTCCTGCTGGGCGTCTATTTGAAGAAGAACCAAACAAACAAGGACCAACATAAATAAGGTACACAAGCATATGAATTAAAATGCTACAAGCAAACAAGCATGCCATGATTAATGATGCACAGTTTACATGGCATTAAAGTAGCATGGCAAGGGTGAGGTGTGGGGTACAAGAATAAAGCATTTTATTAATTATTTAGCCAAGTTTTATTGTCATAAACAGTTCTGATTTTTAATGATGACCTGATGCATGCTTCAATTCAGAACAAGGAGTGCAAAGATAGAACGGCTCGTCGCGCTGATCGATTTAGACATATTATTTGTCAAATTTGGAGTGGTAGAATCAAAGTTATTAATTTATTAAGAAAAGGACATTTTATTGTAATTTTAATCATCTCGAAATTTTAAGTGTTCAAACATTATTTTGAATAGCATATTTGAATTCCTCACATTTTTGTGATTGAAAACATATATTATTTGGATTTATAATTTGAAAGTTATTTAAAATCTGATTTGAATTTGAATTTAACCAATTTTGAATTTGTTTTGTTAAACAGATAACCAGGGAAAACTTTTTGCACCCAGGCGAATTCAACCCAAGCCGCTGACGGGTGGGCCGCTGCTGACTGGCGAGATCCGCGCGCAAAACATTTTACACCGCGGGTTTATCCAGCCGCTGCGATTGACAGGCGGGGCCAGCGGCTACGGGCCCACGTGACAGCGGTTAAGCCCGTAGAGGCTGACAGGTGGGAACGCGCTGGACCGCGGGTTAAGTGTGCAGAAAGGCGGGTGCCTTTTTGTAAAGAAACCACAGACACCGACAGATGGGGTCGGGCTGGACCACGGGTTGAGCCGGCAAAAGAGGTAGGGGTGTATGTGCAAAAAGGCGACGGCTACTGTTGTTCTTCTCGGTGTTCTGACGAACCTGACAGCGACAGCGCGCACAGCGCGGGACGGGGACTCGAACCGGGGATCTCGGCGTGCGCGCGGAGGGCGAAGCCGCTGTGGTAGGTCGGGGTTGTTGTCAGGGAGTAGCTGGGCGGCTATGTGAGGCGTGGCGCGGCACGGAGGCGGCAAACGCCAGCGGCCGACGGCGCACCGAGAGCGTTCGGTGAAACGCCTGCCGCGGCTAGGGTTTAACGGCGAGGTGGAGGATCTCTAGGCGGGAGAGGGACTCACTGCGGGCTCGACGGAGGGCTCTGATCGGAGTGGGGAGCAGCAGAACGACGACGAGGCTGGCGGCCGGCGACCTAGGGTTTCGTCAGGGCGGTGATGGTTCTGGTGGATCTGGCTCTCCTCCTCCTCGCTGGCGCGTACAGGGTGAAGCAGGGGAACCTCCTTTGTCTCCTCGACCACCTCCACGACGTGCTTGCTGGTTAGAACAAGGAGAAGGCGGTGGTACTGGCGGTGACCGGCGAGAGGAGATGGCGTCGGTGAAGAAGAAGGAGGGGAGAGGGCAGGGCCCTAGGGTGGATCTGGCGAGGCAGAGACGTGGGGAGGTGGCTAAAAGCGAGGGAGAGGGACAGGGGAGAGGCCTGTGGGGCTCGGGGTAGATAAAGGTGGCTTCGGCACCTTTTTCCTTCTCCTCCTCTCACGTGCTCGAGCTGGCTCGGCTTGAGCAGGGCAGGGGCAGGTAGGGTGGAGCTGCCAGGCGGCCCAGGGAGCATCCAAGGAGGGGTAGGCTCGGGTGGGGCATGCCCGGCTGTGAGAGAGAAAGAGAGAGGAGAGGGGAGGCTCGGGTGAGCTAGGTTAGAAGGGAGTAGTAGCTCGGTTAGGGCTGGTGCTAGGGTTGGGGTAGGAGGGTAGCTAGTGGGGCCTGCTGGCAGGGAGAGGGGGAACCTCGGCATGGTGAGAGGAGAGAGGTGAGGTGAGGTTAAGGTTTAGGGTTTAGATTAGAGCTAGGGTTAGAGATAAAAGAGAGGTGTTAGGGTTTGAGGTAAAATAGAGAGAGAGGGTAGGTAGGGTAGATTAGAGGGGGTGGATAAATGTAGGTTTGTTTTCTTTTTTTCCATATGTTTTTTTGTGATTTTGATCCATCCAAAAACCCTTCAAATCAACAAAAAGGAAGAATAGAAAGATAGGGATAAAAGAGGTGCAAACCTTGCATGGGGCATGCATGCATTAAATGCCTTGTTGCTAGTTGTGTGAACAACTAGTTTTTAAATAAAATTCAAGTTTAGATTAATTCCCAAATGTGGTTATGGAAGCCTTCCCACACATATGGTATAAAAGGGTGGCAAGCATGCCCTCATACTCAATATTGTGAAAACAATTATAGCCCTGGTATGGAAGTGGTTAGTGAGTAGAGAGAACCATCCTCAACTTATTTATGAGCTAGATATAAATACCAAAGGAGGACATGGGCTCATATATGATTAAGATGGTGGAGATGATGGGTGGAAACAAAAGAAAGGTGGTGGAATTATGAGGTGGTGGCCAAAGGAAATGGTGGAGTGGAATAAAAGATATGCCCCCAACTCAACTTGGGCATCAAGCATTTATCAAGATTCAAATACAATATATCAAGAGCCAAATACAATTAATAATGCATATGAGAGAAGAACCAAATCAAAAGGGTTTTATATGATGCTCAAATGCAAGGTGGCATGATGCCATGAGCATGATATAATTATGATGCAACAAATATCTGTAGGAAGTAGCCATTATATTACTAGACCAAGTAGCATTACCATTGTTAGACAATTGGGATGCTACAGTCATGTCATTCTCAATGATCATGTTGTGCATGATCATACAAGCGATCATCACCTCCCGCATAGTCTTATGCTACATGTTCTAGCAGACTGACATACCACCGAGACTAGAGCACACCAAATGCCTGCTCCATATCATTTCTATAAGCCTCTTGTTTCATCGCAAACCTCGCACATTTCTCATCACTAGGGTGCGGATTGTCTTCACAAGTGTTGCCCAATCGGGATAGATGCCATCGGCTGGATAACACCCTATTATATGCATGGCCATTGATCACATAGTGAAGCACTAGAACATTGCCTTCTGCAAGCCTCGAGAATACCTAGGAGTGCTAGAGCATGTCTATGTCAATGTTAGAACCTGTTATGTCGAAGAAAGAGTACCATATCTAAAGATCTTGTGATGCCATGGCCTCAAGTATCATTGGGCGCCTTTCCTCATGGCCATGATATTGTCCCTGCCAAGCAAAAAGACAATTCCTCCACTCCCAATGCATGCATATGCTTCCCACCATCCTAGGAAAACCCCTTTTCTCGTTGATAGACAAAAGGCCGACAGTGTCATCAATATTTGGCGCTCTCAGGTAAACTTCATCACACACCACAATCTCGCTCATGCGCATGTACTCATCCACTAGATCATCGGATACTCCATAACATGCGAATAGAAGCGGAACATTTATGATGAGAAGTGAGGTCAATCTTACCAGTGCAATCGTTCTTGCATTCAAATTATGGATTGAAGTCCCTCACAACATCGAGAATTGTCAAGAACAAGTTCCTTGACATTCGAAAGCGACACTGAAATATGTGCTCTAGGTAATGGTTTCATAGGATGGAAGTAGTCCTCGTACAACCGTTCATGGCCACCTTCTCGATCACGCCTCAAGCTGGCCTTGTGTCCCTTCATAGAGCCCCGACATATGGGTTGCATGCTCTCGGCGTGGTCATGGATGAGGGTGGCCACTACCATCAGGATCTCCGTATCATCGTCGGAGTCATCATCTGACGATGTGTCCACAACATGCTTGAAGAACTTGAAGGAGTCTAAGCTAGCGGTCAGGGACTAGTGGTGCCCCGCAAATGAACCACGTGGGGTGGATCTATCGGTTTCGCCGCATTCCTAGCCTAGATTTGAGCAGAATTTGTAGCCTGGTGGAGCCCACACATTCGCATTGCCCGTTCCTTTTGTCCGTCTTGGGACCTTCAGCCAGTCACACTCACATCACACTCTTCCTCCACTCTCACCAGCCGCCAGCTGCAGCCGTCGAGCCCTAGATCCATGGAGGACATGCCGCCCCTGCCGTGCTTGATGCGGGATACGGACGTGACGGTCCCTCCCACGACACAGATGCGAAGGGCTTCCTTTTTTCCCGGACCACCAGCCGCAACTTCGGGTGATATGTCCTCGAGGAAGTGTTCCTGGCACTCTGGCAGCGATGTAGCGCCGGCAAAAACGCCAACGAGGACATACTACCCGAAGTCGTTGGAGTCCGAAACACGTGGTATCGAAAATGGGGGACATCGTTGGACCCATCTCTCCGACAATAGAGGCATATAAATTTTCAGAGAAGTTAAACGGTGTTAATGATAAGGTTATTGAAAAATTAGTATTTATCAAATCTATATCATTAGATATATTATGAAATATTCATAGTTGATATTTTTTGTATAAACTTAGATCAAAATTAATACCATTTGACTTCTTAGAAAAGTTATATGAGAACCACCGGCTGCGAATGCAAATTTTTGGATGCATATGCAAATTTTTGAACAATTTTCGGGTGATTTGTACAATTTATTGTAAGTTCAATCGTAAGAGAACCACCCGGGCGTGGATGCGTATGCAAATTTTTGAACGATTTATTGAGAAACTTTCAGATACTAATCAGGATCGTGGTCCTCGCCTCAATGATCTGGCCGGAGGGAAATGTAACAACAGTAGACGCGCGCTACTGCTGTACTTTTTTGCTTAAGGGAATACTGGTATCCCACAGTCACTGTGAGATTCAAAACTGCTGTGGAACTTGACAGGCAGAAGAGACATTGGAATATCAAATATGCTCTTTGGTTATGCTCATTGGAACTTCGCAAGTTCCACACGAAAAAGTATATAGTTACAGCAGCATACCCCGGATCTGCGGACTTACTTCCGAAGTTGCTACCAGGTTTGGCTTGCATTTCCAAGGCCCTTAGATGATTTTTTTGGCCTTGTACTTCTGAAAGAAACCAAACAGAAAGATTTATGTTCAGTTCCCACACCGTGTGCCAGCAGTGGAGCTCATTCAGGTTATCTCCAGACCCAGCTGCATATGTTATCTCCAGACTCTTCTGGAACAAAATCAGGTTCATATTGAACAATGAGCTGAAGATGACTAAAAATAGGAAGTCACAACTCACAGATTCCAGAATTATGCCAGACACAAAGTAAAAGCAATCACAGCCAACAAAGACACAGGCATTTGGTAACGAGGTTCAGCAATGTGCCTACGTCCCCGGGAGCCGAATTGCGGCGGCTCCATCCGTATATTTCCTTATCCACAGTTTAGGCAGTACATCAGCAGTATATACCCAGGTATTTAGCCTATCTTATGTACACAACAGAGCTGTCCATTGGTGATTGGACCATATCCAGTTCAGGAGATCGTTCTCATTGTTCATCTATCGGATATGGTTGAAGCTGTTGAACATCCCAGTTCGGGAAGTCTTGGGTGCAGGCTTCGCCACTTCAAGAGTGCCAAAGAGGTTCCAGAAGCGCAGTGTCTCGTCCGCCGCAGCTGATGCTACCGTGCAACAATCTTATCGGATATGGTTGAAGCTGTTGAACATCCCAGTGTGGGAAGTCTTGGGTGCAGGCTTCGCCACTTCAGGAGTGCCAAAGACGTTCCAGAAGCGCAGAGTCTCGTCCGCAGCAGCTGATGCTACCATGCAACCATCAGGGCTCTGCAGTTTCACAACATGATAATACAACTCAGGCAAAGAACAGATTAACATGCTGTTAGTGTCTGCAAAAAAATAGATGGCGAGGAGAATTCACCTGTGCCATGAAAAGGACACGGGAGGTATGGCCAGTGAGTTCAGCCATCTTAACCATGGAAGGGTACTTCCACAACGTGAGTTGGTTCTGCGTGAACCCGTGTGAACTCAGCAGCTCTCTCTCATTCTTGTTCCACAGAAGAGCGCACACCTGTGATCCGGTATCAACAGAGTTCAGGCATGCACCGGTGTGTGTGTTCCAGAACTTGATGCAGCGATCACTGCCGCCACCGCCAGTTGCCAGCAGGTTGCTCTGGAATGGGCACCATGCGAGCGCCTTCACAGCGGCCGTGTGGTCCTCGAGCCTGTGCAGCCACTGGTTGCGGCCTGCAGATGGCATGGAGGACGCCATGGACACATCCCAAATGTGCAGAAGGTTGTCATTGCCCCCGCTCGCCAGTTGCTGCCCAGACCCAGACCACTTGAGCCCGCACACCTCCTGGCTGTGCCCCTGGTACGTCTGCACGGCATGGTCCCTGATCCTGACGTCATTGTTCACGATTCTACCGTCCATGCCGCCAGTTGTCAGGATGTTGTTGTTCCATGCCAGCGAACCGACCCTTGACTCGTGCACGCCTTTCAGAGTTCTCAACTGCATAGAAAGAACAATGTATTCAGCATCGGATCAAGCTCGTTAGGACATAAATAACATTTTTTTATGCTGATGCTGGGCAGTGTATACTAACCAGGCGGTTGGAGCTGGTGTCCCAGAGCTGGATGTCAGACGAGTTGAGCCCAATAGCAAGATGCCGGCCATCAGGAGCCCAGCTGACACTGGTGATGGGACCGTTGTCCTCCTCGACTGTCACAAGCTCAGATGTGGATCCACTTGAGGCATCCCACAGGTACATGGTGTCGCCCAGCGCAATGGACAACACGTTGCTGCTCCCCCAGTCCATCAGGTTGAGGTAGTAGTCGTCGACGAGGTCCGGTGCATCCAGAGTCCTCTCGGCAGACTGCAACGTTAAGCCACGTCAGTAACGAGTACCAGTTGCTACTGCATCGTCAATGCATTACAGTGGAACCACAAGTATGTCCATACCTGGGGAATGTAGCGCCTCTGCTTGGCCGGCCTGGCCTGGTGAGAAGAAACCGTGTCGGCAGCCGAGACGTTCTCAGGCTCCGGCGGCTTGTTCCTGAAGGCGAGGATCCGCGTGCGGTTGTTGAGCAGCTTCTCCGCAAGAAGCCTCCTGTAGGCCTCCTTGGACGGGGAAGCCGCCAAGGCCGCCGCGTTCTCCTTGTCCTTCTTGGTCTCCGTGAGCAGGTAGTGCGCAAGGTCCATGTCCATCGCTGACCGGTCCGGGATGAACCTGTCCCCCTGCACGCACAGAAGGAAAACCAAAAGGACCCAGTCAGGCAATTCCGTCGAACAGCTTATGCACACACACATCTACAGAATTTCGGACCGAAGAACTTACGTAGCACTTGGCCGACGGGTTGCGTGAGGTGGTGCTCAGCGATGGCATGTATGGGCGGGATCCGGCCTCCTGCAGCGGCGGCCGCTGCACGGCGGCGCTGTTCTTCTCGGAAGAGATCGAGCGGGAGCCTGCATCCATGGTTAGAAGAAACAGAACAAGCAAACAAATAATAATAATAGATCGATCAGAGCAAAAACGAGATGAGGTGATCAAACGAGCGGATTAGAACGAGCGGATTAGAAAGCAGAGACGGAGATCTCTCGAGGGCGAGAAGGTGAGCGTCGTCTCCCCGGATCGGCAAGGGGACGGCGAGCACGAGAGGGCAGGGGAGAGAGAGAGAGGCACAGATTGCTCGGTGTCTCGTGAGCTCTAGGGATTTGACTGTGAGATGTATTTGTAGCCTGTAGGGATCGGATGGAAAGGGGACGGGACGGCGGCGGCAAGCTCGCAACGGCTAGTCGCCCAAGCACGAGAGAAAAGAGCCGTTTGCTGACGCGTTTTAGGGTTAGTGCTGGGCTTCATGGGCCTCTCCGCCTACGAAGAAGGGACCAGTTTGAGCCCAAGCCGAAATGGGACTAAAAATAGGGGCCACTAAAAAGTTGCTAAAAATAGGAGGGCACTAAATAATTGCTAAAAAAGGAGGCTGTAGAATTAGCTAAATTTGGGTCAAGGTTTAACAAAATAATTGACTAATTAGCTAAAAATACCCCTTCTCGGTTCAGGAATCCTGTGACGAAACAAAGAATTACTAGACTTGGGTGCTTTGAGGATGATGATCAAGTTCATTCTGCTGCGTCTCACTCTCACTGAATGTGCAGAGAAGTGAACACCAACCAGAACTATACGTAGAATCAAAGTAAGGCATTCCAGATAGAACCAAACGAGATGAGCTCTAGGGATTTGACTGTACGAAGAAGGGATCGATCCATTTTTTTACGTGCTCACAAACAGTGCCGATATTGTGGATTATCTGACAGCAAAGGTGTCTTGTAAGAGACTCGCTGGAAACATTCATGCGCCGCAGCTCATATCAAATCAAGTGCAGTCAGCCTGCATGCAGTCTGAAGATCGTCGCGGCAAGAACTCAGTGACACGCCCCACCAACACATCGCTGTGATCCTGTCTAGTGCGATGCCAATGACAAAGTCGTGCCTAGCTGCGCATGCATATCATAGCTTTGCTGCCGATTCCAGGAAGAAGCAAACGTTCTCTTTCAGAAGGAAAATATTCTTCCGTTACAGTACAGCATCCAGATCATTACGGACTCTTTTTTTATATACTGAAACAACATTACAGATCTTTCAAGCATCGGACTCGATGCAAGTTTGCAAAGATCAAACGGCACATGGCAAAATCTGTACAACTACAACCTCAGCACATATTTTGTGTTGGTTTTCCGCAGGCGTGAGTCCTTCATTCATTCTGATAGTCCACCTTGGAGGGAGCTCACGAAAATTTCTGTTGGCAACTTGGCATAGCACTTGTCTTGTTTCAGATCATCCGTTGCCATGCACTTCACTTTGATCCAATCTAAACAGGGGAATTCCAGTATTATTACAAGATAAAGGACCTTGAAAACGCTAAAATTGCACGGTTAACAACGAAGGTTAACGGCAGTGGATTGGCATCTATCAGAAAAAAAAATATGAATAGCAGAGGCGATTAATTCAACTTACCACAACTTGCAAAAAAGCATACCACAACTTGCAGGTGGCAACAAGACCTTCATAGCTGGCACAAGGTTGGAATCAATCTCATCTTCCTGATCTGTTCACAGAAGATTATCTTCTCCGGTTCTTCATTTAATTCGTCACAACAAGGCAACTGTGAAAAAAAGATCAGAATTATTGAAAATGACTTATATACTGATATACTTTACACACAGAATTTCACACTGCCATAGCCTAGCACATTTGACATAAGCATGGTGCGGAACATAAATTGTGGTCCCCTATCATATATTCCCTCTGTTAGGAAATAAGTGACCGAATTTCTCTAGATTCACATGTATCTAGACCCGTTTTAGTGTGTAGATACATGCGAATCTAGACAAATCCGAGCCGCTTATTTCCGGACGGAGGAAGTGGTTTTCTAGAATCCCATATTTTTCAGTTTAGAATAATAATTATGCAACAAGATGATAGTGTAATGTCCATTAATCACCATCACTGAATTAAGGACTAGCCTAGAATTGACAGACATCTGCCACAAGATTGACTGACTGAGCACGAATTACTTCCAACCCCGCATCTGTTAAAAGATCTCAAATTCAGACAAACATATTTCCACCAAATGTAACTTCCAATTCCTAGATTCACTGAATTTGGAGGGTAAGACAGTCTCCACCTACTACAAGTATTATATGGAAAATAACAAGGGCTTCCAGAAATGTGACAACCAGCCAGCAATGAACTTAAATGTCCAGCCAGCAATGAATCTAAATGTATGAAGTATGTTTCTCAAGAAACGTATGAAGTACAAGTGCAGACATGCTTGGCATTGTATGTGCTAATATGATTGACTCTCCGCAAATGCAGGATACGCCCACCTTTAAGTTCTGCAATCTTTTAGGTAGTCGTACTATTTGTTTCTCTGAGCAAAGTGTACCGGTACATGCATAAAATACGGAAGAATGGAGAAGGCATGACTTGCATAGTTGCATTTCCCAACTTCCAACCGGGATGAATAACAGCCAAGATCAGTTCAAAGAGTGTGAGTTTCCTATCTTTCAGGTGTTCTATTCTTAATGATAAAGATACGACAGCACTTTGCTTTGACAGTTTGACCTTTCTTGAGACTGCTCAGACTGACATGATTAGGAAATGATTGCTATTTAACATGTTCTGTTATTTGAACATAAGTTTTGCATGAACGTCAAATTGTTGTTTTCATGCCTTCAGTCCTTCACATGCCAATTACATTTTGCGTGTTAGTTCTGACCATAGTCATCTCTATATATTACTGGCCAAGCACCCCAATTTGTTCTCAAGGATCTTTTTGAGCTACTAGTTTCTGAACAACATTTGCTTCATTTGATCTGTCGAAGAGAATTATTCTTGGTATTGCTCTCTTCACATCTCTTTCCCTTCAAGATTTTAGTGTTACTGTCAACATGCACATTATAATAAATTAACTTGTATGCTTCCTTGCCACCCCCATTTCACAAGAATTAAAATGTTTTATCCTTGAAAAATGGAATTGAAATGTCCTGCTTATCACTTAGAGAACTAACTTTTAGCTTTATAAGTTCAAATAACTGTTCAAATACTTTTGGCTTATCACACTTTTTTGAGAAAATTACAGCAAGATGGGGGATATTTTGATCACTGCCCATGATTTCATACTAGTGGCTGCTTATTAACTGGTAAGCTTAAGGTAGTTGAAGCACAGGCCATCAAAATTAATATCTATAGTATGAAGCCAAGTAAAGACACATTGGAGTTAGCTGGGTCTTAAGGAAGCAAAGAGGCTTCATGTCTCATCCAATGTGCTAAATACAACTACTCTTCATGAAAAAGGGGGACAACCTGACTGCATAGCTTAAACACCACGTCTTCGCTTCCTTCCAAACAACCAAGGCGAATTGTAGCCTTCTCTATCTAACAAACTGATTGTCAGTTTCATTCAAGTTAAGCAGTCCCTTTCCTAAATATGTGTGCTTGAACCAATGGTTTTCTGTATTTTAGATCCAAGCTAGTTCAGTTGATCACTTCTAACATGCTACTGTGTCACTTGGTTCTTCTTCTCCAAGAATTGTACTACTTTAAGATACTTCTTTGAGGCTCTTTGGTTCCTAACTTTTGTTGTTTTTTAGATATTGAGTGAAGGTCACAGAGGCCACAATGATTGCTGAGGGAGGTTATTTTGATGGCTCCGAAGATGCTATTCTCATGGCAGGATCATTGATTCACGATTCCCTGGAGTCCATCTGTGACAATACAGAGATTGAACAGGGGAACTTTCATGGAACCTCCTTCTTAGAAGATATCAGCAATCCAACTAATCTTACCTCTGAACCTGCACGAACAATCAACCATATCCAACAACAGGCTGAATTTGACATGGATCAGGACCTTCATGACCACATGATTCAAGAAGAGATCCAGGTAGAAACTTCAAATTGGGTTCCTGCAATCTTCAGTATCCAAAATCATATCATCAGCCATCAGTCAATGGAACAAGTGAATGACTATGATGCTGCATCATATCCAAATGGTGCTCACACAGCTGCACCTGATCTCCTAAATCTTCTACAGATCCCAAGGTACAGCATGACTCCTGCATTCTCTTCGACAAAACATATCTTTGGTGACCCAGGGCAGGATGCTGGCAACCATTTGGACATCAACAATGAGGTTCTAGGAGGAGGAATTCATGACAGTGGGATGATGCTCAGCGATTCAACTCTACCATTACATTATAATGGTAACCAATCTCACCTATTCAAGGATCTCTATCATTCACTTCCGCAAAGTTATGGGTTGTTTCCCAGTGATGATGAGAGAGATGGAAGGATGGAGGTAGTAGGGGTTGCAGGAAATATTTTCCAAGAGATAGAAGGGAAACAGTTTGGTAGTTCAATACTGGGAAGAAGAAGTAAGAAAAGTGGCTTTGGCAAGGGAAAGACGAACTTCGCAACTGAAAGAGAGAGGAGAGAGCAGATAAATGTGAAATATGGGGCTTTAAGATCACTGCTCCCAAACCCTACTAAGGTTTGTTCAACTCATCTATGCTATTTAAGATTTTTATTGATTCTTGGTTCTCACAGTTACAGCAACTAATCACATGGATTTCCCAGAATATTCACTAGTTTTCATTGGTTTCCAGATGTGATGCAATTTCAGTACGCACCCAACAATGTTTTTTAAGATCATAGAAATAAGTACTAGTACTACCACTGTCATCTTAGAAGGTCAAACAAACTTGAACTCTATAAATCATTTTGAATATTTTCATCGCTAGCAAGCTTTTACAGTTCCTAGCTACAACAGTCCACCTAATATAAGTTCCACCCTAGATGGCATAAGTTTTCTTTGGGAAAGTGTATGCTGAACTTTTCAGTATGACATAACTGGAGTTTTGGGTGAATTTAGTTGACAAATTGATGTGCATAGATAATTTAGTATCTAAACAGAATTTGCTATTACCTTACTACAATAACTGGAATTTTAGGTGAATTTAGTTGAAAAATTGATGTGCATAGATAATTTAGTATCTAAACAGAATTTGTTATTAACTTACTACCAATCCTATTGATCCTTAGCAGGCGTATAACCATAGAAACAACACCATTTTAAGGCTTATTTACACTTCTTCTATTTCTCATGAATGTGATGTTATGGGTTATTTCAAATTTCTTATCCAGAATGACAGAGCCTCCATAGTTGGAGATGCCATCGAATACATCAATGAGCTCAACAGAACGCTGAAGGAACTGAAGAGCTTGGTACAAGGGGATATCAAACATAGGATGAAGAGGCTTAAGTTGGATGACACAGCACCCGGTGATGGGGAAAGCTCGTCGATGCAGCCAGTGAAGGACGATCCTGAAAATCAGCTGAATGGGGCAATAAGGAGCTCCTGGATACAGCGGAGGTCAAAGGAATGCCATGTTGATGTCCGCATAGTTGGTAATGAAATCAACATCAAGTTCAGTGAGAAGAAGAAGACTAATTCTTTGCTTTGTGCTGCAAAGGTTCTAGATGAGTTTCGTCTTGAAATCATCCATATTGGTGGGGGGGGTTATTGGAGATCAACGTATATTCATGTTCAACACAAAGGTAACAATCAAATTTCTTTACTCCAAGCAACATTTTGGTCCTTTTCCCCATTTTTAATGTATTAACTCACATGGTACCATTCCGCGTGATGTCTCTTGCTACTGTGCAGATATCTGAGGGCTCTTCAGTCTATGCGAGTGCGTTGGCTACGAAGCTCGTTCGAGCTGTGGAAATGGAGCACCTCGCTGTTGATATCTTCAGTTAGCTTAGCCATCGCAGCGGAGGTTCACTCAGTGCACCACAATAGTCTATAATGATGGCATCTATCAAGGTTGTGTGAACTTACTAGAAAAATAACTAGGCCACCTAGAAAAGACTTTATCTTCAGCGAGTGCTGCTGAAAATTTCTTGCGAGCAGTCTTGCGCCCTCGCTGTACCTGTAAGCTGTAATGGTGTGATGCTTCTGATTTGGCATTTTCTGGCACTATCACTACATCCAGTTTCGTCTCTGATAGTATAGCATAACGAAATCATCACTTAACTTGCATGTATTGCATAGGTTTAGTGGTGTTTGCCACACTCACTTCCAAATTGAGCCGAAAAAAGGGAAACGGGACTAGTGCTTAAGATCCTTACCCTGGAGTTCACCATCTGAATGCGGGCCTTCGTCGCCCTCCGGATCCATGGAACACCCGATCCACACGTCTCGGACAGATCTGAACGAGACGCATCAAGCAATCGAATCGTGAATACTAAAATTACAGGACAAGGTGGAATTAGTATTACCGAACACGTACCCGTGAGGTCGGCGACGCTGCAGGTGTTGGAAAACTAGGAGCGGCGGGGTATTTAGCATGGTTTCGGTTAGTATCTGCCAGAACTTCAGGAGAGGAAGAATGCCGCTATTTCACATGAACCGGGATTACTATCCGGATGAGTCTCCCGTAGAAAACGGGGCGGACCCCGGTAATGGGAGAATACTCGGTCGGCCGGCGGCAGCAGCAGCTGACTGCGGTGACCGGCGGCGGCGGCGACAGTGTTGATTTTGTCGTCGTGCGCGTCTTGGGTCCGTTGAGCAAGGCTCAGCTATAGCTAGACAGACAGTGGGAGTGTGTGACTTTCACTTGTTTGTTTGTTTATTTGAAAAAGAAATTCCAGTAAGATCCAGTGCCTTGCTGAGGCCTAGTTCTCCCATCCCTACAGTATTCTTCCCCAAAAATACTTTACCTTAGAGGAAAGTATTCAATGTAAACAAAAATATGACGGATAAGTGGGGATATTCCGGGATTATCCCGACTAAACCCGGCGTGGTAAACGGACTATGGAGATTTTGGGGGAATTAGAATAATCTCCTCCGATCCCGCGAAAATACGAGAGAAGTAAACAAGGTCTTAAGGCGCAGCGTGCCTCGACCCCTAGATCCGCCGTCCATCTGTATCGGACGGACATCATCTGTTTAGCACACCTCACACACACTGTTCTAAAACGAGTGATGGAGAGGGAAGCAGGCCATGTCGGCCGGCCGGCAGCGCGGAAAACCGCCAGACTTCAGAAACGAGTCCTGGGAGTTTGTGACTGCAGCTTGGCCACTATGGCCAACGCCGCCGTGCAGGAAAGGGAGTTCGCCGCCGTGGAGGAGAGGAAGGACCCCTGTGCTGCTGCGGTGGAAAGGGAAGCAGGCCATGTCGGCCGGCCGGCAGCGCGGAAAACCGCCAGCGTCGGAAGGGACGACGACGTCCGCGCCGCCACCGCCGGAAGGGAAGACGACGACCGTTCAGCCATCGTGGAAGAGAGGAATACGGCGCCTAACTGCCCCGACGAGCTCTGCCATATATTCTGATTTGTGGTGGCATCCGATTCATCTATACACACCTTGTTTCTGAATTTTGAGATGTGCTGTGCAATTTGTGTGATGTGTGTGCTGACCAGATATTTGTTTGACAAGATCTGTTAATTGCTACAGAATTCCAGTGAAAATCTGGACGATTTTGCTCGTATAATATTTATTGGACAGGATTTTGCCCCGATAAGTCAGGTTTTGCTGAACTGAATTCTCTGTCTGGGACCGTCGGAGGTCGCCGTCTGTAGACTGCCCGATTGTGCCATGGAAGCCGGGCGCCGATGAGGAATGGACGGGCCACAGGGCCCGACATCGGTGCATCGCAGGCCATGGGCGTGGCATGGTCCGGCAGGTCAGGTACGACGGCGACTTCTTCAGGCGCGCATCCCGACATGCGACGGTGGCGTCGAGCTCCCTTCCTCGACAGCGTGGTAGGGGAACGACAGCGACCTGGGCATATCGACATCCCCGAGCTCCCTTCCTTCCCCTTCCCACGGCGGCGCCGGCGCTAGGCAAAACTCTGGCCGGCAACTCATGCATCGGTCGATGGTTTGCTCGCTCGCATAAGGACGAAGTGATGAAACAGACATAGTTTTGGTGTTAACTATTTCTGGTCATCCGATGCATATGGACGGTGGATCTGGGGGTCGAGGCACGCTGTGTTTTGCCTTCAGCAAGGCACTGGATCTCAGTCCGCGTGTAACATGTACTCCCTCCCTACCAAAACGTAGTCCATACTAGACTTATAAGAAAAACATCTAAAATACAAAATCACTTTTGTTTTCTTTAAGGTCCGGGTGATCCAAAGGAAACCCTAGCCCCCTCCACGACCCTAGCCGCCTCCTTCTCCAGAATCTTCGTCGATCTGTTTTCCTCCTTTAGCTGGCCTTGCCAACATTGGAAAAAACGGGGAACCCAATCTAATAGTGAACTTTTTTAATAAAAATGGTTTTTAGCAGTTTAGTGTTGGATTTGACGGTCGTCTTCTTAGCCTTCGTGTTGATGGAGATGACAACTTCTTCAATAAGTATTCTTCGGCACACATTCGACGGCGTGAGTTCCTTGCCGGTGTTAATGGTGGTGTTAGAAGATCAAATTATATTAGCTATGATCGTTCATATATTGTTTCGTCGGATCAATCTTGGATGATTTTTTATGGTTGTCGTGAGGATGTTTTTTCTCGTAAAATCTATCTCGGCTGCTATGTCATCGACAATGATGTTTCGTACTCTCGACTCTTCAACGACGTCGACCAGGTTGTTTGGTTCATTTTTCCTAGAATACTGTGTTGGTCCTCTTGTCGATATTGATAGAGTATTCTAATGGTTACACGCGTGCACGTAGCCTTGGCACTAGGGCTTATATCTGGGCATGGGCAGACCGGCCGGCCCGGCCCGACCTGGCCGAAACAAAGCCCGACGGGCTGGCCTTTTAAGGCCCGCGGGCCGGGCTTGGGCACCAGATTTGCGTTCTGTAATATCCCAAAACTTTAATCCAAGTTATGATGATCCTAATTACTCAATTTAGGGTTAACAAAATCCTTTTCTCATTTAAAAGAATTAAGCATGTATATGTGTGTTGCATTAAATAGGAGTTGTTTGGAAATGCCATGATTGTTTGTTCTAATGGTTGTAAAATGAATCTAAGGTGAATTACACATCATTCTCTAGCAAAAATTTTAAAAAAAAGAAATTAAATAGAATTAATAAAAGGAAATGGTCACTTTTGCCATTTTAATCAACTAGGTCACTTTAGGTGTTCCTAGCACTCAAATTCGAATAGAAATAATTGTGGATCTTTGCACCTCTTGCTAGTACAAGTAGTGATGTGCCAAGGCCTACTTTGTGATCTCCCAAAAATATTCAAACTCTAATTTTAAAAGACATTTGAAAATGAAATCTACCTCATATATCTAGATCACCCTTTTTCAAAAACCAACCAAGTGAACTCTATTTAAAAATCCCAAGCAACCAGAGATGCTCAAGCATGTGACAAACAACTCCACCAAATTTCATTTCAAAATTCAAAAGTTGAATTCTTGCAGCCATTGTGTCGAACACTTGGTGGGCAGAATCAAACTGGCCTAACTATCATTGTTTTTGATCAAAATTTGTCGAGCCATTTGAACCCAATTAAATTCCTCTGTCTCTCCTAGCCCCAACCAGGCCATCAAGGACCTACCAAATGGCCTAGCACAACAGTGCACCGCCACCCCGACGCCATGCTCATCGGCCAAACGTGTCCATGCCGCAGGAGACCACCAGCCCCTCTCCGCCGCTCCAGGAAGGCAGGCGTGACCTCACCGCCGTCCCCTGTCCACCCCACGACCACTGCCACACCCTGGACCACCGAGGACAAGCCCCGCACTAAGCTCTCTGCGCCACGCCAGCGCACGCCAGAGCGCCGTCACCGCCAGCACGCCACACACCGCGCCTCAACCATAGACCGCGGGCGCCGCTCCGCCTTGACCACCTCAACCCGCCAGACACGCCCATACCCCGCCGCTCGACCCACAGTCGTCGGGAACCACGTCGAGCACCGCCTCTGTCTCTAAGAGCGCGAGACGCTCCCGACCGCTAGCCACCGCCCCTCGTGTCGCCTTTAAACCCTAGCTGACCGCCAAGAAACCGCCCACCGTCCGCCTACCTCGCCCACGCCGATAGCCCCCTGTGCTGTCGTCACCGACGAGCTCCGCCCACACCTCTCTGCCGCCTCGCCGGGCCTATATAAGGGAGCCTCCCCAGCGTAATTTCTTCACACTCTCACACTCCCCTCTCACCACTAGTCCTTCCCCACCCCTCGCCGGAGCCGCTCGAGCAGCCAGAATTTCGCCGGAGTTTGCGGCGAAAGGAGGAGAAGGGCTCCAGTGATCCAGGCCATCTCCCGGGAAGCTACCGGTACAAAGAGAACCACCGTCGTCGACTCGTCCATTTGCCCGCCTCGTTGCACTCGCTGGAGCCCCGGTACGCCCCCACTACACCCTCACCGACCGTGCTAGGGTTCGTCTCCGTCGAGAACTATTCTGGCGAGGACGATAGATGTGAGCCGTTGATCCATGATCTAATCCTGCGGCCACCATCCACTCATACCGATTTGGCAGCCCCTGTCCCACTGACAGGTGGGGCCCCCACTTAAAACCAGCCCAGGCGCTGCGTGGAGTAAACTGGGTCGGCCTATTTATTTCCCGCGCGACCCATTGAATTCAAATGAATCTTTTTCTTTTTAGAAGTAAACTTAGTTTTTTTCCCTCAGTTCAAAAATTAATTCAAAGAGTTTTCTACAAATCCAAATTGAGTGATTCCAATTTTGTTGGAAAGCTAATTAAAATCTCTATCCAATCCCGTTGGATTTAAATCATTTAGAGTCATAGATCTCTACTAGATAAAATAACAAGACAGAAGATTTTTCACATTCAAACATTTTTATAAAATCAACCATAATAGCTTTTGAGTTGATTCCAACTCTCAAAAAAATGTGATAATATTAAGGTTTACATGCAGTGACTTTGGACTAGTACCAAAATAATGCTATATAGGCATTTATAGTCACTTTAAATCATTAAATATTAAATTTAAACTTATTAAAATATGATCCAACCTTTAAATCATATTCCCATGCATTAGAATATGTGGTGATGACATGTGTCCACATGATCCTATATTTTAATTGGAGAATATTGAATCTTAGTTAATTTCAATGAGTAGAAATTACTTTTCTCAAATAAAATAAATGAAACTAGTTCATGAAACCTTGTGATGTTTGTGATGATAATAGATCATCAAATGTGTGCCTTAGTATGCTAAATAGACTAGTAAGGATTATTTGATGATTGTGTATCCCGTATGTATTTATAGACGATAGTACCGACCAAGCTTACGAGGAGGAGGAGTTCTACCAAGAGGAGGAGGAAGAGAATTTCAACCACTTCACTACTCAAGGCAAGCTAGCATTATACAAGTTAACCCTTGCAAGTTTTACTTGCAAGCCTAGCACTTTAAGTAAACTGAGCAAGCTATTGTTAGCAAGCTAGATTTAAGCAAGACAACCTAAGCAAAATGCAATAGGCATGCTTGGTTATACATTTTTGACTATTACCTACCCCAAGTTTTATTTACAAGCTTTACTTTCTTTTACTTTACCAAAGTTCTTTACCTTGTTTATAGATAGCATAAAGAGTATAAAACTTGGCCTATCTACTTAGGTTTAGATGTCATTCTATGGCATGAGATTGAGATTAGCACCCCACTTTAGTGAACACTCTTAACTTGGTAGTTTAGAGCTAAACCAAAAACTTGATCGCTTTAGATGGGACTACTTGGTGAAAATGACTTGTGAAAACCTTGGAATGATGCGTCATTCTAATGAGATGTTTTGACATGTGTTGTGAAACACAAATGGTTTATGATGATGAAAATGTTGAGGGATGAGCCTTAGCCCTTTTATAAAAAACTGATGGTTGGGTTCGGATGCGATACCATTCCAAATTTACCGTACAACCACAATACCTGAATTGGGTAAGGCTTAGCCGAAAGTTTATATGCATTAGTATTAGTTCCCTCGCGGGAGAGGTTTGAGCTGAGGCTACCTCTCAATGTTGTCCACCTATGCAGTGCCTAGGATGGCAAATGGCCATGGCTAGGAGGCCAAGCTCATAGGAGAGGTGCTTATACTAGAGTGTGTAAAGGAAAGGTTATGTTTGATTATCTACATACTCAGTATGATGATTCAGGGTTATCCCTGACAGATGTATCGAATTTTGTGGTGAAAGTGTACCACCTCTGCAGAGTGTCAAACTATTCAAATAGCCGCGTCCGCGGTTATGGACAGTTGGAGTGGCCATACTGTTCCGTTGTCAGATGTTTTCAAAATGACTTATGAAATGAATTGTGATATGACTTGACCACAACAGAGTTGTGACTATGATAGCTAAGTTCCCACTTAGGTGATTTTCAACTTTATTTTATCTTTCTTTGTTTCTGAACTCAGTTTAGGTTTTAAACTTAACTTTACAAATAAACTTAGAGTAAGCATTCCTACTAGAATTACCTTACTTGTTAGTGATAGTTTGCGAGTACTTAAAGAGTACTCATGGCTTTGTTCCTGACTATTCCTATGACCAGACTATGAGGAGGACTACCCTAAAGGAGGACAGTAGGACGGCTACGACAACTAGGATCATCTCCCATCGTCAGCATTGCCTGTGACACTAACGATGGACCCCACCGCTACGCTATTTATTCCACTACTTGATTGTATTAAGACTGGATCATGAGATCCTTTATTTGTGTAAGACCTTATTATGGTTTGTAATAGATGATGTACTATGATATCCAATCTGTTATGTCTCGCAAAAATGGTAATCCTAGGATTGTGATGTATGGCATAACAGGCATCTGGGATAAAAATCCGGGTGTTGACACGTTCCGAAGACTGCGGCCCGACGGCCCGAAGGATTATGTGCTGCAGGGGCCAGGGGAAAATGCAAAATAGGGAAAGGCCCGGCCCGCGGCCCGACGGCCCGAAGGATTATGTGCTGCATGGGCTGGGCTCGGGCTCAGTTTTAAGGCCCGACAGCCGGGCTGGGCCGGGCTCGGGCTCAGTTTACAGGCTCGACAGCCGGGCCGGGCCAGGCTCGGGCCTCGGATTTGCACGGGTGGGCTTTGTTAGGCCCGACCCGGCCCGAAAAATGCCCAGGTAGTGGGGCTCAAAACATCTCTTGTTGGTTTTTAGATGTGTGTGGTTTGGTGTCTTTTTTTGTGCGACCTTCAAAAAGTACAAGATTGTGTCATGAAAGAATAAAACATTTGAAATCTTGATGTTTTGCTAGTTTATTTTAGACTTTATTTTGTAATTATTGAGAACAGCTTGTGTACCTTTTCCATGTACGATTTGTTACAATAAATCAGAGTAAATAATAGCGCTAGAATATTTTGGTCAATTCTGCTACCCATGTCGTCCCGATTTTTTCGGTCATGGGATGAACACCTAAAATGACATGTGACACATTCGCACCAGAACCATGATATCACGGTAATTCTAGGCATGGGTTGGCTATCAAACCATAAAGCGTAGATTGGCTATGAAGAAAATACGATAGCAATTAGGAACCCAAACAAAGGACAAATAGACAAAAACGCGAGTCTAGAAGCACAATTGTAATTAAACCCACTATGAGAAATCAAGTCAGGATACACTAGAACCGGGTGTAATAGTAAGGAAATATCCCACTAAACAACTTGAACAGATGGTCCAAAGAAAGTAAATGGAAGCTCTCAAAGAAGGTAGCAGGTATAACAACCATTAAAGAAAACACACTCGATATAGCTAAGAAGACGCAACGGATATCCACGGTTGGTATAAAACTGAACTACTACCAACACCTGTAAATGAGTGAAGGCATTAGGAAAGATAGTGCCTACTCGAAAAAAGGAGAAATAAACCGAGGCTACTTAAGAGTAGACAAGGGTGATGACCCACAAGTATAGGGATCGCAACAGTCTTCGAGAGAAGTAAAACTCATTTTTTGATTCGACACAAGGGGAGCCAAGGAATATTTATAAGCCTTAACAACTGAGTTGTCAATTCAGCTGCACCTGAAAACAGTCTTGCTCACAGCAGTTTATCAGTAGCAATAGTTTTGTAGTAGTAATAGCAGTAGTGAAAGTAAAGACAGTAGTAACAATTGCAGTAAACAATAGAATTAAAGCGCGGTAGGCATAGGGATGGATGGACGGGCGTTGCATGGACAAGACAATTCATATAGCAATCAAGATATAGGGTATTTGTAGATAAATAAGATAAAGCATCCAAGTACTAAATAATCATAGGCATGTGTTCCATATATAGTCATACGTGCTTGTAATGAGAACTTGCACAACATCTTTTGTCCTGCCAGCCCGTTTGCAGCGGGGCCTCAAGGGAACTACTGGCAATTAAGGTGCTCCTTTTAATAGAGCACTAGAGAAAAGCATTAACACTTCGTGAACACATGTGATCCTCATATCACAGCCATTCTCTCCGGTTATCCCGATTATTGTCACGTCGGGGCCTTTGGTTCCGGACAATAATATGTGTATACAACTTGCAGGTAAGATCATAAACAATACTATCATCATGAATCAATAACATGTTCAGATCTGAAATCATGGGACTCAGGACCTAGTGACAAGCATTAAGCATAACAAGTTGCAATAAAGTCAAAATCACTAATAGTAGATACTAGGCACCATGCCCTAATAATCTGATGCCATTACATGAATGATCTCATCCAATCCCTACCATCCCCATAGCCTACAGCGGGGGATTACTCACTCATGGATGAGGGAATCATGGATGGATGATGGAGAAGCGATGGCGATGATCTCCTCCAATTCCCCGTCCCAGCAGGGTGCCAGAACCGAGTTTTTTGTGGTGGCAGCACAACGGAACTCTATTTCGAAAAACGTCACCCCCCCCGTTTGTTTTAGGTCAGAGGGCTTTCATAGGCGAAAGGGGAGGTTGAGGCGGAGTCCGAGGCGGCCAAACCCCCTCTTGGCACGGCCAGGGGGTGTGGGCCCCTCGTGGCTCCTCTTCGTTCCGTCTTCTGGCTCCACGAGTCTTCTGGTAAAATAGGAGTTTTGCGATATTTTCCAGGATTTTTCCTGAAAGTTGATTTCCTGCACAAAAACAAGACACCAAGGAAATTCTGCTGAAAACAACGTTAGTCCACATTAGTTGTATCCTAATCACACAAATTAGAGGAGAAAAAATAGCAAAAGTGTTCGGGAAAGTAGATACGTTTTGGACGTATCAACTCTCCCAAGCTTAGCTTATTGCTTGTCCTCAAGCAATTCAGTTGAAAACTGAGTGCGATAAAAGAAACTTTCACGAACACATTTGATTCATAAGATATATATATATATTCTCAGCATATGATCAAATACTTAGGCAATTCATGATAAAGAGTATGCAAATAAGTTTACCTAGTGGTCATGCAAGCTATGAAGAGATTCCAACTCATTAATAATAAGTAACATGACACATAAGCATATGCAGGATTGTAGTGCTCATAAGAAGATATGATAAAGTGGTATCTCGCTTGCCTTTCTTTGGAGCAAAACATAAATGCCAAGGCACCTCTAAAGTTTAAGTGAAGACTAGAAATAAAAATATCAAAGATTCAAGTGTCAAAGTTATGTCATAATTAACCATATTTTGAGACAAGCACATTATACTAAGAATGACAGTTATGCTCTCGAGAAGGTGCTCAAAGAATAAATGGTGACTCAACATAAAAGTGAAAGAAAAAGATTTAAAAGTTTGAAAGGCTTCCAAATGCTGAAAGTATGGTACTCGCTAGCTTTGAGCTCTCATTGCCCCTATCATAAGCATCTTTAGGTGATTTAGGTTAAAGTGATCAAATATGAGGTTATGCTTGACAAGTTATAAGTTGAAAATCTTATGCCCCTTACTTACGAAGACCGTTCCTCATGCTACTCAAGTTTAGTCACAAGTAAGTTCTTGTCATTGTAAGTATATGTGTATCATAGAGAACCGCCGACGGGGTACCCCTTGCCCGATGATACGGAAGAATCCCCATATCAAAATGACAAGGCAAGCAGACAATAAGCATCTCAGCATCCTTTTATTTCCTATTTGCATAGTATCTTTTTTTCCTTTTTTTCTTTCTCTCCTTTTTTTCTTTCCTATTTGCATAGGCTTCTCTTTTTTATAAAGGATGCTTCATAGATTGCTCATTATGGTTACGCTGCAGGTTTCCACCATGATTAGGCATGGATTAGACCAGCCGCCCAGGCGTTTCTCTAACACATATATGAACTCCATGAGACTTACAAGCTCCCCTTTCATTTCACACCACCGAGATCCATAAGCAAAAGTACATGATATCAACTAAATAAAGTGCAATGTTGAAAGTGTTCCTCATGACATCATGGTTCTGCTAATTCTCAACTTACAAAACGCAAGCATATACGCAACATAGATGGGCACAATGGTTCAAGTTTATTAAGTGCAAGAAAGTAAAGTGTGTCATCAAGTTCGTGAGAGCTTTACTAACTAATTTTCACATAACAAGCAAACATTTTTATTAGAAGAAAACAGAGCATAATAAATATGCAAGGAATAGCAGCAATGCTAATAGGTAGATATGGTGGACTCTTTTTGGCAACTTTGGTTTTAGGGAGTTGGATGCACAAGTAAAGCTACTCAGCACAAGTGAAGGCTAGCAATAGAAAGGGAGCGACAATCAACAGAGCAGTAACTATCATAATCATGCTTGCGACAAAACAAAATTAATAGTGGCATAAAAGTGACACAAGAACTCTGAGGCAGAATAAATCATCGAGGCTTAACTGACCTTTTGTTTAGTCATATGCATGCGTGAGCATGTGCCAAGTCGATTCAAATAGAATATTCAGAGGAGGACACGACAATGTCATACCAAGTTATGAATAGAACAATGCGAGCAAGCATTTATATGACATGTTACGAACTATAATAGATTGGAACTGATCATAAGAAAGCAAGGACCACTAAGTATCCATTAAATAACATATACCTTACATAAACAGACTAAGCATGCTCACAATGACGAGTATATGTACAAAAATGAAAACAAATAGAGTTCATACCAGCCTCTTACCACACCTTGAGTCATCACAAATCATTATTGCCTTTCACTTGTGTGACTTGAATAATAAGATAAATCCATTCTCCAAGGAATCTCTGAGGACCGTTGAACCCTACAACGAACTTTACGAAACCAGAGAAGAACAACAAATATTTTTGGGTTTTCGATTTTTAAAGGCAAGAACCAAAAGGAAGAACAAGCAAAGCGAAATCTTTTTGGGTTTTTCAAATAATCAAACCAAAGCTAAAAGGAAGAAGCAAACCAAGGCTAAGAGATAAAGAAGCAAACAAAGAGAAATAACAAAAATATTTTTGGTCTTTTTGTGTTTTGGAAAGCAGAAATAAAGCAAGAACAAAAACTCAAAAGAAAACGAAACGTGAATATACAAAGTACCGACTGAACATGATAAGTAGATGAGTGTGATGTTGGTATACCCCCCCCCCCAAGCTTAGGCTTTTGGTCTAAGTGGGTATCAATCCCAAGCTGGCCAAGATGGAGTGCCTCCATAATACTGCAAAGAAGTGCCTTCATCCTGGTACGAACTCGAGGACGCCCTAGCGTAGTGTGCAGAGTAGTTATAAGAGGGAACATCCCCCTGGTGCTGCCCATGGAAACCAAGCAAGCGGAGCTGCTCGTCCACCTCCTCCTTCGAACGCGACCATGGCATCCTGCAAATACTGAACAAAGTGGACTGTGGCAAAGGAATTTCCCTCTCATCTCTGTTAGTAAACAACATCCTGTAAACTAAATTCTCGGTACTAGAGTCAGTAGTAACAAAGTGATGTGTTTTCATAGCAGCAAGATCAAGCCTTTGTGGAGTCAACACCGTCTCATTAGGATCCATAGAAAGTTCTAAGGCAGCATGCATGCGTGTGGCAATAATGCCCCCATAAATAGGTCCTCTAGCGGCAAGGCGGCGAGCAATGAGAGAACCAATATTATACTTGGTATCATTATTAAGTGCAGCAGCGAGGAAGGCTAAATGATAATTAGAAATATTACTAGTGTTCTCCCTACCAAGAATGCTAGTGGCAAGCTAATAAGCAAAATATCTAAGAGCTGGGAGTTGAATGTTCCTTATCTTCCCACGCTGAGTTGTGCGGTCATCGTCATTTGTCACACTTCAGTAGAGCTCCAGTAAATCAGCGGGTCGACCTTGGATCTTCTTCACTGTCCTAGTCATGCCTATGCCTATAATGTTACAAAATCTTTCCAATGGCATGGTAATAGGCGTATTATAAATTTTGAACGAAATAGTTGACCGATAAGGGGTGTTAGTGAAAGCGAAACTTTCAACAAAAGTTTTAGTAAGCACAACATATTGCTCACTCTCATCTTCCGTGTAAGTGGTCAAACCAACCCTCTAAACAAGGAGTAAGAAATCATCGAGGATCCCTGCAGCTTGCAAAAATACAAAACAAGGGAAGGTAGATTGGTGAGCATCTCCCTCATCTCCTTCATTGCCAAAGTGTGGTGCAATAATATCTTCATTATATGATGGCTTAAATTGAGAAGCTGATCTCGAAGGCCTTTCCCTCCTGGGTGTGTCCCTCTCAAATACTTCTCCAAAAGTTGTTCATCTCTGCTATTCTGAAAATTAAACATCCATCATACAAGTAATTGCAAAGTGATTACATAATGAAAGGAACTACTTATAGGGACTTGTAAGAGGCCTAAGCATGCATCAAAACAATTTTTGTAAGCATTGAACAAGCTTACAAGCTCACATAACCTGTCATCTATAGTAGCTAAATACTCAAGGTATAAACCACTAATCATAAATCTACTTGGACAAGCGGAGGAGTCACATACCGGAGAACAAATGCTTCCAATCTCAGCAGCAAAGATGGGCTGAGCAAGGAGATCAAAAAATCACGAGCAAGAATAGTAGGAACATGAGTTTGAGCAATGAACTGGTGTTTTCTCGGGAGAGAGAACAAAGTGGCAGGTGAGAGAGTAAGTGGAGGGCTAGGGGTGGCCCACACCATGGCCAGGCGCGCCCCTGGTGTGGTCGTGCCACAGGTGGTGTGCCTACCTGGTGGCCCCCCCTGGGTCACTCTAGGTACTTCTCTGCCCCTTTTTTGACGTAAAAATTTAATATGAATTTTCTGGAATTTTTCGAGACACTTTATTTTTTTAGCAATTTTTAGGTATTGATGGATAATTTTCTAGTACAAAGATGATTTGGATTGATGCAATAACAAAACAAAACTAAAACTTCAGAAGTTCTAAGACACTTAATATGTAAGCAACTAGCAATAGAAAAGTAAACTAAGTGAAAGCAAAAATTAAAATGGAAAAAGTAAAAGTAAGCAAAGATAATCTTGGTGAGAATATTGTTTTGTTCATTAAAATACCTTTGTTAACAAGGTTGATCAGGTCTTGTTACCAAAACAATTTTATATGAAACAAAACTTTGCTTTTCACTAAATGATTATGTTACCTCAACCTTGATAATAATGGTCCCAATCATAATAGTTTCATATTTTTCTCGTGGTATGGGACAATATATTTCTCCAACTTGGCTGCCCTCAATATTTTCAATTGAATTTAAACCATAATTCCTATCAATCTTCTTGGGGAAATAGACAGTATGCTCCTTGTCATTAACATTAAAAATTACCTTTCGTTGATTGCAATTAATAACAGCTCCTGCAGTATTAAGAAAAGGTCTCCCAAGAATAAAAGATATATTATCATCTTCAGGCATTTCAAGCACAACAAAGTAAGTTAATATCAAGCAATTATGAGCCACTTGAACAGGAACATCCTCACATATACCAACATGAATAGTAGTAGATTTATCATCCATTTGCAAAGATATATCAGTTGGTATTAATTTTTCCAATTGAAGTCTCTTATAGAGAGAAAAAGGCATAACACTAACTCATGCTCCCAAATCACACAAAGCAATTCTAACATAGCTATTTTTCATAGAGCACGGAATAGTTGGAATTCCTGGGTCTCCAAGTTTCTTTGGAACCTTACCATTCAAAGAATAATTAGCAAGCAAAGTAGAAATTTCCTCATTAGGGATCTTCCTTTTATTAGAGACAATATCCTTCATATACTTTGAATAAGGAGGCAGTTTAATAGCATCAGTCAAACGAATTTGCAAAAATAAAGGTTTCATCCACTCACAAAACTTATTATAGTGTTCATCTTCCTTTGACTTGTGTTTCTTATCAGGGAAAGGCATAGGTTTTTGGACCCAAGGCTCTCTTTCACTACCATGTTTCTTAGCAACAAAATCTTCTAGTGTATTTAGTATTCTTAGTGTGCCTTTCTGGTTCTTCTTCAACTTTTTTTATCAGGAGCATCATTTTCCTCATTACCACTTACATTTTCAGCATCTGAGACAGATATACTATTAGGTTCCTTAGCAGGTTCAGAAGACTCTACAATAGTTTTATGTTTCTTTTTCTTTCTCTTAAGAGAAGTACCACTATTTTTAATTTGTTGAGAATCCTGCTCAATTCTTTTAGGATGCCCCTCAGGATATAGAGGATCCTGGATGGCAACACCACTTCTAGTTCTAATTTCATAAGCATGTTTTTCTTTAGCAGCATTCACTACCAAATCTTTTTGTACTTTAATAAGCTGATCAATTTGAGTTTGAACCATTTGGAAATGTTTAACAAGCATTTTAACATCATTAGAGGTTCTTTCCACAATATCCTTCAACTCAATAATAGCTCTAGAGTTTTCCATCAAATTATTCTGCACTCTTTTATTAAAATTATCTTGCTTAACAACAAAAATATCAAATTCTTCTAGGCATTGATTAGGAGGTTTAGAATAAGGAATATCACCTTCATCAAAATGTTGGAGAGAGTGTACCTCAATAGTGGACGAGTGGGAGATTGGCTTACATAATTCTTCTATAGGAGGTAAATTCTTCACATCTTCAGATTTAATACCCTTCTCCTTAAGACATTTCTTAGCTTCCTTCATCACTTCATCATTTAGTTCAATCACTCCCCTCTTCTTTGTTGTTGGTGTTGGCTCGAGCACAGTTAACTCAGGTGTAGTTGACTCAGGTGAAGTCCAGTCATCATAATTCTTGCTTATTTTAGCCATTAATTCCTCAGCTTCTTTGGGAGTTCTCTTGCTGAAAACACAATCAGTACAACTATCCAGGTATGTCCTAGATTCTTTAGTTAGTCCATTATAATATATATCAAGAAGCTCATTTTTAGGTAATGGACATCCGGGCTGTGCATGAATCAAAGCACAAAACCTTGCCCATGATTCAAGCAATATCTCCTTTTCTCCCTGTTTAAAATCAAAAAGTTCCTGCAAAATGGCATGTCTAGCACTAGGAGGGAAATATTTCTGAAAGAAAGTACTAATCAAGCAATCAGGGTTATCAATAGATCCAGGAGGTAAATTATTAAAACAAGCTTTAGCTTCTCCTTTTAGTGAAAAAGGGAAAAATTTAGCAACAAAGTAGGTGTGCATCTTAATATCATCAGAAAATAGACCAGTCATGGTAGAAAGCTCAGTCATATGTGCTACAACACTTTCATTCTTAGTCCCACAAAAAGGTTCTTTCTCAATAATGGTTATGTAAGATAAATCAAGAGAGAAACCATAACCCTTATCTTTAATGTTTATGGGAGATGTAGCAAACTTATCATTAGGAGATAATTTGGGTTTTATAGTACGTCTCTCAAGGAGACTCTTAATAGCACTTTTACCATGAGTATTTTGACATTCTTTAATAAATTCATCAGTCATTTCTATATATCCGTCTTCAATATCATAGCTCTCGCTAGACTCAGGTGAACTAACAGGTGTAGTAGTATCTTCATTAGGAGTTTCAGTATTTCTAGCTATAGTTCTAGCAATCGTAGCATCTAGGAAAGGACCTAATGAACCACTCTTATCAAGCATAGTAGAAGCAGCATCAGAAGCATCAGGAGTTTCAGATTCAGCATAAGTAGCAGTATGTGTAGCATGTGTATGTGGTGGTGTATGGAGCTTACTCATCACAGATGGTGAATCAAGAGCAACAGAGGTGTTCAGAACCGTACCTCTCCTTGTAGTGGATGGTAATATAGGAATCTTTCCATCACGAGATTTACCCATGATGAATGGATGGCAGCGAACAATAGTGTTTCCAAGTGACCTTTATAAATAGAGCTATGCTCCCTGGCAACGACGCTAGAAAATAGTCTTGAGGACCCACAAGTATAGGGGATCGGAACAGTCTTCGAGGGAAGTAAAACCCAATTTATTGATTTGACACAAGGGGATCCAAAGAATATTTATAAGCCTTAACAACTGAGTTGTCAATTCAGCTGCACCTGGAAATAGTCTTGCTCGCAGCAGTTTATCAGTAGCAACAGTTTTGTAGTAGTAATAGCAAAGTAATAGCAGTAGTGAAGGTAAAGATAGTAGTAACAATTGCAATAAATAGTAGGATTAAAGCGCGATAGGCATAGGGATGGATGGATGGGCGTTGCATGGACAAGACAATTCATATAGTAATCAAGATATAGGGCATTTGCAGATAAATAAGATAAAGCATCCAAGTACTAAATAATCATAAGCATGTGTTCCATATATAGTCATACGTGCTCGTAATGAGAACTTGCACAACATCTTTTGTTCTGCCAGTCTATTTGCAGCAGGGCCTCAAGAGAACTACTAGCAATTAAGGTGCTCCTTTTAATAGAGCACCGGAGCAAACCATTAACACTCCGTGAACACACGTGATCCTCATATCATAGCCATTCCCTCTGGTTATCCCGATTATTGTCACGTCGGGGCCTTTGGTTCCGGACAATAATATGTGTATACAACTTGTAGGTAAGATCATAAACAATACTATCATCATGAATCAATAACATGTTCAGATCTGAAATCATGGCACTCGAGCCCTAGTGACAAGCATTAAGCATAACAAGTTGCAACAAAGTCAAAAAGCACTAATAGTAGATACGAGGCACCATGTCCTAACAATCTGATGCCATTACATGAAAGATCTCATCCAATCCCTACCATCCCCATAGCCTACAACGGGGGATTACTCACTCATGGATAGGGGAATCATGGATGGATGATGGAGAAGCAATGGCAATGATGATGGCGACGATCTCCTCCAATTCCCCGTCCCGACAGGGTGCCAGAACGAAGTTTCTGGTTCCAAATCGCGGTTTCTGGTGGTGGCGGTGCAGCGGAACTCTATCTGGAAAAACGTCGACCCCCCCTCCCCATTTGTTTTAGGTCAGAGGGCTTTTATAGGCAAAAGGAGAGGTCGAGGCGGAGTCTAAGGTGGCCACACCCCCTCCTGGCACAGACCGGCCTGGCCCGCGCGGCCAGGGGGTGTGGGCCCCTCGTGTTTCCTCTTTGTTCCGTCTTCTGGCCCCATGAGTCTTCTAGTAAATAGGAGTTTTGCGATATTTTTTGGGATTTTTCCTGAAAGTTGATTTCCTGCACAAAAACGAGACACCAAGGCAATTCTGCTGAAAACCGTATTAGTCCGCATTAGTTGTATCCAAATCACACAAATTAGAGGAGAAACAATAGCAAAAGTGTTTAGTAAAGTAGATACGTGTTGGACGTATCAAAGGGACGATCTCAAAAAGTATAAAAAACTTTGTGAATAGATGGGATAACAGACCGGCATGAACAAAAACATTATTAAGTACGGATATCCTCAACCTTCCCATAGGAGATACCACAACTTCTGGACAAAGTTGTTTATAAGGGAGAGAGGATGTAACATCTCGGAAAATTAGGATGGGGAAAGGATCGATATAGAATATGTGCATTTCATTCCATGCATCTTTAAACTTAGGGGGAATTCAAACCTTTGTTGTTTGGAGTGTTTTGGGTGAAATTTGAATCTAGTGCTAAATTTGACCTAAGTCAACAATAGGATTTGAAATTAAAATGTCTACTTATGTGATTTGAAAGCACATACAAATTGAGTATCTAAAAACTTGAACATCTAAAACACACCACATATGAACTAAGAAACACTATTAAGAACAAATTTGATCTTTGAATTCAAATGGAGGCTTGAAATGTTCAAATTTTAGTTTATGAGATCATACACAATAATAATTAAAATTCACATAACCAAAAGTGATATTTATTCGTACCAAAATGGATACAATATTTGAAGTTACAATGAAATAGTTACAAAGTTGACCTAATACAAACTAGAATAAGAAAATATCCTAGAACTAAACCTATCTACACTCTCTCTTCTTCACAATTCCTCTTGTGTCCACTCTATTATTCATCTTGATCATCTTAAAACCTACAAAACAAAACCAACAAAGAACATAACCTTGTTAGGGATAAAATGTTGGATTCGCAGAAATGAATCCATTATACTGTATAATTCATAATCAAGATTCAGGAACTAGTCTTGAACCTTCGCAACTTGAGGAAGGAAATCACAATCATAGTTAGAATAGTCAAAACTAAAAACCAAATAACCAGACCCATCAGAACATGATCCACTACCCACAGTAGTTGATAACCACTAGAACATAGCCAAGAGAATGATGATAGAATCAAATACCAAGATAGTAGCCAAATTTCATCTTGTTCATGTAGCAGAAGTAAACCAATAGGAATGTTCCCAAACCTAATATAGTAGTAGAACAACCAAACAATTTTCCTCAAGCCATGAATTCTACAAAGAACTAATAAATCTTAGAAAATTAAATGATAGCAAGTCTACCAAATCATCCAATCAAAGTATAGGATACCTTATTCTAAAGTCAATCATCCAAAAGGATATTGGCTTAAACCATTAGAAATTATGAACCTAAACTATAGCTAGAAATTAAAATGGAAACTATCCAAAATCTAAACTAATCATAATGAAGAGTAACAACCACTAGTATGATTCAACCAAGTATAATTGTAAGGCTCACATGTAAATCAACTCAGCAAATAATAATGAAAATATATAAAACACTTGTCAATGTCCAAGACCAGGACATGACAAAACTAAAACCTACGTGCCCAATTAGGCATGTATAGATTCACTGAATTTGCACATAAGAAAACATGATCCATATGCGAAATTTGGCAATCACAAAAGAGTTAAAACCAGTATGGGCTTAACCACCAAAAGTTGTATGCCACCTAGATATAAGTTAATAAACAAAGACAGTTTTGGTCATACCTAAGCAGGTGAATCACCTAAATGCATGGCTTAGGTGTTGTCACCTTATTCATTTGGGAACACTATAAATAGCTGAGCATCCCGATCCCAAAGCTCACAACTCATAGGTCTAGCTCAGACCAAACACACACACACACACACTAGTTAGAGAGAGAGATCTAAGTGGGAAATGAAGCTAGAAGGAAGGAAGAACTTGAAGAACACTTCAAGAAAAGGAAGGAAGAAGAAGGACAAACATCTACATATACATAGCTTTAGGAGAGAGAGGGAGAGTGTTCTTGCACACAGAGGAGAGAAGGTGGTGTCCTATGGGCTGCCCCCATGGGGTATATATATGAGGAGGGGCGGGACACACGAACCTAGGGTTCCTTCCTAGGCTAATGGACATGGTAGGGAAAGAGGTGGCGCCTCCCCTCATATTGCAGGTGCTTGATCCCCTTGATCTCGTAGATCACCCCTTCCTTCTTTTGGGAGATTCATCATCTTGCCAATCAAGTAATATCAATATATTCCTTTAATTGGATACTAGACTTATCTCTATGCCCTCGAGGCACGACCGGTAGGCAGAACGTCTCATGATATGATCGCGCTACATCCACATGCAAGAGAAAATATCTACAATTCATGCATCGTAATACTGTCGTACATGCGTCGGTGTTTACCGTGACCAACTAGTAAGAGACGGCACATAGAGTTATAGGGCAGCGGGAAAATATTTTTTTGATGATAAAATTAGTCACTATGTAAGATTTTATCGTACACGTTTTGATAGCTAACAACCTATTGTGCGACGACTCCTACGTAGACACAGTCTAAGTAAAACGCTAGATGAAATAAAGAAATAATACGTAAATATAGAAAGTAAATATTATTTATCATTCATGGAAATTAGTATAATATAAAGAACCACATTAATTTCTATTATACCCATTGCTATGTAGGTCATCTTTGTCATCGAAGTCCAACATTAGGTTCTCCCAAAATGACTCATGATTCAGACTGTCCTTATCATGCAGAGGCAGAGACTTTGAGACTATCTGAGCCGCAGACAGAGCAATACCCACCACCAAAATCTCTGCATCAGCAGCTCTATAGATTTCTTTGGTGCCCGTCGTTGCCAAAGACGTGGCCTCGACCGCACGCATACGCTCTTCATGGATGGCTTTACACGTCGCGTCCTTAGCGACTTCCATGGCGTGAGCGTTCTTTGCGGCCTCATCCTCTTCCTCCGCCTCTTTTTCCTCGCATGCGTGCTCGGAAGTTCATGATCGCAAAGCTGAAACCACGAAGGATCCTTGTCACCACCCTGTGCTGGAAGCAAAAGAGAAGTATCGACGTGCCGCGTTGGACGACAATGTCTGGCCTGATGGATCGGACAAAATGAACCCGATAGGCGTACTGGATGTATGTGTGCAATGTATCAAGGAATAGCAGAAACAACAACGTCAACCGAGGGAGAAACACGTATGCCTGATCGCCTCACGCTACCAATCGGAGATGCCATTGTGGGAACCGAGAATAGGAAAAGGTGGAGAGGTGTATGAGGAACTCAAGAGGCACACATAAATAGCAATAAGAGATAAGATAGAAAGACATACATGTGACATAGGTTGTGTATTCGTTTAACTATGATAGAGCATATCATGGCGCAAAGTACTCCGAGAGACATGTGGCATCGAAGTGATGATGCAAAATCTGTCGCGATGTGCCATTAAACATCATGTAACACACACGAAGAAAGTTTTCTTCTGCGCGAGAGCACGTACCGTCAGAGTGAATATACACGATAGACGTGAAGTGCTAACGATATCGTCTAGATAATAAGTACTAAGAACAATAAATAACACTGATGATTTTCATACCATGCATGAAACTGAAACAATGACACATTGAAAAAACGGCATAATTCGTGTATGACTTACAACTTCTGATTCAACGTTTCATCTTGTCAAGAAGACGGGCGAGAAGACGGGAGGCGCAAACACTTTTTTATAGCACATGCAAGTGATGGTTCCAAAGGTGCGTATGATACAATAGGAAGGATTTTGATAACACATGAGCACAACTATTAGAGTGGCTACCAAAGACAACCACCAGACGAATTCACGCCAGAATGCACCACATAAGACATAACAGAAAAAAATTATGTGTCCGAGTAGACAAATCGGGACTATACTACTTTACTAGCGAAATCCTTCCTTCCTCGTATGGGGCGAGACCTCCTCCTTCGTAGAAGTACGCATTCTCATCCGCGCCGAAGGCACAGTGTCACCACAGTGAGGCCCACGGTGAAGCGTCGACATCTGATAAGAAGGACACTGGAGGGAGGAGCGTCGAACTACATCGTCACTTGGCGAGGCGGTGACGATTGGTAAGAAGGACACTGGAGCGGTACCCAAAAACGTGGCGAGAGGCGCTTCTCTAAAGATGGCCTACACGAGAGGCATCCGCTAGAAAAGCGCCTCCTCGTCAGACAATGTTGCCAAGATGAAGGAACCAGAGACGAATGGAACCGAGCAGCCATGAAGCGCCACCAAAACCGAAGGAAAGAACATGTTGAGCAGTGGCATCAGGGCGTCTAACGTTGAAGAGATGAATAGAGGCCGGTAAGGTGAGATGCATCACAAGGTCGAACAACCACACCTTGCTCTACCCGAAGCTCAACCGGAGGACCGGGGAGCTCTACAAAAGAAGCAGGGCGCAATAAGCCTATCCTTTAGTAGCATGCTATAGAAAAGAAATATTTGACAGAATGCCAAAAAGAGACGCAACAAGACGTTTAGAGCAACTCTAATGGAGCCTGTAAACCCGTGAAAACTTTATTATAACCGCTAGTTTTTGGTTTCTGCAAAAAACGGTCGCTCAAGTTTCACATGTAAACATGTGAAAACTATAAACATGTGAAAGTGAAACGAGATTGGACTCGTGGATGATGTAGTCAATCGCTTGTCGATCTCAAGAATGAGAGGAAGTCCTAGCGCCGCAAATCCGCAGTGCATCCGTGCTCGCGCACACGTCTGGTCCACCAAACAACCTCCGCCTCCTCACTCTAGCGATGTAGCGGAAGCAACAACTCCTTCCAGATGAAAACCACCAGGAACATGTATCTCGCTAATCCGAGATCATGGGAGAATAATTCTAGAGGGGGAAAGAGATCCTTCACGAGGAGGTGTGATTTGTGAGGGAGGAGAGGGGGGCCTTTTATAGGGAGGGGCAGCCCCCTCCCATGGAGGTACCCACACCTCTTCCTTCATTCATGTGGGTGGAGCTCCCACTCAGATAAACATGCCACCACTCAAAAATCCACTCACATGGAATTTCCACCAAATTTAATGCAACTCTCATTTAATAAAACTAATTTATTTATTTTATTCAGAATTTTGTTAATTACTTTATTACTTTAATTAACAAACATTCACATAAAACCCCTGCAACATTTTAATATCACATGCAGAACCAATTTCAGCAATTTCACCCGAAACAATTTCGGTGTCCATTGAAATAATTCCAGTGCTTTGTAAATATTTTCTCTGGAACACATTTGCTCCAAATGATGTAGGTATCCCTTAAGTGTGTCACCCTACGGTTCGCGAATAATACAGACATGATTGAGACCCTTCTCCAATCAATAATCTATAGCAGGACTTAGAGATCCATACTGACTCCCACACATTCAACGACGACTTCTATGATCGTGAGAAACTTTAACGCTAGTAACTAAATCCCTTTATCTCGCGATATATTACATGTCCAATATTCAATCATCGGTATCTCCATACCTAGTTTGATCTCGTTACCGACATGCACTCTTTTCTCGTTACCATGATATAACAATCTAGTGATCACATCACTTGCTTGCAAGCTATCTCAATGTGATATCACCGAGAGAGCCAAGAGTATATCTATCCATCATCGGGATGGACAAATCCCACTCTTGATCCATGAGCCTCAACATAACACCTTTGGAGTATCTGAACCCACCTTTATAGTCACCCTGTTACGATGTGACGTTTGATGTTATCAAGTTACTCTTCTAGTGTTACTGATTGACATGATCTCATGGTCTAAGGACTAGGATTACTTCGTATTATGTTATAGCAATTTAAACACAATGACTTTGATTGTAATGCTATACTTTAGATGAATGTTGATCATATCATTCACCAATGCTGTCACCTCGTTATTAATAACATACAATGTCCATGATTAGGAAACCTTGATCATCTTGTTAATCAACGAGCTAGTTTATAAGAGAGGCATAACTAGGAACCCTTTATTTCTTTGTTAAACAGGCATGTATTAACGTTTCCAATCAATACAATTATATCATGCAAAATAAACATCTATCATATACTTAGAATACGATAATAACAACTTTATTATTGCCTCTCAGGGCATATTCTCTTCAGTCTCCCACTTGCACTAGATACAATAATCTAGTTTACATAGTGATAAATCTAACACCCATGGAGTTCTCGTGTTAATCATGTTTTTCCCTAGGGAGAACTTTAGTCAACGGATCTGTTACATTCAGGTCATGTGTACTTTACAAATCTTTATATCTCCATCCTTGACATGCTCGCGAATGGAGTGAAATAGGCGCTTAATATGCTTGGAATTCTTGTGAGACCTCGATTCCTTGGCATTGGCTATGGCTCTATTGTTGTCACAATAGATCACCATTGGGTCCAATGCACTAGGAACCACACCTAGTTCAGTTATGAACTCCTTCATCCAAACTGTTTCATGTGCTGCTTTTGAAGCAGCAACATGTTCCGCCTCCGTTGTTGATCCCGCCACCACAGGTTGTTTGGAGATCCTCCAACTAACTACTGCTCCGTTCAAGAGAAATACATATCCGAATTGAGACTTAGAGTCATCTGGATCGGTGTCAAAGCTAGCGTCGACATAACACTTAGCGACCATCTCTTCTTTACCTTTGTATACAAGAAACATTTTCTTAGTTCTTCTTAAGTACTTAAGGATATTCTTGATCGCTATCCAGTGTTCCGAACCTAGATCAGATTGCTACCTACTAGTCAAACTAATAGCATGTGCCACATCCGGTCTTGTACATAGCATGCCATACATTATAGAGCCTATGGCTGAAGCATAGGGGATCTTATCCATTATCTCTCTTTCTTCCGCCATAGCCGGACTTTGAGTCTTACTCAATGTCTTGCCTTGCAACATAGGTAAGAACCCCTTCTTACTTCCTTCCATATTAAACTTCTTTAAAATCTTATCAAGGCTTGTACTTTGCGATAGCCCAATTAGGCGCCTTGATCTATCTCTATAGATCTTAATGCCTAATATATATGATACTTCACCAAGGTCCTTCATCGAAAATTTGCTGTTTAGATAACTTTTAACACTGTTTAAAAGATCTATATCATTTCCAATCAATAATATGTCATCCACATATAATATCATAAATGTCACATTGGTCCCACTCACTTTATTGTAAACACAAGCCTTTCCATAAGTTTGGACAAATCCAAACTCTTTGATCACCTCATCAAAGCGGAGATTCCAACTCCGGGATGCTTACTTTAGTCCATAGATGGATCGATGAAGCTTGCATACCTTGTCAGCATCCTTAGGATCGACAAAACCCTTAGGTTGTATCATATACAACTCTTCTTCAATATTACCATATAGGAACACAATTTTGACATCCATCTGCCATATTTCATAATCGAAATATGCAGCAATTGCTAACATAATCCTAATCGACTTTAGCATCGCTACGAAAGAGAATGTCTCATCGTAGTCAACTCCCTGAATTTGTCGAAACCCCTTTGCGACAAGTCGAGCTTTATAGATGGTCACATTACCATCAACATCAGTTTTCCTTTTGAAAATCCATTTATTCCAAGGCAGGCCGACTTACGGTAGACCTGGCCCGAACGGAGTCCATTCAACGTTACCTCGACTGACATAAGATGTATGTCGGCAATATATTTGTAACTTGCTTGTAGGTACCCCACAAGGCCGAGTTAACCAGGCCTGAGCTAGGTAACCACTTGGCTTACAAGAGAAGGAAGGAATCTCCTTGGTCAAAGGTTTTCTCTCTCCACTGTAGCGTGAGCGCAAAGGAGAGAGGGGAGGACCAGCGGGTACTGGCCGACAAAGGTGGCATTGCCTCTGTCGGGTGACGTTGCCTATCCCGGGTGACACCGCGCCACAGAGGGGCTTAGAGAGGCTTACGCCATGAGTCTAGAGCGGCTTACGGAAGGAAAACGAGGAGAACCGCTTTGCTATTTTGGGAGAAGCATATTAGGAGAATATGCCTTCCATGTATGCCCTAACTTGTAACCTGGCCTCCCCTATATAAGGAGGGCCAGGATCTCCATAAAGAGGGTCGGCCATTTTTACTAAAGGAAAACCCTAGAGAGAGAGACGTGGGGGAGTAGAGAAGTTTATCCTCTTCCTCCCCACAAACATCTCAAGGAGCACTTGTAATCCACCATTGATAGAGAGAATATAAAGCATCCGTGTGTGGAATCACCACACCATCCCTCCCTGGATACCTCTAGCACACTTTGGCCCCATCTTTAGCCTATACATGGCACCTGTCGTGCCACCACCACGACAATTGGCGCCCACCGTGGGGCTAGTGGCACTATCGGGAGTGAAGATCTAGACGGGAAACGCCATCATCATCCGCGAACGCATCATCACCGGGCTTGTTCTGGGCTTTGGAGCGCTAGACTATGTCAGCGACAACGCTGGCAGCTTCGGCAAGCGCCCTCCTCTGCGCAACGACCTCTTCATCAACCTTGGCACCCACAATATCTACGTCGGTGTCTACAAGTCCTACATTCACTCGCAGCACGTCGTCGAGGGAGGCGAACCACCTCTTAGTGCGGCTCGTGTATCACTCGCCCCGCTAGCTGCGTTGAGGTCATGATGATGGCGCCAGATCTAGGAACGAGCAAGGACCCGACAGAGAACCCGGAGACAACCCCAAGCTACCTAGGATAAGAGGACCTCCACTAGAGAGGCCAGAGAACATGTTGCAGTAGGCAATAGATAACTTAGCTACACCCAGAGCACCTGTAGTAGATTTGACTCAGGCATAGGCCGAGCTAGAGGAGACCCGGCTGAAAATGTTAGCAGGGGCAAAGAAAGTAGCTGAGTTACAACAGTCACTGAACATCACTCTACGTGAGTGTGTAAAAGAAAACCGGATTAGCCCTACTGGTTTGGACAGAGTAAAAATTAGGGGTAGAAACATGATCACTGAGATAGACAAGGAGTATGTGCCTAAGCCAGGGCATTCAACAACCCTTGTGACAGCAGGGCTGGCGAGGTATAGTACCCCGGCGAAGAACCTTAGGGCTACAGAGGCAATGACGTCTGAGTTAGAGGGTCTGACCAGAGAAGCCCGGGAGAGGCAGCAGGAAAGAGTAACCACTTAGTGAGGGTAGAAAACAGGCAGAATGAGGAAATAATCAAGTCAAACCCGGCGGTAGCAAAAATATCCTGTGTAGTTCATTCGGCATGGGTAACCCGGCGAAATCCATTGGGGCAGCATCATTCCCTCATGATGGCCCTAGAAGAGAAGAGGTGGTAACCTCGGGGAGAAAGAACAAACAGATAGTCCCATATGACCCAGCAAGGGCAGGAAAAGGAAAAGCAATGCAAGTTGATGAGGATCGTCACAGTGCCAACCGTGGTGAAGCTGGCCGAGGTAACCGCAACCAAGGTAATTCCGGTCAGGGAATCGCTGGGAACGGCAATGTCAGACAGTGTAACTCGGCGGGAGCAGGGCAAAACCCACCTCGGCAACAACAACAACAGTACATACCTTGGCAGGAGCAAAGTGCTGGCCTGACAATGCAAAAACAATATGCTCGTCCGGGTCAAGATAGGTACAATGATGGCTATTCCACAATGGCTGATGCCGAGTTTCCTAGGACATAGCAGCATGTGATAGGATCAAGGCTTGGAAACAGGAACTTGTAGACGGATGATGTGAGATTGAAGTTGGATCAAATTTACAGGTCAGAGATGATTGAGGGACAAGGTCCTCCGGGTACGGCATGCTTTGGACCTCGGATTATGAAAGAACCACCTGTGCCGAACTTTCAGTTGGCCAGAGGAACAAAGACGTATGACGGCAGCACTGAGCCGGAGGATTGGCTCATTGACTATGCAACAACTATGAACATTGTTATGGACAATTTGAGATGGGCTATGAGATATGTACCCCAAATGTTGGAAGGGCCAGCAAGGGTCTAGTTAAACAATTTACCGCCAGGAAGCATTAACTGTTGGATAGACTTTGAGGAGTTGTTCATCAGCAACTTTGCGAGCACGTATAAGAGGCCAAATAGGCCACAAACTCTGGCAATGTGCAAACAAAGGCCAAATGAGATGGACCGAGAGTTCCTGACTCACTGGTGCATTGTGCGCAACTCCTGTGAGGGGGTGATTGAGTCACAAGCCATTGCATGGTTCGCCCAAGGATGTAGGTATGCAAGTATGTTGTGGCAGAGGCTACAAAGAGATATGCCAACTACGTTGTCTAAAACAATTCATTTTGCTGACTCGTATGAGTTGGGTGATCCAACTCAACCTCGGCTAATGTCAAATGAGGCAAACAAAGAGTACTACAACCGAGATGGAACCGGGTCATCCCGGTGAAACGGCTTCTGAGGTAAAAGGAGAGATGAGCGGCCGAAATATAGATATAGTTCACAGCAAGTTGCGGCAGTAGATCAGGATCAGCCAAATGTCGGTGCGAGCCAGCGTCAGAAAACCGGTGGGCAGTAGTGGACTCCGAGAAATGATGGCAAGAAAAGTTGGACACCAGAATAGAAGAAACAGTGGCAAGAAAAGAAGGATAGGCCGAGGTATACATATGAGTCTATGTTGGATCAGCTGTGTAAGTTTCACACACCAAATCTGAGTAACCTGGCAAATCATACGACTCGGCAGTATGAGCGGATGAGGAAATTAGAGCAAAGTGGCTCGAGGAATGCTCATGCACCTCAGCATGATTCACCTCGGCATGATGCACCCCGGTAGCAGCAACTCACTGGGGAAAATGGGCAGCAGCTGATGTTACTACCACCTCCGCCGAGGTATGAAAACCATGAGAGAAGAGATGCAGTGCATTAGGTAGACAATCAATAATAGCATAATCAAACGCATCTCGACAATGACGAGAGAAATGAGTACAGATAGCATCACCAGAGTTATTGTGTGTTCACCACAGAGGAAACTAATAGAAAGAGTTTGCAACGCCGACATATGGAGGTAAATGCAGTTATGTCGGCTGTGACAAGGTATATGCCTTGGGAGGATCAGGAGATTACATGGAGCATCAAGAATCATCCCAGGCTCATGCCGAGTCCTGGATCGTATGCACTAATGCTTGACCCAACTTTCATTGGGCCGGATATCAATGTAAGGTTCTCCAAGGTACTGATTGACAATGGCAGTAGCATCAACATACTATATAAGGACACAATGCACAAGTTGGGAGTGACATAAAACATGCTCCAAGCAACAAAGACAACTTTCCATGGCATTGTGCTAGGCATATCCTATGAGCCAATTGGCAAGGTTCGGATTGACGTGTTATTCGGCACAAGAGAAAATTGCCAAACTGAGAATTTGGAGTTTGAAGTTGTGAACTTGGACAGTGCTTATCACGTGTTACTCGGCATGCCTGCTCTCAACATTTTTATGGCGAATACCCAAATCAGTTACTTGAAAATGAAAATGCCTAGGCCAAATGGAGTGATCACAATAACTAGGGACTTCAGGTGCTCCATTGAATGTGCCTCAAACTGGTCAAACTTGGCTGAGTCACTTGTGATTGTGTAAGAGAAAAGAAGAATCCAGGAGGTGGCGGTATTGGCTCAGTCTGCTAATACCTTCGATCCGGATTGTAGATGTAGTATGGCTCTTTTTCCCTAGTATACCTAGGTTTATCGAATCCTCGGGAAGCATATGTGTAGTGAAGTTACTTTAACGAACCTTCGGGAGTTTTAGAATTCCTTTTGTGTTTTTACCGGACCAATATCTTGCGTCTTTTTGTTGTTGTTGATGATGGAGAGAGAGGGCCTAGGGCGTTCGGTTTCACCTGTAGCTGTGCAAAACATCCAAATAAAAGATAGAAATAAATTATGCATGTACTTGTTAGAGAAAGATAAATTATATGTGGGAAGTGCATCCATAATTTCTATTGCCTCCGCAACCGCTTATAGCAATAACCTACTAGTCTCATCCATAGAAGATAGAGAATTAATTATATGCATAGTGACGTCACCGTTAATCCCAAGTAAATCCCTCACATACAGCCGTACTACCCCTTCTATCACTGGGGTTCCCAACCTGCAGATTAGTCATTATTCATACTCCCTATACCTAGCTCAATTATCGGGGTATTGGTTACCTGACAAGTCCTTAGATTGAGGCAATATAGGATACGATAATGATCATGTCATACAAACTGATACATGATCCCATCTATGATAAATAACATGCACAAAAGCTACATGGCTAGGCCGAATCCCTTAGCCCAAGGAGAATTACTCACACATAGAGATGAGATCGAAGATCATAAACATTGTAGTGGAAATCATGAGATTGATAGAAAATAGTCTTACAATATCACCAATCAAAGATGAGATCTACTATTACAAGTGGTGGAATATGGCTATGGTGGTGGAGAAGGGTTTGGAGGTTAGATCTAAGTCTATTCCTCTGGCGGCTCTTTGGTGTGGTGGATGGAGATCTGGAGGCGGCTGATGATCTGGGGTAGGGCCCTTTTCTCGTCGCCCTAGGCCTCTTTATATAGGGGTCCCTTCACGAAAGTTGTTCTGTTTGACCTAGCGGTGTCAACGACAACTATACGACCAGTACTATACGTCTGGAATTTTGTTCTGGCCGTGTAGTTGGTCGTTAAAGCGTCCGCCTCTGCCTCATGACTCCTGGTTTCTTCTGGTCGTTGTAAATCTCGTATCTGTGAGTTTAATGTAGTGATTCCCATCATCAAACATCATTATCTATGCAGGGAAAAATAGAAAGAAAGGATTGCATGCCCCTTTGATCATTAGGCATTAGTGGCAGGGTTTAGAGATATATTTCATCAAAATATGAATAATATCTAGTTTAAATGTGGACATAGATGGCTGTATTTAAAGCCATCAACCTCCCTAAGCTTAAACTTCATCGTCCTCGAGCAACAAAACCAAAATCAAAAAGGAACTCAGCATTTAAACTGAAATAACGAGATGATGATCTTACTCATGATTGGTAGTCTCATGTTTCCTCCACTTCATAAATCTGAAAAACTTCAGCATAGGTAGAGTAATGGAAAGCATATCATATGGGTTTTATGCATCCTTATAGCGCAGCAAAATTATTGTTAACATGGACGATTCAAATGAGTAAACTTTATTAATCAACTCATAGGCTTGCCTTTGAGTAATTAAGTATAATCATGTAAAATTGAGAGTGTGAGAGTTGTCATGAAAAGCATATATAGAGTATCTCAATTCTCCCACATCAATAAATCAAGACTTTTCAAGCACTACTTTTCTATTCATTGTCCTTCAATAATTTCAATTCTTAAGTAATTGAGAGCATGCCAAAAATATATATTAGTTTATCGGTTTGTGATGGACACTCGTGGCATCACTAAGTTTTTCTCCTTTTGTTCAATGATTACTCATAACAGCTAGAGGAGTGATTCCATCATGAACACAGCTACCCAGGAGTGCCAAGAATCTTACCCACTATAACATTGTTGCTACAAGTGTTTAATCAACTCATAGCCGAAATCTAGGAGTTTCCTCCATGAAGATCGTTCGTAGGCCAGCGGAGTTGTTGGCATCCCATCAAGTTTGACACGCATAAAGCTATATCATTCTTATGATTAACAAGTCAAACTTTGGCATGCTCACAAAATCCGCTAAACATTAATTCAATCGAACAAATCCTTTTAAAGAGAGCTATCAAGTCAATCATTATACTCTATGGTGTTGAATGTCGCTAGAAATAAGCCTTCAAGACTAAACACGACAACACCCAAGCCTTCAATTGTGAGACTTTTTCTTATTACAATTGTTTAGCAAATTTTAGGCAAGACTTGGTTAACTACGAGAGATGGAACAAAACGTACCCAACTAAATACCCATGCAAACAAAACTTTACTACAATATAAAGACTCACTCCACTAGTATAATATCTCAACATTTACTACTAACTAGCATGGGTTTATCAAACTTCAAAAGTGGGGAGTCATAAGGCATACCTCTCATGTTTGGTTCCACTTCTCTCTTCCCTTTTTTTATTTGCTTCTTGGAAACTCGAAGTTGATCACTCTTCCTGCAAATACATGAGAACCTCGAGGCGAAAAGAAAAGAAAGTGGGAAAATAAAGAAAAATGGAGAAATCTTTTTGTTGTTTTTAAGAGAGGGAATTTAAAGAATAGAAAATTGGTAGCAAAGCTCGGCTAGAAAATCTCGAAAGCAAATAAAAAGAACTAAAAATAAAGTGTTGGGAAACCAACACGAGTGCTTATAAACTCGAATAAAAACATAACCTCAAAATAAATAAAATCAAATGAACGCCAAATAAAGATACATGAGGAAACTTACCGAAGCTTAGGCTTTTGCAAGCCCTTCAAATCATTGTGGTGGCGGGAAAAGTCATTACTCCAGTTCGCAAATTGAGTTGATAATTACTAGTTATTCCTCGGAGGTTCAAAGAGAGGCTATGCATCCTCTCCACAGTCCCTCCAAGTTCTTGGAAGTCTTGGTATGTGGCGAACCGGGTTTGTGGTTGCTCCTCTTGATAAGGAAGTTCTTGCTCCTTTTCTTGGTCCTCATCCTCATCCAGAATCTCCTCCTCAGGTTGGAGTTGCTCAACCTGCAAGTCATATAGCAAACGTCCTTCCTCGATAGAGAAAAGACCATTAGGCATAGGAGCAGGGTAGAGACGCCTAGCTTCAGCAATATGTAGGTAATAAACATCACCTCTCCTAGTGATCATTCCACAAGCCTTTAAGTAGAGAAACCAACACGTCGCTTGATGACCCACAAGTTTAGGGGGTGTATCGCAGTATTTTTGAGGGAAGTGAAACCCAATTTATTGATTCGACACAAGAGGGGCCAAAGAATATTTATAAGCCTTAACAACTGAGTTGTCAATTCAGCTGCACCTGGAAACAATCTTGCTCACAGCAGTTTATCAGTAGCAACAGTTTTGTAGTAAGAATAGTAAAGTAACAAAAGTAGTAAAAGCAAAGACAGTAGTAACAATAGCAATAAACAGTAGGATTCGAGTGCGGCAGGCATAGGGATGGATGGACGGGTGTTGCATGGACAAGACAATTCACATAGCAATCAGAACATAGGGCAATTGTAGATAAATAAGATAAAGCATCCAAGTACTAGATAATCCTAGGCAAGTGTTCCATATATAGTCATACGTGCTCGCAATGAGAACTTGCACAACATCTTTTGTCCTGCCAGCCCGTTTGCGGCGGGGCCTCAAGGGAACTACTGGCAATTTAGGTGCTCCTTTTAATAGAGCACCGGAGCAAAGCATTAAAACTCCATGAAAACATGTGATCCTCACATCAAAGCCATTCCCTCCGGTTATCCCGATTTCTGTCACTTCGGGGCCATTGGTTCTGGACAACAATGTGTGTATACAACTTGCAGATAATACCATAAACAATACTATCATAATGAATCAATAACATGTTCAGATCTGAGATCATGGCACTCGGGCCCTAGTGACAAGCATTAAGCACAACAAGTCGCAACAAAGTCATAAAGCACTAATAAAAGATACTAGGCACCATGCCCTAACAATCTAATGCCATTACATGAACGATATCATCCAATCCCAACCATCCCCATAGCCTACAACAGGGGATTACTCACTCATAGATGGGGGAAGCATGGATGGTCGATGGAGAAGTGATGGTGATGATGATGGCGATGATCTCCTCCAATTCCCCATCCCGACAGGGTGCCAGAATGGAGTTTCTGGTGCTGTTTCGTGGAATCTGGTGGTGGTGGCAGAGCGGAACTCCTTCTGGAAAAATGTCGAACCCCCCTGAGTTTTTAGGTCAGAAGGAAACTTATAGGCAAAGAGGGAGGCCGAGGGGGTGCCTGGGCTGGCCACACCACCCCTGGCGCGGCCAGGCCTGGCCCGCGTGGCCAGGTGCTGTGGTGGCCCCCTGGCTCCTCTCCGTCTCGTATTCTGGCTTCAGATGACTTCCGGTAAAATAGGCACTTTGGCTTTTGTCCCGTCTAATTCCGAAAATATTCATTTTCTAACTTTCCTGGAACCAAAAACAACAGAAAACAAGCAGCTGGCACTGTGGCTCTTGTTAATAGGTTAGTCCAAGAAATCATATGAAAAATACTCCAAAGTTTGGACAAAACACAAGAAAGTGGATAAAACCAAGCATGGAACATCAAAAATTATAGATACATTTGCTATGTATCAACATCCCCAAGCTCAACTCCTGCTCGTCCTCGAGTAGGTAAGTGATAAAAATAAAGAATAATTTTTTAGGTGACATGCACCATAATAAACTTGATCAAAGTATTTGTAAAAAATTCAAAGCTGGGATCATAGTACTTCAATCATATCATGAAAGACAAAGTTCTAGCAATAAGACAAAGAAACTATGTTGCAACATGAAAAGGCACAAACAAAAGATTCATGAATAACAATGCTTTGCAAGATGTTTGTTTGTTTCACATAAAGAAAACATAGCAGAATAGTATTCAGCTTGTCCCTCATAGAGTAGCAAACATAAATGCATAGGACACCTTCAAAGTTCATAAGAGTGACTAGATACAAATAGTTTAAAACAAGCAATATCAAGGTATGCATCAATCAACAAGTCTTGGGACAATGCACATAGAACTAAGAATGGCCACTATGCTCTCAAAGTAAGTGCATAAAGGTAGAAGGTGGAGACTCAATATATATAGTGGAAGAAAGGCCTTCATAGAAGGAAGTAGGGATTCAAATCTCATAAAGAGCTTCAAAAAATTATGGTAATTATAGCTTTCAGCTCTTATTGCCCCTATCATAAGCATCTTGAAGGTGATTAAGGTTAAAGTGACACAACTTAGAGGATATGCTTGACAAGTTATAAACCGAAATCTCAAGCCCCTTACTTACGAAGACCGAACCTCATGCTACTCAACTTTAGTCACAAGTAAGCTCTTGTCATTGTAAGTACATATGTATCATAAAGAACCGCCAACGGGGTACCCCTTACACATGATACAGGAGCTATCCCATAATCAAAATGACAAGGCAAGCAGACAATGAGCATCTCAGCGATATTTTTATTTGCTATTTGCATAGGTTTTTATTGAGGATGCTTCATAGAGTGCTCATTATGGTGATGCTGCAAGTTTCCACCATGATTATGCATGGCTTAGGCTAGCGGCCCAGGCGTTTCTCTAACACACATACAAACTCCATGATCTTACAAGTTCCACTTTTATTTCACACCGCCGGGATCCATAAGCAAAAGAACATGACATCAACGGGGTACAAAGTACAAGTGCAATGTTGAAAGCGTTCCCCATGATACATGGTTCTGCTAACTTCAACTTATAAAGCGCAAGCATATACGCAACAGAGAAGGACCCAATGGTTCAAGTTTTTTTTAAATGCAATAAAAAGTAAAGTGTGTCATCAAGTTCGTGAGAGCTTTAATCACTAGTTTTCTCATAACAAGTTTAATTTGGAAGATAAACAAAAGCATGAATATACTTGGAATAGCATAAGCTAGTAGGCAGGTATGGTGGACTCTTTGGAATAACTTGGTTTAGGGAGTTGGCTGCATGAGTGGAACTCATACTTGGTTGTGGAGGCTAGCAAAAGACTGGGAGCGACAAACTGAAAGAGCAATAATGGCCATAATCATGCAGAGCGACAAAACATCATTGATAAAAGCATAAAGTGATACTACAAGTTGATAACTAAAGGATCATAAAGGCTTATGGTGACTTGGGATAGTCATAACATGGTGTGAGCATGTGCCAAGTCAACCCAAATAAAGCATCAAAGGAGAATACCACAATACTATGCTTTAATATGCTAAAACAACACATGATTCTTCCAAGGCACATTAAGCAATCTCAATTGTTTATAACAAGTCATGCTACAGCAAAGAATACTTAGCGTAAAGCCAAAACAATATCAAGCATAGCATGACAAAGCATAGGCCACAGTCAAGAACAAGCTCCCTTTACCACTTAGCATGAGCTTTCCTACTCTTTTCCAAACCAAACCAAACTATTTGAAAACTAATGCATGAAAGAGGAGGTACAACCAATTTATTCAGAAAACTAAGCAAACAAAAGCAAACGAAAAATCAAAAATAAAACGAAAAAGAAGACTCTCCAAGAACAACACAACCGTGCATGAAACAATAAAAATAAAGCGTTTGGAAGAAACCTGGGATTTTTATTGATGAAGAAGGGGATGCCTTGGGCATCCCCAATCTTTGACTCTTGTACTTCTTGGAAATTTCTTGGGGTGACACGCATGGCATCCCCAAGCTTGAGATTTAGGCCATCCTTCATCTCATTACTTATTTCTTCCATACAGCTGAATTTTTTTCCTTCATACAAAACTTCACACAATCTTTATTAGCAACATTAGTGCACTCAAGATAATAAGTCTTTAGGTTCAGTTCCAACACCATTAAAACTTCCACTAAAACACAAGATACTGTAGCACTTCCCTCAAAAATCTCAATTCTCCAAAAGAACTAAAAAAAGAACCAACAAGAAGCAAATGCAGAAAATGGCAGAAATCTGTCAAAACAGACCAGCAGGTAAAGACGATTTTTTTCGAAGACCTTATGTTGCTCAAATCAAAAAGTGTTGAACTAACGAAAGTTATATAACAACCTGGGACAGAAGCACAAAAATTCAAGCCTCAAAAAGACGTACAGAGATTTTACATGAATTTTTACGGTGAAGCACATAAATCTGTTTCGGAACAGCAACTTTCCCAATCATTACTTCTGTCTCATTACAGGTTACTCTTGGCACAAAAAGCAAATAAAAAGGATAAGGAGCGGTTATTACCAAAGTAATAACTTCCAAGACTCATCTAAAACTTTTGGATTATCTCCCAATAAGTACTTTTTAACGCCTTTAAGTTAGGCAAAACTAACAACAGAGGAGAAAACTAAACGAAAGCAAAAACTAAAATGGATAGAATAGAAGTACACGGAAATAATCATAGTGAAAACATTGTTTGTTCAATTAAATCCTTTTGTTAACAAGTTTGATCAGGTCTTGTTACCAAAACAATTCCATATGAGACAAAACTTTGTATTCCACTAATGATTATGTTATCTCAACCTTGATAGCAATAGTCCCAATCATAATAGTTTCAAATTTTTTTCTCTTGGTATGGGACAATATATTTCTCCAACTTTAATACCCTCAACATGTTCAATTGAATTCAAACCATAAGTCCTCTCAATCTTCTTGGGGAAATAGACAGTATGTTCCTTGTCATTAACATTGAAAGTCACCTTTCCTTGATTACAATTAATAACAGCTCCTGCAGTATTAAGAAAAGGTCCCAAGAATAATGGACATATTGTCATCTTCAGGCATTTCAAGCACAACAAAATCAGTTAATATCAAGCAATTATGATCCACTTGAACATGCACATCCTCACCTATACCAACAGGAATAGTGGTAGATTTATCAGCCATTTGCAAAGATATATCAATTGATATTAATTTTTCTAGTTGAAGCCTCTTATAGAGAGACAAAGGCATAACACTAACTCTAGCTCCCAAATCACACAAAGCAGTTCTAACATAACTATTTTTAATAGAGCAAGGAATACTTGGAATCCCTGGGTCTCCAAGTTTCTTAGGAACCTTACCATTAAAGGAATAATTAGCAAGCAAAGTAGAAATTTCTTCATTAGGGATCTTCCTTTTATTCGAGACAATATCCTTCATATACTTTGAGTAAGGAGGCAATTTAATAGCATCAGTCACAGGAATTTGTGGAAATAAAGGTTTCATCCATTCACAAAACTTACTATAGTGTTCATCTTCCTTTGACTTGTGTTTCTTATCAGGGAAAGGCATAGGTTTTTGGACCCAAGACTCTCTTTCACTACCATGTTTCTTAGCAATAAAATCTTCTTTAGTGTATTTAGTTTTCTTAGTGTGGTTTTCAGGTTCTTCTTCAACTTTTTATTAGGAACTTCATTTTCTTCATTACCACTTTCAGTTTCAACATCAGAGATAGATATACTATTAGGATCTATAGCAGGTTCAGAGGGTTCTACAACAGTTTTATGTTTCTTTTTCCTTTTCTTATGAGTAGAGCCACTATTTTCAGCTTGTTGAGAATCCTGCTCAATTCTTTTGGGATGCCCCTCAGGATATAGAGGATCCTGGGTAGCAGCACCACTTATAGTTCTAATTTCATAAGCATGTTTTTCTTTAGCAACATTAACTAGCAAGTCTTTTTGCACTTTAATGAGTTGATCTATTTGAGTTTGAACCATTTGAAAGTGTTTAACAATCATTTTAACATCATTAGAGGTTCTTTCCACAATATCTTTCAACTCAACAATAGCTCTAGTGTTTTCCATTAGATGATTTTGCACCCTTTTATTAAAATTATCTTGCTTAACAAGAAAGATATCGAATTCTTCTAAGCATTGATCAGGAGGTTTAGAGTAAGGGATATCACCTTCATCAAAGTGTTGGAGAGAGTGTACCTTGATAGTGGGTGAGTAGGGAATAGGCTTACATAATTCTTCTATAGGAGGTAAATTCTTGACATCTGCAGCTTTAATTCCCTTCTCCTTAAGACATTTCTTAGATTCCTTCATCACTTCATCATTTAATTCAATAAATCCCCTCTTCTTTGATATTGGAAAATACACTGGTATAGTAGGTTCAGGCACAATTACTTCAGGTATAGCTTGTTCAGGATGAGTCCAATCTTCATAATTCTTACTTAATTTAGCCATTAATTCCTCGGCTTCCTTAGGAGTCCTGTTCCTGGAAACACAATCAACACAACTATCTAGGTATGTCCTAGATTCTTCGGTTAGTCCATTATAAAATATATCAAGAAGCTCATTCTTAGGTAATGGACTTCCAGCCTATGCATGAATCAAAGCACAAATCCTTGCCCAAGATTCAGGCAATACCTCTTTTCTCCCTGTTTAAAATCAAAAAGTTCCTGCAAAACAGCATTTCTAGCACTAGGAGGAAAATATTTCTACAGGAAAGTACTAATCAATCAATCAGAGCTATCAATAGATACAGGAGGTAAATTACTAAACCAAGTTTTAGCTTCTCCTTTCAGTGAAAAGGGGAAAATCTTAGCAACAAAGTAAGTACACATCTTAATATCATCAGAAAACAAGCCACTCATGGTAGAAAGTTCATTCATATGTGCTACCGCACTTTCATTCTTAGTCCCACAAAAAGGTTCTTTCTCAACAATAGTTATGTAAGATAGATTGAGAGAGAAATCATAATCTTTATCTATAATGTTTATGGGAGAGGCAGCAAACTTAGCAATAGGAGATAATTTGGATCTAATAGTACGCCTCTCAAGGAGACTCTTAGCAGCGCTCCTATCCTGGGTGGTTTTACATTCTTTAATAAATTCATCGGTCATCTCAACATAACCATCTTCAATATCATAACTTTCACTAGACTCAGGTGAAGTAGCAGGTGTGGTAGTGTCTTCATTAGGAGTTTCAGTATTTCCAGTTATAGTTCTAGCAATCGTAGCATCTAGGAAAGGACCTAATGAATCACTCTTATCGAGCACAGTAGAAGCAGCATCATAAGCATCAGAAGTCTCAGATTCAGCAGTAGTAGCAGTGTGTGTAGCATGTGTATGTGTTGGTGTAAGGAGCTTACTTATAACAGATGGTGAATCAAGAGCAGCAGAGGTGTTCAGAACCGTACCTCTTCTTGTAGTGGATGGTAAAATAGGAACCTTGACATCACGAGACTTACCCATGATGGATGGATAGCAGCAAACAATAGAGAATCCAAGTGAACTTGATAAATAAAGCTATGCTCCCCGACAACGGCACCAGAAAATAGTCTTGATGACCCACAAGTATAGGGGGTGTATCGCAGTATTCTCGAGGGAAGTGAAACCCAATTTATTGATTCGACACAAGGGGAGCCAAAGAATATTTATAAGCCTTAACAACTGAGTTGTCAATTCAGCTGCACCTGGAAACAATATTGCTCACAACAGTTTATCAGTAGCAACAATTTTGTAGTAGGAATAGTAAAGTAACAGCAGTAATAAAAGCAAAGACAATAGTAACAATAGCAGTAAACAGTAGGATTCGAGTGCGGTAGGCATTGGGATGGATGGACGGGCGTTGCATGGACAAGACAATTCACATAGCAATCAGAACATAGGGCAATGGCAGATAAATAAGATAAAGCATCCAAGTACTAGATAATCCTAGACATGTGTTGCATATATAGTCATACGTGCTCGCAATGAGAACTTGCACAACATCTTTTGTCCTGCCAGCCCGTTTGCAGTGGGGCCTCAAGGGAACTGCTGGCAATTAAGGTGCTCCTTGTAATAGAGCACCAGAGCAAAGCATTAACACTTCGTGAACGCATGTGATCCTCACATCAAAGCCATTCCCTCCGGTTATCCCGATTTCTGTCACTTCGGGGCCATTGGACCTGACAACAATGTGTGTATACAACTTGCAGATAAGACCATAAACAATACTATCATAATGAATCAATAACATGTTCATATAGCGGGGGATTACTCACTCATAGATGGGGGAAACATGGATGGTCGATGGAGAAGTGATGGTGATGATGATGGCGATGATCTCCAATTCCCTGTCCCGGTAGGGTGCCAGAACAGAGTTTTTGGTCCTGTTTCGTGGAATCTGGTGGTGGCGGCGGAGCAGAACTCCTTCTACAAAAACGTCGACCCCCCCTGAGTTTTTAGGTCAGAAGGCAACTTATAGGCGAAGAGGGAGGCCGAGGGGGTGCCTGGGCTGCTCACACCACCCCCTGGTGCGGCCAGGCCTGGCCCGCACGGCCAGGTGGTGTGGTGCCCCCTGGCTCCTCTCCGTCTCGTATTCTGGCTCCAGACGACTTCCGGTAAAATAGGAACTTTGGCTTTTGTCCCGTCCAATTCTGAAAATATTCATTTTCTAACTTTCCTAGAACCAAAAACAGCAGAAAACAGGAAGCTGACACTATGGCTCTTGTTAATAGGTTAGTCCAAGAAATCATATGAAAAGTACTCCAAAGTGTGGACAAAACACAAGAAAGTGGATAAAACCAAGCATGGAACATCAAAAATTATAGATACATTTGCAATGTATCATCGCTCACCTAGCACAGGTTGCAACTCACCTAGGTCCATGCCTAGGGAAACGGCAAGCACGGTGATGATGCCTCCACCTGTGATTGGTCCTTGGCTTTGGGAGGATTGGTGCTCCAGGTAGCGCACAAGGATTGCGCCCAAGTTGAGTGACAAGTCGCAGTTGGTGTAAGCAGCTTTTGCGAGGACTAAGATGTCCTCCTCATTGAGTCTTGTGTACTCATTTCTTGCATGCAAGGTGTTAGCAATAACATAGAACAAATAGCGAATTGCAGGATGTTGAATATTCTTCTCCTTGCTTACTCTAGTAGTGAAACTCATTCCATTATAATATTGTGCAGGGGAAGGTTCTAAGCCAGTAAAGGATCCGCGTAAGGTATTAACATCATTGTTTGGGAAATTAAAACATGCACACCATTCATCTAGTGTTAAAGTGTAATTGTTGTTCATAAGTCGGAAAGAATTCGTGTCCTCTCCTTGCTATAGTTTAACGGTGCTTTACAAAGAACTTAGAAATTCAATAGTTAACGGGCAATAAGTAGAAACATCGTTGTACACAAAGTTTTGCAGGCCAGCTCTATTGAAAGTAAATTGAAGTCATTAGAAATATCGAGTTGGTTCAATATAATGGGGCAAGCCCGCTTGGTTGCCTTCACTTCTCGGTTCTTGATCCTATCGAAGCGATCATGTTGGAGCTCATTCCTGAACCATATCCCCATGCGTTCTTGAGTGACAATCCTCGAAGCGCTAGCGGCGGCATGAGCACGAGTTTGGCTCGTTGTGTTCATCATCTAAAGTAATAAAGAAAGACAAAAATAAAACTTTTTGATCCAACAAGAATAAGTATAACATATTCCTCATCATAGCACACTAAAGAATCCCCTCAAAATAATAATCTAGGCAAAAGAATCTTGACAATTAGTTCATAGTAGGTCTCACCCTAGATTGATAATGACAATAGATCAAAGATGAATTTACAAAAAGTAATTTAACGATCGGAGGAGAAACATACTGTACATCACTTGTGTGAGAGGAAATCGAATGGAGTTGAGAAGAGATGAAGATCTCTTGAGGTTTTGAGAGAGTTTGGAGGTAGAAGAGAGAAAACGAATTGAAGTTTTGGGGTTGGAGGTACCTCCCGTGGCGTTTTTGTGGTCGGACACACATATACGGGCAGAACTATACGGCTAGAACAATGTGTTCCCACCGTATAGTTGGCCTGCTGTCAAAATTTTAGGGTTTCCACCTGGTGGCGCAGCTATACGGCCAGAACTATATGGCCAGAACAATCTGTTCCCGTCGTATAGTTGGTCGTCAAACCCTCTGTACCTTGAAAATAAATTGTACGAAAGCATCGATATCTATACGACCGGAACGATATGGCCGGAATTTTTATTCCCGCCATATAGTTGGTCGTTAAACCGTCAGTACATATGAAAGAAAAATTGTCGATGGCAAAAATATCTATACAACCGGAATTTTTATTCCCGTCGTGTAGTTGGTCGTTAAACTCCCAGTACTTTTGGAATAAAATTCTATGAAGGCATCGATATCTATATGGTCGGAATTTTTATTCCCGCTGTATAGTTGGTCATTAAACTCTCAGTACCTTTCAGAATTTTTTGTACGAAGGCCTCGATATCTGTATGGCCGGAACTATACAGCTGGAATTTTTATTCCTGCCATATAGTTGGTCGTTAAACTCTCTGTGCCTTCGAAGAAAATTTGTTGATGGCAAAGATAACTATACGACCAGAACTATACGGCCGGAATTTTTATTCCCGCCGTATAGTTGGTCGTTAAACTATCAGTAGTCATGAAAAAAAATCTATTTCTTCGAGGATACCTTCTTATCCCATGACTTAGCGAAATACCAAGTTTTTAATAGAAAATTGATAGTAAAAACTGTTGACCAACATTAGCATATTAAAAGCAAAATTTTAGCTTTTGTGAATAGAAAACTCAAACTTTTATTCTTATTATTATACTCTACTCATTCAATCGACATTTCTACTACTTTTTGATAGCTGCATCTTCACAAGCGCGCTTCCGCAAGAATGTCTGTGAAAAAGTGGTGGGAACGCGATGAACTTCTTATTCTCTATTCTACTAAATTAACGAAAATGGGTTGACTCCCAATTAGCATTTATTGAAAATGGTTGAATAACTCAACCTCTTCTCTCTTCTCAAATTCTTACCTTTGGTTGGACCTTATCAATGGCACTTACCACATGAACTCATTTTGCCGGTGGAACATATCTTTCTCCTGCTTCTAGCTTCTTTGGAAAATACCGGATGATTTCAGCATCATAAACATTGAAGATTATCTTCCCTTCTGCATAATCTACTGAGGCACCTGCAGTACTGACGAAGGGTCTTCCAAGTATTATAGATAATCTTTCATCTTCTGGCATTTCAAGAATGATAAAATCTGTGGGAATAACATTCTCATCTATCCTAAGTAAGACATCCTCAATTACCAACAGGTTGTTTAGTGGACTTGTCAGCCATATGTAAAGTGATAGTAGTAGGAGAATACTCCCCTAATCCTAACCTTTTATAGAGGGAGTATGTAATTACCTTGGTGAATTACGCTCTTAGTTAATGCCTGGATGAACGAAAGTGGTTAAAATAGTACGGTGGGGCCCAGGGCCACTCACGGTAGACCTTTCGGCCGTCCTAACCACTTTCAGACAATGGGACAAGAACGAGCGGCGTAATCGGCAGGCGAAGGGATCAACTACATAGACAAATGAGTATGTATGCAAGCCACATACAACAGTCCTCAGAGCCATTCCATCTAAAAGAAATAGAAATATAGTAACGCCATACGGCAAGACCCAAATGTCCTAGATAGATATAATAATTTAGGATAGCTCCTCATACATCACACATCAGAGTATCAGGCGGAAGCGGAAAACAAGATCCGAGTACGGATAAGAAGCAAATTGGCATAAGATGCCCCATAAATAAACACATCCCGCCCACAGATCACACGGATCCCCGTTCCCGGAATCTCTACACCGAATGATCGTTGCCAACATCATCTGTCTCTTCCACCCAGTATCCATCTTGCGGGTACACCTGTTCATCTGAATCAAACAATTTATCGTGTGAGACCCTAGGGGTACTCAGCAAGTCTTTATGCCACTAAAGGGGACACAACCTGGGTGACGCAATTGCAGCAAAAGATAATACCTAACAATTCTACAGATACTCGCTACCCTTCCGCCTAACCAATGATAGACGGAAGTCCGTGAATTAAGAACAATAGTTATAATAGTATAATTAACAGATCCATCCTCCTCCTCGCTTACCAACGAGGAAGCGGACGAACAACCCCCATCATCCGTTGGCAGTTTTATTAACCATTCCATGAGTGTTGCACTATTTACTAGTCAAGTAGTTAGTCAATTTAAAAGCGGTACTTTAGTTATACTTGTCTATGATCGAGAAACTGTGCTCCAAGTCGTCCATAACCGCGGACACGGCTTTCAGAAAGATTTACCCTGCAGGGGTGCACGAATAGCAACACACACTTGATCAACCTCGGAAAAACCAAATCAAAACCCAACGAGGCATTCACGACAAAGCAATCACAGGATTCAGAAAGATTTCAGGGGGCCACCCCATTAAGCTACCCGCAACGAAGTTGGCCGGCTCCGAGACGAACCCAAGGTTTGTGTCAATGGCTGTACACGACTGGGAACCCGAAAATGTGACTGGGCTTGTCGATACCGCGAAAACATTCCACGATCCAAAACAGTACAGGTGCTCCACGCACAATCATATTAAAGCAGTAACATGGCATAAGTACAGGATAGTAATAAAACCCCAAACTAATTGTGGCCCCAAGAAATAAGAACGAATCAAGCTCTGGCTCAGGGGGGTCCATAAGGCCTCCCGGATGTGGATAGTGCGAATAGTCAAGGAACAGGAATCAAGTACTCGGGGTCCTACGGGACACAAGTGAGCATAAAAACCAAATAGCAGATATTGCTCACCGGTGCCTCTTTCATTAGTTATCCCATTACTACTCAGGTTATGTTGTTTAGGTACCTCATTATCCATCAGACACTCACATACCCTACTCATGCTTTTCTATGACTCGCATGGCTCAAACAACTCCTGTAGTAATGGCTCATGGGACCGGAACAGGCTTGATGTGGTTTAAAAGTAAAGGCTATGCAGTACTTGGGATTCATTTTAATGCAATCGCGACTCAATGATGCAAGAATAAGATAGAGGCAATAGGTACTGTATGTATGCAAGCATGTGGTAGTGCTTGCCTGTCAGCCCAGTTGAAGTGAGAGATGGATCTGGGTAGTACTCCTGTGATTCCTGGTAATTCTCCTACTGGGCGTCTATTCGAAGAAGAACCAAACAAACAAGGGCCAACATAAATAAAGTGCACAAGCATATGAATTAAAATGCGACAAGCAAACAAGCATGCCATGATGCATGATGCACAATTTACATGGCATTAAAGTAGCATGGCAAAGGTGGGGTGTGGATACAAGAAATAAAGCACTTTATTATTTATTTGCCCAAGTTTTATTGTCATAAACGGTTCATATTTTAAATGACAACATGATGCATGCTTCAATTCAGAACAAGGATTGCATAAATAGAACAGGCTCATCGCGCTGATCGATTTAGACATATTATTTGTCAAATTTGGAGTTATAAAACAAAAGTTATTAATTAAATAAGGAAAAGGGCATTTTTATTGTAATTTTAATCATCTCGAATTTTAAAGTGTTCAAAATATATTTTGAAGGGCATATTTGAATTCCTCACATTTTTCTGATTCCGAAACATATATTATTTGTATTATTTGGATTTGTATTTTAAAAATTATTTGAATCTGAATTGAATTTGAATTAAATCAATTTGAAAAAGATTTAGTTAAAACAGACAAAGGGAAATACTTTTCTTACCCAGTCAGATCTAGACACAGTCACTGACGGGTGGGCCTGGTGCTGACTGGGACACACGCGCGAAAAACTTTTGTCACCGCGTGTTGGGCTAGCCACTGTGACTACGGGGTGGGCCAACTGGCGCGGGCCCGCGTGTCAGCGGCGAGGGAGACAGGGGCTGACAGGTGGGGCTGGGGTTGGAGCGCGGGTTGCGCCCGGGAAAAGCCGAGGGGTTTTCTGCAAAAGGGCTAGCGCGCCTGACTGGTGGGGTCGCTAGGAGCGCGGGTTGCAGGAATCAAAAAGGTGGGGGGCTTTTTGCAATTCGACCACGGCCCGGTTACTGTTTCTCTTCTCCACGTTCTGATGGCAAATCGGCGCGCGGCGCGGAGCGGGGATTCGATCCTGGGACGCGGGCGAGCGCGCTGAGGGGGGGGGGGAGCCACTGCGGCGGGCTAGGGGAGTTGGCAGATGAGAGGCTAGGGCCTAGATAGGGTGTGCGCGACGCGGGAAGGCTTGCAGATGCCGGCAAGCGGCGCACACTGAGGGCGCTCGACGAAACGAACGGCGGGGCTAGACGGTGTCGGCGAGGTAGAACAAGTCAGGGAGGGAGAGAGGCTCACCGCGGGCTCGGCGGTGGTGTTGGATCGGGAAGAAGCGCGGCGGTTCGCCGGGGATGCAGGCGCTCCGGCAGGCTAGGGTTTCGGAGGACGGCGAGGACCTGGCGATGCTGGGGCGTTCTCCTTCGCGTTGGCATGAATAGGGCATCGTAGAGGATCCTCCTCGAGCTCCCAGGCCACCTCCAGGTCGAGCTGCACGGCTGGATCGACGGGGACGCGGTGGGTGCTGGCGGCGACCGGTGGCAGGAGCTGTGGTCGGAGCGTAGGAAGGGGAAGAAGAGGGTGGCTCTGGGGCGGATCTGGGGACGCCAGAGAGTCGTGTGGAGGGAGGAAAAAGGAGGGAGAGAGGGAGGAGGCAGCTGGGGCACGGTAGAGATAAAGGTGGCCTCGGTGCCACCTTTTCTCTCCTCTCTCACGTGCCGGCTTGAGCTGGGGCTCGCCCTGGGCTGGTAGGCACGGCGGGGAGAGGCTGCAGGTGGGCCAGGGCGGCGGACGGCTGCAGGGTGGGGCCAGCATGGCGGTAGAGAAGGAAAGAGAGGAGGGAAGGCTAGCTCGGGCTAGGGTTAGATGGAGCTCGGGTTAGGGCATGGGCTAGGGTTAGGGTTAGCTGAGGTGGCTGAGGTGTGGGCCAGGGAGAGAGAGGGAGGTCAGGTGGTCAAGCTAGTGAGAGAGAGGGGGTTTTAGAGTTAGGGTTTAGTGTAATTTAGGTGTAAAGGAATTATAAAGAGAACTAGGTTTGAATTTTATTAGGTGTTTATATTTTGATTTAGTTTATGAGGCCAAACTAAGAAGAAGAAAAGGAAGCTTGATCTTGCTTGAGATAAGGTGGAGGAGAAACTAGAGAAAGAGGAAGAAAAGAAATAGGTGGAAAAGGTCACATATGGAGCATGCATGGAGAATAAAAATAAGAGGAAAAAATGAGATGGTTGAGATTATGAGGATGGTGCAAAGGTGGTAGATGGCCTCCCAAGATAGTTTCTACTAAACCAAAAGAAAAACCAAAGGATAGAAAGGTAGTGAAGACTTATGCATGGCCCATGCAAAAAAATAATAATGCCATTGATTATTTGTGAAAACAATATGAATATTATGGCATTACTCTATGCATATCCAAGAAGTGGAGATAAAACCAAGCACAAGAATTTAGAGGATTTAGTCCACCCCAAACTACATGAGCAAGAATTAAATAGCAAAAGAAAGAGAAACAAGCTCATGGTTAATGGGATGGTGGGATTATAAAGTGGTGGAAAAGAAAGGTGATGGAAATGAAATAAAAGATATGCCCCCAACTCAACTTGGGCATAGAACCATATATCAATAGCCAAATACAATATCAAGAGGCAAATACATTTAATAATGCATGTGAGAGAAGAGCCAAAAGAAAAAGGGTTTTATATGATGCCCAAATGCAAGGTGGCATGATGACATGAGCATGATATCATTATGATGCAACAATAATATCTATGGAGTAGCCAATATCTTACTAGGACAAGTAGCATTACAATTGTTAGACAATTGGGGTGCTACAGAGTATGGCATTACACTAACTCCTAGTCCTAGATCACACAAGGCATTTCGAATATCAGTTTTACCTATTGAGCATGAAATAGTCGGTATTCCGGGATCTCCAGACTTAGACAACAGCTTCCCATTAGCAGGATAGCTAGTTACCATGGCAACAGTTTCAGTTATTTCTTTCTTTCTACTAAGAATATCACAAAGGAATTTACCATAAGTCGGAAATTTTATTGCATCCGGAAATGGAATTTCTAGACAAAGGTCACTAAGTGCCTTAGTAAAAGAATTATAAATTACCTCATCCGGTGCTTTCTTTTTTTGATCTGGATAAGGAAGCTTTTTCTCACCTGACTTACTCTTGTCTTTCACCTTTTTGGGGGGTTCAGGCTCTTTCGTTGCTTTCTTTTGTTGTTGCTTATTGCTTTTCTTCTTTTCTACTACAATAACTTCATCTTCTTTACTTATTTCTTTATCTTCTCTTGGATCAAACGTCTCTGCATCAGAGTCATAATGATCATCTTGTGCATCATTGTGGTCCTCCTTGGTTTGCTCTTGCATCTCAGTTTCATCTTGAGGATCCACCAATGTATCATCTTCTTGACTTGCTTTGACCAAGGCTTTTTTCTTGCGCTCTTTTTCAGCTTCGTATTCAGGTGGTCCTAAGGGTCCTGTAACAACTGCACCCCTTCTTGTGACAACATTAGCAGAAACAGGAATATATTCATCTTCACGAAGATAATTTTGATAACCATATGCTATTTGTTCACACTAGGTTTCAATCATACTAAGATACTTGTGAAATAGTTTTATTTCTTGGCCAATCTCATCATAATTTTCAGTGAGTTCTGCCAAAATATTTTTGTGTTTTTGGAAATGCTTATGCGAGTTATTATGAGATTTTACTTGTCAATGTTTTAATTCTTGAAAAACTTTTATAGTTTCATCTTCTTCAGGTAAAACTTGTAACAAATCTATTTTGTTTTCCTTAACAAGTTCAGAAGGTATACCTTTTTCTTTCATAGTTTTGCATACCTTAGGCATAATATCAGGAGTTATGTGAAGTATCCCTTTTTTTGGCTTAGTACCAAAATCAGGATTATATAATGAATCATTCTTAGCCCTAGTAGACATTAACTCCAAACATTCTTTAATAGTTAAAGTATTTATTGATCCTCCTGCTGAGAAGTCTATAAATTCTCTACATTGAGCATTGAGACCATGGTAAAATAAATGGCAAATTGTTAGTTCAGAATAGCCATGATTAGGAATACTATTGATCACTCCAAAGAATCTTTCCCAGGCTTGTGGGTAGTTTTCTCCCACGTTCTGACTAAAGTTGCCTATGTTCTTTCTTAGTTCAGTTACCTTTTTAAAAGGAAGAAACCTGTTTATGAATTTAGTAATGCAGTTTTCCCAACATTTAATGTAATGTCGAGGGAGAGAATATAACAAGTCTAGAGCTTTACCTTTAAGAGACCATCGAAATAATTTAAGACGAGAAAAGTCTCTCGGCAAACCTTTTGGTCCAAGTGATGTTATAACATCATCAAACTCTCTTATATGTATTCCTGGGTCTTCATCTTCCCTTCCATTGAAAGCTTTCTCTTGCAAAAATTTAATAATTCCACCATCAAATCAATATTCTCTAACTCCACGATTAGGGAACTCTATTGGTTGTTTAATAAATTCAGAACTTGGAGCACTGTATTCCCTGAGAGTTTTCTCAGGTTTCATAGGAGTTGTCCTGTAAATAGACATGATTTCCATAATATCACTCAGGTTTTCAACTTCAACTTTATTTGATCTTAAAAGTTTTTCAATAATTTCTTCACGCCTCTGAGCAGGCACGCACTCAATATAGTCCGGCAGGTAGGTCCTACCAGAGCGTGTAGACCCTTTGTATCCTAAGGAGAACATTGTGTAGTAGCAACACCTAAAATTTCAAAAGAAAAACACTTAGCGCTTAGCTCCGTGGCAACGGCGCTAGAAAATAACTTGATGTCTGCAAGAGCACAGATCATTTGCAGCTAGTTTCAAAGTTCAGATATGGATCCCACAGGGAGCCAAAAGGTAAGTGTTTGTTGGTGAAGTCTTTGTCACACCGAAGTTGTCACAGGTCTTTGAGTGAATTGACTGCAAGTGTTGCAATAAGAATGGGGTCTTGGTTAAATGCGATAGATTTAAATAGAACTAAAATGTAAACTTTAGAAACATAAAGCATAAAAGTAAAGAACGGTTTGTTGTTTGTTGTTTCCTGCAAATGGTGCAAGAAGGCGCGGGGAGATTCACTTCATGGTGATAGTGACTGTGCCAGGTGGACAAGTGGTAAATGTAACAATTATAATCTTATAGATATTTGTGTAAGTCAGCAACCCATAATTAGCCAAAACTCCTCTTGATAGATTTCATCTCAACTTCAATAATCCAACTAGCCTGCTACCAAAACCATGGTTAGACACTAGACGATTAAGACCCTTCGGGTCGCTTAGCGATTAAGCTCCTTGAACAGGACTAATGCAATAAGCACAGTGGTTACTCGTTATCCTCGATTCAACTAGCTTTCTATTGACATCCCCGTGTCACCGGGGGTCGTCAGTCCACTAGCGTACAAGATCTTATCTATGTAGAACAAGGTATCATGTTGTCTGGGCCCTTAATTAGACAACAAGCATTAGGCATCCCACAGATAGTCAAGCACACATAATATAGTAATTAGAATCAATCAAACCTAATGGAAAATATATGAAGGCACATCACATCTCTCCAATCCCTTACATCTCCCACGCCCAAGGGAATTACTCACTCATGAGAGAAGAAGGGATCATCAATATAATCAAATAAAGGGATTTTGTCTTGGTATTACCGTGGAGATCCACAATAAGAATAGAATAATATCCAACACAATTAAAGATGGGAAGAAACAATCTCAAACCCTAGTCTTGCAAGGTGGAGATCCCTCTCTCTCGCAAGTACAAGTAGTGGCTATGGGGGTGTATTGGATAGGAGGTCGAAGATCATGGAGCGAGATGAAGAACTTCTTCTCCTTCTTCTCCGGATCTCTTCTTCCTCCTTTCTGGATGGTGTGGTGGCTGCTGCGTTGTGTTTTCGTGCTCCGTCCCTTCACGGAAGTTGTCCCTTTTAACAAGACAGAGCCAGCAGCAACTATACATCGGGAACTATATGGCCGGAAAAATATTCCCGCCGTATAGTTGCTCGTTAAAGCTTCTGTGATCTCCCCTCGTGAGCTTCCAAAGTGGGACTTGCTTGTTTTCTCCAGAATATTGTATTTCTCTAGTTAAATCCTTCCGTTGATGTTCAGAACCTAAAACACACATTAAAAACCAAGGTTTCTTTGATACCGAAGTATTAGCTTTAGGTAAAGCTAGAAAACGATCAAATCCGGGAGAAAACCATCAATAAAAGCCATAAAAATGTGTCGAATCTCACAACTATCAAGTAGTTGAAGATGCAACTATCACAATTGGGAATAAAAACTTTCCTATCGATTTTGTAGTTGTTGATATGCCAGCTAGCACTCTTTGCCCAATTATATTTGGAAGGAACTTTTTGGGTGATATAGGTGCCGATGTTAATTTAAAGAAGGAGATTGTGTCTCTTAAGCTTGGGGGAGCAGAAAATGAATTCCACTTTTCCAAATTTAAATACAGGCCTCCACAAATACAAGAAGAAGACGAAGAGAGAACTATTGAGGAAATTGCGGCTCTTTTCTTTAGTAATCAAGAAGAAGAAATAAATGAAGATCCAAATTATGAAGAAATAGTTATGGAGGACAAGTCCCTGGGAGAACTAGAAGATGAATTCGATTCACTTCCCATTATGGGACCTCCAACTGATGAGGCTTTTGAAGAGCCAGAAAAGAGAGGGGACGAGGAATTACCACCCCTAGAGTTGAAGACTCTACCAGATAATCTTAAATACAGGTTTTTAGATGATACAAATAAATTTCCTATTATTATTAGTGCTAAAATTTCAGGAGAAGAAGAAGAAGAACTAATGAAGATACGTAAGGATCATCACAAGGCCTTTGGGTACTCAATTGATGATCTGAAGGGCATTAGTCCCATGATAACCGTCCATCGAATATTCATGGAAGAAGGTGCTAAACCAGTTGCAGAATTTAATAGAAGATTGAAGCCTGAAATGAAAGAAGTGGTAAGAAAAGAAATTGTATGCCTACTAGATGCAGGTATAATCTATCTTGTTAAAGAAAGTGAATGGATAAGTTCTGTTCATTGTGTCCCTAAGAAGGGCAGTTTTACTATTGTTCCTAATGAAAACAATGAATTGATACCTACTAGAACTATTGTTGGGCATAGGATGTGCATAGACTTCAGAAAATTAAATAAAGAAATTAGGAAAGATCACTATCCTTTACTGTTCATAGATCAAACTTTAGAAAGGTTAGCCAACCATACTCATTTTTGCTACTTGGATGGATACTCTGGTTTTTCTCAAATAGTGGTTCATCTGGATGACCAACTTAAAACAATTTTCATTAGTCCTTATGGTTTACATGCTTACCGACGTATGCCTTTTGGTTTATGTAATGCTCCAGCTACTTTTCAAAGATGCATGGCTGCTATTTTTTGCGGATTTTATAGATTTGATAATGGAAGTATTTATGGATAAATTTTTCGTCTATGGAACTTCCTTTACTAGTTGCTTGGATAATCTCAAAAGAGTTTTGTAGTGTTGCAAAGAAACCAATCTTGTTCTAAACTAGGAGAAGTGACGTTTTATGGTCATAGAAGGTATAGTCCTTAGACACAAGGTATCAGGTAAGGGAATTTAAGTGGATAGAGCTAAGGTTGAGGCCATAGAGAGAATGCCACAACCTAGGTATATAAAAGGTATAAGAAGTTTCCTTGGTCATGTGGATTTTTATAGAAGGTTCATTCAAAATTTCTCTAGAATATCTAAACCTTTGACTAACCTCATGTAAAAGGGAGTAAGATTTAATTTTGATGATAAATGTCTTATAGCCTTTGATAAACTTAAAAATGCTTTATCCCGTGCTCCCATTATTAAACCACCTATCTGGGATACAACCTTTGACTTAATATGTGAAGCTAGTGATGATGATGTAGGAGTAACTTTGGGAGAACACATTGGTCGCAAATTTAATATTATACATCATGCTAGTAGAACTCTAAATGGTGCTCAAAAGAATTACCCTAAGGAAGAAAGGGAACTTTTTACTGTATTTTTCTCTTGTGATAAATTTTGTTCTTACATAGTTGATGCAAAGGTAAGAGTTCATATGGATCGTGATGGTTTAAAAGAACTCCTTGAGAGGAAAGACCATAAGCCAAGACTGATCCATTGGATTCTTTCACTTCAAGAATTTGAGTTGCAGATTATGTAGAGGCAAGAAATAAAGATATTAGATGTAGTGTCCATGTTTGCCCAGCAAGACACCAATCTTGTTGAGAGGAACTTCAGTCTTGGTGATTTTCGTTTATGAGAATTACTCAAAGAACTAAGGTCAATTCCTCTAAGAGAGAAGAAGTCTTTGTTGTTGGAGGAACTTTTCATCCCCGAATAAGCAAACGGTAAGTGCAAGGTAAGTGTTCTTACCCAAATAAGTGATTTATCTTCACAAATTTTACTGCTGAAAATTTTACCTTTGAATTCCTTTTGTTTTTCTGAAGTTTTAGAGGTTTTTTACCAACTATACGGGCGTAACTATACGACCGGAGAGGAAAACCCCGTTGTATAGTTGGTCGTTAAACTCTCTGTATCATCTTCATGAAATTGTTTTCGATATCTAAGCCTATACAGTCGCAACTATACGACCGAAGCCAAAATTCTGGCCGTATAGTTGATCATTAAACTCTTAGACACTTTTCATTTGTCTTTTCGTTATTCACCAACAAACGGTATTATAGATTCTGATTCATGATTTAATCAACCTAGACTCGAGATATTTGGAAATATCTGCCCGGAACCAACTATACGGCCAGAGCTATACGGGCCGCACCCGTATAGTTGGTCGTTACGTGGCAGGACACTTCCAAATTCGCGATTTCTTTCCCTGTTTTGTTAAGATTCTTTTCTTAGGCAACAATTTTGTGTTTCTCACGAGTTTTACTGACCTCTGACCCCCCTTATATATTGCCATTGTCTCTCTCTAATCATAATCTACAAGAACCAATCTCGCCATGCGTTATCCCGTCCTAGGCCGTGGGAAACCCATGGGGCTCATTGCTCCTTCCAGGGACCGCTCTAGCATCCCGTCCATGGAGGACGATGACGAGGAGGTGGAGAGGTTTAGCCCGAGGTACAAGGAGTACGTCGAGCCAAGCTACTTCAACAACGATTCTGCTGATGACGTGGTTGACGTCTACATCCGTCGTGACGTCTATGATCCACCAGAGATCGATTGGGTAGCAATGAAGAAAGCTCAACAAGAGAGAGAAGATCGCAAGACACATGGAAAAGGGCATGTGGAGACGGTCAAGTTCATCACCACGGATCCATGGCCGCACAAGCGTAAGGAATTATCTAATATTGGTGTAGGTGCTAGCAAGGGAGCGAAGGCACCATTCTCAAAGCCAACCGTTGGAGCTCGTATGAAGGTTAAGCCTCAAGAAGAGTGGAGGTATGGTTTCCACTTCCCGGATCCATCAATTATGAATGAGAAAGAAGAAGTTGTCCCCATGACCAAGGATCACGTACGGGCACTTGAGATATATCAGAAGCAGGAGCTACTTCATCGCATTGAAGTTCATCACCGTCTCAATGAGATGGAGAAGAAGGAAGACCTCCTTCCATTGGTGACTAAGCTCGTAGATAGAGTGGGCACTCTGCAATCTGATTTGTGGAGGTGCTACAGCCGCATCACTGCCCCTGGAGGATACCAACAAGAAATTACGCACCGCAGTGTTACATGCCATGGCGCCATAGTGATCTACAACAATCACGGTATCAAATAATCGCAAGGGATTATTTGATCCCGCCTGGCTTGATTCCAAGCATGGGGAGATCTTTAAGACCCTGTAATCTATCCTATAAGTTTTTATTACTATTATTGCATTAGTTCAAACTAGCAATAAAGTTTGGATCATTAGAATTCCCTTCAGGAATAGTCGATCCCTTTAATGAAATTCCGAGTTTATTATTATATATGGAGCAATATTGAGTTTGTGTTTGCTTTATTGATATATGAATGGCTTGAGTATAATTTTACTTGCACTTTATGATAGCAATAGGATTCTTCCACACCATTGGTATTAATGGAACACATAAAGATAATTTGGTCAATATGTTGTAAGTCTATGGTTTGATTTACAAAGAATAACTATCCATACAGTTAAGTTGAAAAATAAACCGTGAACAAAGAAAAATTAAAGTGCTATCAAAATAGAGTGAGAACAAGTCGAGGTAGAATCTCCAAGTCATAAGAATGCTTCATATACAATTGGAATTTGATAACTGAGATCGTTAAACTTTGAATTCCTACATGAAGTGGAATGTATGGCTAGCTCCTTTGCACATCACTTAAACAAAAGTGTGAGCATATATAAAAAAGAAAAGAAAAGAAAGAAGAAAAAGGGCGAGTGTGCAAAGAGCAAGTAGGTATATACCACTGTATTGTAGTATGACAAAGAGACAGTTTTCAGATTTGGAATCCCAAATGAATACGTTGATCCTAAAACACTTGGGAATACCTCGCTAACTCATTCAGTCGAACCGGATACGTTTACATTATGTTGAGATTCATCTTTTATGAACTGTTGATCACTAAGGTGTGGAAGCCTGCTAATACTATTCAGATGGTTCGAGTAGGGTACTATTCATGAACTTATTCCTATGTATCGTATATGATAAACACATGCTGCAACTACTGCATTAATTTTAATTGACCCGGCTTCATGAATATGACGATCACATCCATTAAGCTAAAACTTGCCCGGGACGAGCAAGAGGCTAAGCTTGGGGAAGTTGATGAGTGCATATTTTCATCATGTTTTACACTATTATTTTGCATTGTAGATGTAGGATCTTGGTATTTTATGGCGCTCGCACGCACATTTTATGTCTGTTTTCACCAGGAACATGACAGATGATGGATCCAATGGATACAATTCTTGGAGCAGTTGTATTGTGGAGAAAAGGAGTCAAAAACAACATAAATTGCTTATTTGGGAAATAATAATAATAATACCAGAAGAAAACCAGAAACGAATAAAGGAGACAGAGGGTTCAATGACCAACTATATGGCTAGAATTTTCTGGCCGTATAGTTGGCGCCGCCTCCGCCTCCTCAAATAGTTTTACCCCATGCAACTAGATCAAGGAGACGACATATAGAACACCCAGAAATCGCCGAAACCTCACCTTCGGAAGGCATGTGGAGGGGTAGCTCGTCCATCGGGGATCCATCTTCGCGATGCACAGATCTGGGATGCTAAGGCATCGATCTTCATCATCCACCGCTGCAACACCACCATCTCCATCCATCCCATCTACATCTTGTCTAGATCTTGTTGTAATTTCCATACTTGTTGTGGATTTATACAAGTACTATTCATCTATGATAGATTCCATTCTTATTGTCATGATGTTGATTGCCTCCATGTCTGAGTAGATCATTAGTTCTTGGGGAGATGGAGAAACCCTAGTATGAGATTGAAATAAGATAAAGTCTATTATGATATTCATCGCTGTGACCATGTGTTAAATTTTCTACATCTTGATGTTGAGAGAAGTCGACCTCTCAATATTTGCCTCTCATGGGGACTGATGGAGGGAACTACTTCTCGGTAAACGGAGGCGTGCTAGCACTTAAAGTGACTATAAAGCTATTGGCACTCCTTACGTATCAACTTGGGAAACCGAGGAAACTCACAGAACACTATCCATGCCATGGGATATGTCCTACGGGATTACGTCCCTTAATAGCATAGTAATTCGATTGATGTCGATTGCTGACTATTGTGGTTATGAGGATGATGTGAGCAGCGGTTGCTGCCTATTTGTCCAAATACGGAGTTCCTCCCCCACATACATAGTTGAGAATGTTCATGATGATAATCTTTATCTTAGCTCCTTATAATGCTAGTGGTGTATCCACTACTCCCTAAGAACGCTTTTTCCTTATTGCAGTTCCAATCTCTCTTACATACGCGATACTTACTTTCTGGATTTAGTTGTTCTACTTTACTTTATTGTTGCTCTTACACCTAAAACCCCAAAACACCTTTTTTACACAATACTCGCATTTTATCTTGTCACTTAGAACTTTATTTAGCATTTCTATCGTAATATTTATTTCAAGAGTTATTAGACTTCAGACTCCTGCTCCCTGTGGGATCGATATCTTTATTTCGAAACTAGCTATAAACGATATGTGCACTTGCAGTCATCAGGGACTTTGCCAAAGTTAATCTAGCATAAAACTTAGTAGTAGCAGAATATCACATTGTGCATAATACATCTGCGCCCGGCATACCGGGGATTTAACAAATCTCAAAGTGTTTTTCGATCAAGGAGCAGCAGCATCTGAGGTATCTGCAACAGGAGGAGGCAAGTCAACTTCGGGGTGGGGAACTTCGGTTTCAGCCTCGTCGTCCGGGTTAGCTTAAGTTTCTTCAGTGTCTTCGTTTTCCTTGGCGTAGTCTGAAACTTCCTGCTCTTCACCATCCGAACCATCTTCGACATACCCATCATCGACGACCTCGAGGAAACTCGGCCCCTCATTCCATTGATGACAATGGGCATACTGGATAAGGTCATATGCACGAGCTTGGATTTGAGAGATGCATGCCGGGTCATTGGTCCATTTGGATCCAGTGCGCATTCGGTTGAGAACCTCCAGATCAAGACCTTCATACCAGGATAACATGAAGCTCAGGGTTGTGTCGGCTCCAGCGTGCGCAACGGATTCCCTCCACATATCAAGTTGAGTCTCGCACTCTATTAATTTTGCAGTCCATGGGCATGACCTTTAGGAGTGGGCTATGTGGGCCAAAGGGCACTAAATACCCGGACTGCAGCACCTATGAGGTCAGGTCCAAAGCTCTTCACCGATTCCACCCGAGCTGGGAGGCTCACCAAAGTATCCTCCATATCGTAAGGAATTGGTTTGGCAGAACCGGAGTACCTCTCTTCAACCAAAACTTGTCAACGGTAGTGGTAGCAAGGGAGCTAGTCTCCGGAAAGTTTCCTGAAAATGAGACAAATAAGATAAGTCATTAAGAGCACAAGACCTGTAAAAGTGGATGTCGGCACAAGAGGAGAAACTTATGAGAGATATAACTGTTGATATGGGTCAACTCCATGAGCCAGGCAACATTTCTCTTCTTGAGTTTTTCATATTCTGTGTTCACCGAATCAAACTTGATGTCGACGTCCTTCAGCATATCTTGGATTTTCTCAAGAGCGGTCTTCAGTTGATCCTTTTCTTCAGTAAAGGCTTGGTCAGCTTTGTCCAGCCTAACTTTTTGGAGGCTCTTCAGTTTTTCAATCTCGGCATTCAGCCGAGTGATCTCGTTATCCTTGAGCCGAAGTTGGGCAATTTCATCGTCTTTCTTCTTTAATTCGGCCTGATGCTGCCCTGCTTGCTCGAGAAAGTGGAGCATCATGTTAGGCAAAGGCACGCTATCTTGAAGAGACACCGCAGGTTTTGACCCAGCAGAGCCGAGGTATAATTATCTACCGAGTTAGAGGGGAAAAGGACAAAGGATGAATAACCAAGGAGAATTACCTTTTATCTCAGCCAATTTATTCCTCATGATTATGTTTTTAGCCTCCACTTCAGCTGTGCAATCTGAATCACGAGTTAGTTAGGAAAGCCAACGATGAAGAGAAGTAAAAGTGGAAGTTTAAGTGAGAAAGCTTTACATTTCTTCTCCGCCTCAGACATCACGGCCCTATGCTTTGCACAGAGCTCTTTGTGGGAGTCCAAAAGCCACTAAAAGTCAATGGTCCGGTGGTTGGTGGTGATCTGAAAAAGAAAGTGTTATCTCATATGTCATAAGGAATATTTGAAGTTACTCAAGACCCGGGCCAAGTGGAACTTAACCTGGCTCTAGGTGAGTGAATATTTGAAATTACTCAAGATCCGGGCCAAGTGGAACTTAACCTGGCTCTAGGTGAGTGAATATTTGAAATCACTCAAGATCCGGGCCAAGTGGAACTTAACCTGGCTCTAGGTGAGTGAATATTTGAAATTACTCAAGACCCGGGCCAAGTGGAACTTAACCCGACTCTAGGTGAATGAACATTTGAAATTACTCAAGACAAAGGCCAAATGGAACTTAACCCGGCTCTAGGTGAGTGAATATCTGAAATTACTCAAGACCCAGGCCAAGTGGAACTTAACCCGGCTCTAGGTGAGTGGATATTTGAAACTACTAAGAGCATCTCCACTCCGGTTCCCAGGACGCCATTCCCAGGGCCTTTTTTGTCGTTCGGACGGTGATTTTTCACCCAGTCGCATTCCTAGGACGCCGGTTTCATCCGGATTTGGCCCAAATTACATCCGGCGTTCCCAGGCCAATCCTGCGGCACCGGGAACATGCTAGGAACGTCGGACAAAGCAAAAACGAGGGTGGGCCAGCCCTATCAGCAAGTGGAGGCCGAGTTCCCGCCCTTTTCCTCTTCCCTCTCCCGCCTTCCCTCCCCAATCCCCCACATCTCCCACCAGTTCGCCGAGCTCCCAACCGCCATGCCGCCCAAGGCTTTCACCAAACCCTGATCCGTCGACGAACCAAAGGAGAAAAATGTGAGGAAGCTGAGAGCGCCCGCGCCGAGACCTGAAGGCATGAGTGGCACCGCGTGGATGGCCCTATCCACGAAGAGAAAGGTCGAATCGGACAGCCGTAGGGACATGAAGGCAAGGTTCAAGAAGGCGAAGGGGCTCGCCGAGGCTCACGCGGCGACTGAGGCCTGAACAATGAGGGAAGCGGCGGCCGAGGCCCAGGCGATGAGGGAAGCGGTGGCGTCGTTGCGTGTGCAGTACGGCGACATTTGGGGGAGCCAACCAAGCATCGCTTTGCCTATCGGCTCCTCGCCGGTCGGCTTCTCGCCGATCTCGCCGGCGATGTTCTAGGAGAACCAGGCGAACCCATGGCAGAGGTAATCCTCCTCCCCCGAGTTCGATGGCATATTAAACCCAAACACTGTCTTCCTCTGCCCTGCACCACGCCCCCCCTTCGGCCATCAACATCGACATGAACGCCCCCTACTCGTCCTCTCCGGCGTACGTCGCTTCCTCGACGGCGCGATGCGGCCCTCTGCCCTTCGCCGGAAGCTCATCACACGCGTCCCACGGCGAGGCCGACGCCTAGAACATGTTTAGTAGAATGTCGCATGAAGCCTATATGTAAGGCATGATCGCTGAAGGGTCGGAGGTGGCTGCAACCGGCAATGCCTCTATCTTCACCCAAGAATAGTCCCGGGCCGACGCCGAACACGGCATCGAGTCTCAGGATTTTGCTGAGCAGACCCAGACAAAGGAGGAAGAGGAAGGAGATGGCCTGGCTCTGGCGAAGGGCAAAGGCAAAGGCAATAAGAAGGCGGGCACCTCGGCGACGGAGCCCGGGATCAAGTGGATGACGCTTGAGGACCTTTGCCTCGCCGACACCTGGAAAGCGGTGAGCATGGATCCCATCACTGGTGCCAACCAAAATTCGGAAAACTACTGGAAGCACGTGAAGCTAGCGTTCAACAAACGCAACCTTTGCAACCCGACGTACAACAAAGTCCACATGGAGCATGGCGAGAAAGCCATGACCAACCACTAGGGCTCATCCAGTAGGCGTGTAGCAAGTGGCACAACCTTCTCGAGGAGGTCAACCGCACACTCGTGAGAGGCCAGAGCATGGATGGCAAGGTACTTCGCCAAATTCTTGCCGACGGTACTTGTTCATGCCTATCCTGACACACTTTGCCTTGCCTTTGCAGCTCCTCCGCGCACTCGGCATGTACCGGGATGACACCAAGACGGAGTTCATGTTCCATCACGTGTTTTCTTTGATTGAGAAATGCCAGCAATGGGCAGATACTCGGCTGACCCTCGGCAAGACCAAGGACGGCGTGTACAATCCGATGGCTCCTCCACCTGCTGCCGGCGAAGGAAGGCCAGAGCTCGGCCAGAAGAAGGCAAATATGCTCAAAGGCGTAGGACCTGTCGCCGAGTGCCCGACATGAACAAGAAGAGGGAGGAGAAGGCCGATGAGAGATGGGCGTAGCTATTATAGAACCAAGACCGCAAGCTCGATCTCCTCAAAGCGAACTTCACCGCCAAGAAGAGGAACACGGATCTGCAGTTTCTCATGGGCGGTGAAGACACCTTGGCAATGAGCACGCCGGCTAAAGCCTGGTATATGGCGCGGCACAATACCATCCTCCAGGAGGACAATGGCGAGAGCACGCAAAGCTCTGCGCCGAACACCTCCATCGTCGTGCCCTCGCCGAGCTCCGCTTAGACCTCCTCCAACCAGTCGGCCATCAACGACACTGACGAACCTATCCCTGTCGCACCGGACACGCCAGAGGAGATCACCCCCATTGATGATAGATTGTCGACCCATTTTATCTTGTTCTATAATAATTTGATGGTTGAACTTTTTGGGCATACTTCTATCGAACACCTATGGCCAAGATTTCACTGGTGGGAACGAGAAAATTCAAATATGTCGCCTTTTTTTGCTTCGCCTGGGAACTCATCCTAGGAACATGAGTGGGAACTCGGCCTTTCCTAGGCCGAAAACTTCCTCCCTCCGGTGCTATTTAGCTCTGGATTTCGGCCTAGGGATGGCCAACGAGTGGATATGCTCTAAGGAATTTGGCGCAACTAAAGTACTTCAGATTTGAGCATCCGACCGAGTAACACGTTACCCCACTGGAGGCTCCGGGACTGGAGGATATATCTACATCTACTTGTGCATATGTAAGGGAATGGCGGAAAAATTTACCTCCATCATCTTGCTAGAAAGGCCAATGGCTTTGGTGGCTGTGTTCATCTCTACGCCAATCTCCACAAGGCCGAACTTCAACGGATTATCGGAATTTACATCGAGATATTCAACATTATTCCAGTTGTCCGCGTATTCGCCAAGTGAGCCGTAGCTCTCCCCGCTGAGAGTATGAGCCACGACCAATCCCTTAGCATGAGCGGCTTTTTAGGAAATCTGAGTTGTGGTCGGGCTTGTATGCAATGCAAGTTGCTTGTCCGGAGTTGAGCTAGAGGCAGTGCTCCCCTTTTGCATCATGAATGCAAGGGTACGCTGCCTAGACTCGGTTGTTAATCCTTTGGGGGGTTTGTTCTTGGTCGCCTCAGAACCTTTCTGGCCCTTGGGAACCTCATCAACCTTTTTGGTCTTGGTCATGGGCTTCGTTTGCTGCTATAGAGCCGAAGGTCGCGCTCCGGCCGAGGACGTTGGCGCAGGTGATTTGGCCTTCGGGCTGGGCTGAGTTTGGTCATCTCGCCGAGTTTTAGGAGACTTAGATGAGGCAGGAGGAACTTGTGTAGAAGAACTCGAAACTGGATCTGGAATTGGCTGAGGCTAAACTTAGGTCGGTGCCAAAGTCACCGGCACCTCGGAAGGAGTTTTATCGGTGCTGATGTTGCTGGCACCACCATCATATGGTTGTGGCTGAGCCAAAGAGGACCTGGGCTGATCCGGCATGGCCACATCCTTGGAGGAGCCACCACCCTTCGTGCCGATGTTGCCCTCCTCTTGTCGAGGTGGGCTGAGATTCGACGCAGCTGCGGATCTCTCCTGGATGGGGCTTAGAGGGAAAGCACCATCATGGTGAGGAGAAGGTGGATCACCTCGGATAGGAGAGGAAATGCTGGAGCTGCTCTGGTTAATGTCCTTGGGGGCCTTGCCGAGTCAGACAGAGAAGAAACATCAAGTTAGAATAGAAAGAGAGAAACAAGAAATACACGTAAAGGGAGAAAAGCTAATTGAAGAACAAGGAAAAAGAGAAGAGCTTAATCGGATGCGGCAGGTGGTTCCTTGGGCTTCAGGGCTCTCCGGATGGTGGCCTTAGTTGGAGGTTTGCTTGCGGCCTTATCGCGGGATTTCTTATGTCTTTTCTTGGTTCGGGGTGGCTCAAAAGAGGGAGCAGAAGTAACAGCTTGTTTCTTTGCAGGGGCAGGAACCGGATCACCCATGACAAGAGGTGGATTGGTGTGTACCTGACTAGCCGGGTTAGCTGGAGTTGAATCAACCGGAAAAGCGTATGAGATAGGCACATGGTCATATACCTCCAAATTTCAATATCAGGGTCTTCATCATTATATGGCCAATCCCTTAAGATAGAGGTCTTACCGAAGGGTCGTTTGGGGCCAGAGTCCATAGTGGGAAAAAAGGCCTTGGAGTCTGGCTCCTCTGTGCCAGAGGGGTCCTTCCCCCCATTTAAGGTGCGGCTCCGCACCATCCTCAATTGTCTGCCGAAGAAACGTTTGAAAGGAATATTGCAAAAGGATCAAGTAAATGGTACGGTCCGACATCAAACGTAACTCGGAAAAGGGGTCAACTAAGAAATATATCGTGGGAGTTGGCCTATCCTGGCTGAAGTTCTCATAACCCCCACTCCTAGTATTCAGTCATGTTCGGGGTTATCTTGAAAATAGCCTTAATCCGATGGAAGATTTGGGTGTTGTTAAGCTCGAATGATGTAGATCGGTTGGGGTCGAGATGCCCTCTCATATGGAAAATCTTGAGTGTGCACTTCTGCAGCAGGGAGATTCAGATGCAGATGAAAGTGATCAATGTCCTCGCCGCACCACCCCAACAGATTCAACTCCTTGATGCATTTCTCCACCAAGATCACCAAGGTGCCTGATCTCCTTGGGATTCAGCCCCATAAGGTCTTGTCAGGGACGCCAAGAGAGAAAGGAGGCAGCCGAATCTTATCCTACGAAGTATCATTCTTCACATAGAAGAACGTCCTGGCCCATCCCTTGCAGGACTCCAAGCCGGTGACTCAGGGAAAGATATAATTCTTCCGAGGTGAGATAGAAGATGCATCGTACTGGCTCAGAGATTTTTCAGCAGGGGCAAGTTCCTTATCCGGAACAACGTTGGCCCTAAAGCCGAAGAATTAGTACCAAATGGGTATGGTGGACCAAAGGCCGAGGTATCCCTCAACCCCGAAAGCAAAAGAAGAAAGATAAGTGATGGCATTAGTCGAAAGATGGTGAGGTTGGAGAGAAAAAGTGGTGATAAAATCGTGGAAAAAGTCACTAACAGGTAAGCCGAACCCGCGCTGGAAATGAGAAAGGAAGACGACGAACTCACCCGGATTGGGAGAGGGAGTAATCTCCTTGCAGGGAAGGAGACAACTTACCCCAGCCGGGATGCGGCGGGTCCGGATCATCCAATCGATATCGTCCTGGCAGACCCAGGAACCGGCCCAGGCACCGCGCTCATGGGACTCACCGCCCTCTTCATGTTCTCAACGATGATAACTTCCTTAGATTCAGCAATTTCTAGATCTCCCTCCTCACAGAAGCAAAAGTGATCTGGAGCGGGGGAGAAGGGCCTAGATTGGCGCGGCCCCATGGTGGTAACGAGCGGCAGAGCAGCGGCGTGGCTACAACAGAGCAAGCAACGACGAGGCGCAGCAGCGGCGGCATAACGCTTAAGCAGAAGCAGCGGCGGTGGTGCTGTTGCATAGAGGAAAAAGAAGGAGAAGAGATAGAGAGAGGGGGCGAACGGGGGAAATGGCAAAGGATACTCACGTCCCCTATTTAACCACACCCCTAGTAGGGTAGTGGGATCGTGATGCACGGCGGGCCACACGATGTGGCCGTGTATTATGCCAGGTCAGCCAATCAGCGAGAAGCCACTAGAATGGCTACACAGCGTAGGGGATCACACGACAAGATGTGGCGTTGCGTTTATCGAAGAGATGGCCACGATATGATGTTGACACAGTAATCCCTAACAACATGCACAGTAACTGGCGCAGGTCCTTAAAATGAGGCAAAGTAATGATTACCCTCCATGTAGGACGTGGGGAAGCGTACGCAAGAAGGAAGGAATCTAAGTGAGTAACCTGGATATGGGAGAATAGCCTGGCCAATGAGGAATAACTCGGAATGGGCCAAGGGAAGTCAAGGAGAGCAAAGTATATAGTGAAAAGCCAGGTCAATGAGTAACTCGGCAGGAGGAACAAAGAACTTAGCGGGTTGAACCAGTTGTGGTCTTTTCAGCTGAAGGTGCTAAGACCGCACCAGCTTTGGGGACTAATGTTGGGGGATGACCCTGGGTAGGATCAAGCCAGAGTATAAAGGCTATAATAGCCGAGTTACGACAAGGTGAAAGCGTAAGCTGGCCGAGTTATCTCAAGGCAGGCCGATTTACGGTAGACCCAGCCCAGACAGAGTACATTCAACGTTACCTCGGCCGACATAAGATGTATGTCGACAATAGCTTTGTAACTTGCTTGCAGCTACCCACAGGGCCAAGTTAACCAAGCCTGAGCCGGGTTACCACTTGGGTTACAAGAGAAGGAAGGAATCTCCTTGGTCAAAGCTTTTCTCTCTCCACTGTAGCGTGAGCGTAGATAAGAGAGGGGAGGACCAGCGGGTACTGACCGACAAAGCTGATGTTGCATATGTCGGGTGCCGTTGCCTATGTCGAGTGACACCGCGCCACAGAGGGGCTCAGAGAGGCTTACACCATCAGTCCGGAGCGGCTTACGGAAGGAAAAAAGAGGAGCACCGCTTTGCTATTTTGGGAGAAGCATATTCAAATAATATGCCTTCCACGTATGCCCTAACTTTTAACCTGGCCTCCCCTATATAAGGAGGGCCGGGATCTCCATAGAGAGGGTCGGCCATTTTTACTAAGGGAAAAACCCTAGAGAGAGAGGTGGGGGAGTAGAGAAGTTCATCCTCTTCCTCCCCATGAATAGCACTTGTAATCCACCATTGATAGACAAAATACAAAGCTTCTATGTGTGCAATCACCACACCATCCCTCCCTGGATACTTCTAGCGCATTTTGGCCCCATCTTTAGCCTATACATGACATCTGTTGTGCCACCACCACGACACACTAAGAGGACACCATGGCACCAACCGCCAAGCCAACTAGGAGGCCACCCTCTAAGAGTAACAAGCTCACAGTCTCTCACTTGAACAAATCGTAATGGAGAGCTCAACACTACGCCAACGGTGCTCAAATCCTTCACTCTCAAATCCCACCAAAGCAACAAGTGCTAGGGAGGAATTAGAGAGGAAGAACAATGTTGGAAATCAACCAATGACTTCAAGATCTAGATCCAATGTGCTCCCCTCACTTAGAGGAGGAATTTATTGGTGGGGATTGTAGATCTAGATCTCCTCTTCCAAAGCCCTCAAAAAGATGCAAGAATCATAGGAGGGAAGGAAGAGGAAGCAAGCTCAAGGGGGTTAATAATGAAGATCAAAAACGTGCTTAAGAACCCTAGAAGTTTGGGGAATAATCCCCCCTTTTATACCCCTTCAAGGGGGGATGACCGTTGGGGTCAAATCGAGCTGGTCGGACATGTTCCATTTGGAAAACCGGTCCCGTGGATCTCGCGCCAGAAATTTCCGATTGACCGGAAAAGTTCTAGTTTTCGCCAAAACTAGAAAACCCAAGAAAGAGCAAGAGGAAAAGTACCAACTAAGGAGCGGTATGAAACCTCCCTAAAGAAAAACCGATAAAATCTCCAAACTCAAAGACGCAATAGAAGATGCATACAAGTTTCATTTTAGATGAACTTAGGCTTGTTAAAGAGCTAGCAACAAGCTCAAGAGCCTCACATAGAGAAACATCCAGAAGCAACTAAATAGGTAGAAACAAAGTATGCAAAGGATTGAACTCCCTAAGACGATGCGATCAAGTTACCCAATTGGAAGCCCCTCTTGATAGTGCAGCTATCTATCATATAACCTGGTATCTCAACAACCACCTTGAGACAGGTAAAAGGAAAATCTAGCAAGGCCATACCTTTGCCTTGCACATCCCTCTTGATCTTGATGACAACGCTTCAAGCTTCATTCAAGGCGGAATGCCTCACTTGATCATTGTTGCTTGATGAAGACTCATAATTTTCTCGCCCATACACCACTATGGGATAGCTTCATTAAGGCACATCTTCACAAGTCCATTAGTACCAATATGTATAGCAAGCTTCAACCATATGATCTTCTTGAGGTGCTGATGGCTCTGAAATATAGCAATCTACGTCCACATTTAATCTGGATATTACTCATATTTTTTTAATGAAATATCTCTCTAAACCCTGCCACTAATGCTAATATTCAAAGGAGTATGCAATCCTTTATTTTATATTTTTCCTGCATAGTTAATGTCCTTTAAAGGAGGGAATCACTACATTAAAGACAAAGATACGAGATTTCCAACAACCAGAAGAAACCAGGATCCGTAAGACAGAGGTAGACGCTTTAACGACCAACTATACGACCGAAGCAATAATTCCGGCCATATAGCTCCGGTCATATAGTTGGCGCCACAATCGTTAGGTCAAACAGAACAACTTTTATGAAGGGACCCCTATATAAAGAAGCCTCGTGCGACGAGAAAACAAGCCAGACCTTGCTAAAAAGTCTCTGCCACAGATCACCAGCCGCCTCAAGATCTCCAAACCCTTCTCCATCTCCATAGCCATATTCCACCACTTGTAATAGTAGATCTCTTCTCCGATTGGCGACATTGTAAGACTATTGCTATCAATCTTATGATTTTCATTACAATGTTTGTGATTGTTGATCTCATCTCTATATGTGAGTAATTATCCTTGGGCTAAGGGCTTCGGCCTAGCCATGTAGCAATTTTGCATGTTATTTATCATAGATGGCATCGTGTATTAGTTTGTATGACATGATGATTATTGTATCCTCTCTTGCCTCAATCCAAGGACTTGTCAGGTACCCAAGACCCCGAGGGTTGAGCCAGGTATAGGGAGTATGAGTAATGACTGATCTGCAGGTTGGGAACCCCAGTGACAGAAGGGGTAGTACGGCTGTATGTGAGGAATTTGCTTGGGATTAACGGTGACATCAGTATGCATATCATTAGTTCTCTTTCTTATATGGATGAGACTAGTAGGTTATTGCTATAAGCGGTTGCGGAGGCAATAGAAATTATGGATGCACTTCCCACATATAATTTATCTTTCTCTAACAAGTACATGCATACTTTATTTCTATCTTTTATTTCCGTTGGATGTTTTGCACAGCTACAGGTGAAACCGAACGCCCTAGGCCCTCTTTCTCCATCATCAACAACAAAAATACGCAAGATATTGGTCCGGTAAAAACACAAAAGGAATTCTAAAACTCCCGAAGGTTCGTTAAAGTAACTTCACTATGCATTCGCTTCCCGAGGATTCGATGACCTAGGTCTACTAGGGAAAAAAGAAACCATACTACATTCATAATCCGGATCAAAGGTATCAACCCTTTTTCTAGCACCGTTGTCGGGGAAGCAATAGCTACCCTGGTGAGGTTATTAGGAACCTTGCTAGTTTTAATTCTTGTTTTTAATTTTCTTTGTTTGGTTTCAGTCTTTATCTGATAAACCCAAAAAAAGTTAGCCTTTAAATTCTTGCTTTTACTATTATAATTCTTTGTTTAAGAAAACCCAAAAACATAGGAAATATGGCTGAAAAGAAGCTTGGGGAGTTTTCTACTCCCAACAATGATTATTTGCGTACTCTTATTACTTAGCCAGCAATTACTGTTGATGACTATGAAATTAAGCCCCATTACATACGTTTGGTTCAACAAAATCAATTTGGAGGCTCTGATGTTGAAGACGCAGCTGAAGGGACGTTTATGGGTAAACATATTACCGAAGCAAAGCAGTTGCTAGACAATATGCAAGACAACCATGCCCAATGGCATGTGGAAAGATCAAACATGAAGAAGGTGAATTTTATTTCACCACAAGAAAACGAAGAACTCAATGCTAAGTTGCATGAGCTCATACTAGCCATAAAAGGTAAGGAAACCCAGGTAAGAGCCACCCCTAAAACAAATATTAAGAAATAGAGTTTGTAGCTCGTAATGATTATAACCCTGCTTGGAAGAAGAGTTACAATCCTAACTTTCAGAAACATTATGCTAGTCCTGCAGGTAACTCTAATAATGATATGGGAACTAGTAATGGTAGTCTCCAAGAAACACTTAAGTCTTTTATAAACTCACAAAATGAACAAAACAATATTCTTGTTAAAATAACGAAGAACCATGATGCCATCCTTGGTAAATTATCTAACCAAGCTGTTAGTTTGAGAAATGATTTGTAGGCCCTCCAAGAAAGAACGAGGATCGTTGAGGCATAGCTAGGTAAGATAACCGAGAGTCAAACTCTCATTCTAGCTAAATTTTCAGGTGAAGTTGAGCCCAATCTTGTTGAAGAACTCAAAATGATGAGGAGCCAAAGGGAGGAGCCTAAAGAACTTGACTATAGTAATGCTCCTTCACCAAGCTACACCGTTGAAGATCTCGTAAAAAGGATCAACGTCAAGATTCCGGTGAGTGAAGGTAGTGAGTAAGCTATGTACCAGCACTCCGTTAATCAGGTAGCAATAAAGGTACGTGAGCTTGAGGAAGAATACAAGCAAATTGCTAACAAATTACCTGTTAAACTAGATGACATATTTGAGCCTACTATTAAGATTAAAATTGGAACCAATGAGATAGCTGCACTTTGTAATCTAGGTGCAAGCGTCTCAACAATTCCAAAGAGTCTTTTTAACAAGTTAAATCTTGGCTCCTTTGAAATTACTGAGTTAAAATTGCATCTAGCAGATTCTACCTACAAACAAGCTGTAGGAATTAAGGAGAACACTTTAGTATACATAAAAGGTTGTCGCGCTCTCATTGATTTTGTTATTGTTGACATGCCTGAAGATGCTACTACTCCTATTATCTTAGGTCGTCCTTTCTTAAGAACTATTAAGGTTTTGATTAATTGACATGAAGGGCACGTGAAGCTGCAATTGCCTTCGCGGGATCCTTTTGTTATTCATTTCCCCAGGAAGAACAAAGCCAAGCATGATGAAAAGGAGGCCATCACTTTGAAGGTCAATTACTTTGGAGTGGGTGTTCCAGTCATCTGGACCAAGTGAGTATCGTCAAGGTCAAGCTATTGACCATAAAAGAGCGCTCCATGGGAGGCAACCCATGTTAAATGAAGTTTTGAGTTAAGTTTTTAGTTTTAGTTTTAGTTCATGTGTAATAAAGAGTGCTAGAAAACTCCAGTTGAGGAGAAGAAGTTCGGTAGTACTTGAAATTCTGCTTTATTCATGCTATTGTTGGTCGACAATATTTGTTGTCAACTTTCTAGCAAAAACCAGGTATATCACTAAGTTACAGGAAAATAAATAGTTTTCGAAGAAACATAAATTTTTTGATGCACACATAGAGTTTAATGACCAACTATACGACGGGAATAATTTTTTTTGCCGTATAGATATCTTTGCCATTGAATTTTTTTCTGTAATATGTACTAAGAGTTTAACGACCAACTATATGGCGGGAATGAAAATTCTGGCCGTATAGCTCCGGTCGTATAGATATCAGTGCCTCTGTACAAATTCTATTCTAATGTTCTGAGAGTTTAATGACCAACTATATGGCAGGAATAAAAATTCCGGCCGTATAGTTCCGGTTGTATAGATATCGATGTCTTTCTATATTTTCTTTCACAGGGACAAATTTTTTAACAACCAACTATACGGTGGGAATATTTTGTTCCGGCCATATAGCTGCATCCATATAGCTGCGTCGCCAGGAGGAAACCCTAATATTTTGACAAAAGGCCAAATATACGGCCGGAACACATTGTTCCAACCGTATAGTTGTGCCCGTATAGTTGCGTCCGACCACAAAAACACATAGGAAGGTACTTCCAACTCCAAAACTTCACTCCTTTTTCTTTCTTTTACCTCCAAACTCTCTCAAAACCTCAAGAGATCTTCATCTCTGCTCAATTTCGTTCGATTTCCTCGCACACGAGTGATCTACGGTATGTTTCTCCTCCGATCCCCCAATTGATTTTTGCAAATTCATATTCGATCTATTATCATTATCAATCTAGGGTGAGACCTACTTATGAACCAATTGCCATGATTTTATTTCCTAGATTATTATCTTGAGGAGATTCCTAAGTGTGTTTTGATGAGGAATATATTATACCTACTGTTTTTGGATCAAAAAGTTTTATTTTTGTCTTTATTCAATGTTTTAGATGATGAACACAAGGAGCCAAACTCGTGCTCATGCCACCTCTAGAGCTTCTCGGGCTATTGCTCATGAACGCATGAGGATACGGTTCAGGGATGAGGCCCATCGTGATGACTTCAACATGATCAAGAATCACGAAGTGAAGGCAACCAAGTGGGCTTACCCCATTATATTGAACCAACTCTATAATTATGTTGACTTTAATTTACTTTGCAATAGAGCTGGCCTGCAAAACTTTGTGTACAATAATGTACCTACTTATCATCGCTTAACCATTGAATTTCTATGTTCGTTGTAAAGCACCATTAAACAATGGCAAGGAGAGGACACTATTTCTTTCCGTCTGATGAACAACAACTACACCTTAACATTAGATGAATGGTGCACATGTTTTAATTTTCCAAAAATGATATTCATGCTTTACGCGCAACCTTTACTGGCTTAGAACCTACCCCTGAACAATACTATAATGGAACGAGTTTCACTAGTAGAGTGAACAAGGGGAAGAATATTCAACATCCTGCAATTCGCTATTTGTTCTATGTTATTGCTAACACCTTGCAGGCACGTAATGATTTCACGAGAGTCAACGAGGAGGACATCCTAGTCCTTGCAAAGGCTGCTTACATGAACTGCGGCTTGTCACTCAACATGGGCGCAATCCTTGTGCACTACTTGGAGAACCAAGCCTCCCAAAAGCCAAGGACTAATCACAGGTGGAGGCGTCATCACCATGCTTGCCACTGCTCTAGACATCAACCTAGGTGTTGCAACATGTGCTAGGTGAGACACGTGTTGGTTTTTCCACCCTAAGTGCCTGTGGAATGCTCACTAGGACAGGTGGTGCTTATTATCTACATATTGTCGGAGCTGGGCGTCTCTACCCTGCTCCTATGCCTAATGGTATTTTCTCTATCGAGGAAGGATGTTTGCTATATGATTCACAGGTTGAGCAACACCAACTCGAGGAGGAGATTCCGGAAGAGGATGAGGACCAAGAGGAGGAGCAAGAAGTTCCTCATCAAGAGGAGCAGCCACAAACCCGGTTCGCCACATACCAAGATTTCCAAGGACTTGGAGGGACTGTGGAGAGGATGCATAGCCTCTCTTTGAACCTCCAAGAATCAACTAGTAACCTCTCAACTCAATTTGCGAAGTGGAGTAACGACTTTTTCCCGCCACCACGATGATTTGAAGGGCTTGCAAAAGCCTATGCTTGGGGAAGTTTCCTCATGTATCTTTATTTGGCATTCATTTGCTTTTATTTATTTATTTCGAGGTTGTGTTTTTATTTGAGTTTATAAGCACTCGTGTTGGTTTCCCCAACACATTATTTTTAGTTCTTTCTATTTGCTTTCAAAATTTTCCAGCCGAGATTTGCCGCCAATTTTCTGTTCTTTAAAGCCCCTCTCTCAAAAACCACAAAAAAATCTTCATTTTTCCTTATTTTGCCCTCTTTCTTTTCTTTCCGCCTCGAGGTCTTCATGTATTTGCAGGAGAGTGATCAACTTCGAGTTTCCAAGAAACAAATAAAAAAGGAAGAGAGAAGTGGAACCAAACATGAGAGGTATGCCTTATGACTCCCCAATTTTGAAGTTTGAGAAACCCATGCTAGTTAGTAGTAAATTTTAAGGTATTATATTGGTGGAGTGAGTCATTGTATTGTAGTAAGATTTTTGTTTGCATGGGTATTTAATTGGGTACGTTTTGTTCTAGCTCTCGTAATTAACCAAGTCTTGCCTAAAAATTGCTAAACAATTGTAATAAGAAAAGTCTCACAATTGAAGGCTTGGGTGTTGTAGTGCTTAGTCTTGAAGGTTTATTTCTAGAGACACTCAACACCACTGAAATTTTTTGATTGACTTGATAGCTCTCTTTGAAAGGACTTGTTCGATTGAATTAATGTTTAGCTATTTTTGTGAGCATGACAAAATTTGAATTGTTAATCATAAGAATGATATAACTTTACGCGTGTCAAACTTCATGGGATGCCAACAACTCCGCTGGCCTACGAACGATCTTCATGGAGGAAACTCCTAGATTTCAGCTATGAGTTGATTAAACACTTGTAGCAGCAATGCTATAGTGGGTAAGGTTATTGACACTCCCGGGTAGCTGTAATCGTGATGGAATCACTCCTCTAGTTGTTATGAGAAATCATTATGCAAAAGGAACAAAACCTTAGTGATGCCACGAGTGTCCATCACAGCCCGATAAACTAATATTTTTTTGGCATGCTCTCAATTACTTAAAAACTAAAATTCTTAAAGGACAATGAATAGAAAACTAGTGCTTGCAAAGTCTTGATTCATTGTTGTGGGATAATTGAGATACTCTAGTGTATATGCTTTTCATGACAACTCTCACACTCTTAATTTACATGATTATACTTTACTGTTCAAAGGCAAGCCTATGAGTTGATTACTTGACATGGAATAAAGTTTACTCATTTGAATCATCCATGTTTACAATAATTTTGTTGCACTATAAGTATGCATGAAACCCGTATGATATGCTTGCCATTACTCTATCTATGCTAAAGTTTTTCAGATTTATGAAGTGGGGGAAACATGACACTACTAATCATGAGTAAGATCATCATCTTGTTATTTCATTTTAAATGCTGAGTTCCTTTTTAATTTCAGTTTTCTTGCTCAGGGAAGAACAAGTTTAAGCTTGGGGAGGTTGATGGCTCTGAATTATAGCCATCTACATCCACATTTAAACAAGATATTACTCATATTTTTGATGAAATATCTCTCTAAACCCTACCACTAATGCTAATATTCAGAGGGGTATGCAATCCTTTCTTTTATATTTTTCCTGCGCAGATAATGTCGTTTAAAGGAGGGAATCACTACATTAAAGACAAAGATATGAGATTTCTAACAACCAGAAGAAACCAGGAGACGTAAGATGGATGTAGACGCTTTAACGACCAACTATACGACCGGCGCAAAAATATCGGCCGTATAGCTCCGGTCGTATTGTTGGCGCCGCCACCGTTAGGTCAAACAGAACAACTTTCGTGAAGGGACCCCTATATAAAGAAGCCTCAGGCGACGAGAAAACAAGCCAGACCTCACCAAAAAGTCTCTGCCAGAGATCACCAGCCGCCTCCAGATCTCCAAACCCTTCTCCATCTCCATAGCCATATTCCACCACTTGTAATAGTAGATCTCTTCTCCGATTGGCGACATTGTAAGACTATTGCTATCAATCTTATGATTTTCATTACAATGTTTGTGATTGTTGATCTCATCTCTATGTGTGAGTAATTCTCCTTGGACTAAGGGCTTCGGCCTAGCCATGTAGCAATTGTGCATGTTATTTATCATAGATGGGATCGTGTATTAGTTGACATGATGATTATTGTATCCTCTCTTGCCTCAATCCAAGGACTTGTCAGGTACCCAAGACCCCGAGGGTTGAGCCAGATATAGGGAGTATGAGTAATGACTGATCTGCAGGTTGGGAACCCTAGTGACAGAAGGGGTAGTACGGCTGTATGTGGGGGATTTGCTTGGGATTAAAGGTGACATCACTATGCATATCATTAGTTCTCTTTCTTCTATGGATGAGACTAGTAGGTTATTGCTATAAGCGGTTGCGGAGGCAATAGCAATTATGGATGCACTGCCCAAATATAATTTATCTTGCTCTAACAAGTACATGCATACTTTATTTCTATCTTTTATTTCCATCGGATGTTTTGCACAGCTACAGGTGAAACCGAATGCCATAGGCCCTCTCTCTCCATCATCAACAACAACAAAAAGATGCAAGCTATTGGTCCGGTAAAAACACAAAAGGAATGCTAAAACTCCCGAAGGTCCGTTAAAGTAACTTCACTATGCATTCGCTTCCCGAGGATTCGATAACCTAGGTCTACTAGGGAAAAAGAAGCTATACTACATCTGTAATCCGGATCAAAGGTATCAGATGCTTATATTGAACTTGCACTTCTCAACCTTGATGATGATCATCACTTGATGTCATCCTCTCTTGGGCTATATGAAATCTTCACTTTTGATGCATGCCAATGGAAAGATACCTAGACCACATAGAAACCACAAAGGCACATATATAATGGGTTAGTTCATGAAGTATAATTGACAACACTGACCATACCATAAGATCCATGTGGTACATTCTTTATGCTTCATGTGTTGACCAACTTGAATTCACTCTTCATGTTTTGTATTGGTCAACCAAGTATCTCATACTCTATCTCCATATCTTGAGGTACATAAAGAACTATTCATTTGATTGCATGCTCTAAACCTTTAGTCAAGCATAGCTCAACCCATGAGGCTATCGTGACATCGACTTAGAGCCATATCTTGAATTCTTCTATTGAGATAAAACTCTCAAGATCTAGACCATATCATATTCTTCTCTTTAACTCGATGATTTTGATGCTAATACTTAATGTATATATTCATATTTATGGCATCCCTACTTGATTCTGACACATGGACTACAAGCATGACCTATGGAATATTCCTACACATAAAACTCAATGAAAACATTAGTCCATAGGGATTGTCATTAATCACCAAAACCACACATAGGCTAAATTACCCATACAAAGATCTTTGTACAAAAATTAAAGAAACAAACAAAAAACTAAACTAGTGGTGGCCACGACCACGATCGCCAAGAGTCCAAGGCGTTAGTATATCTCTGCCACATAGTCCTCGTTGCTGGGCTCCTGCTTCGGTGGCGGTATGCGCTGCAGCCCTAGCCTGGATTGCCACCGCCGCTGCTCTAACCCGAGCAACCGTCCCTGTCTTCATTGCCCTCTAGGTCAATGAACATGCCGAGGCGGCGCGCACGCTAGGCCTACTCGTGCCGGTACTTCGCCTTGGACCAAGCCTTGGTGAAAACATTCGTCGTTGGTGGCACTATCTCGAAGGAGACACGCTCGGCGACGTGCTGGCTCAGAAACTACTCTAGGTCCTCCTCGTTGTTCAGTTGGAGGGCGACTGCCTTGTACTCCGGCGACAACGTCCATTCCTTCTTCACCTGGCTCTAGGGACTAGCAAGGCATAGGCGGACATGAGGAGGAAAAGGCGCCGTCGAGGAGGAGAGGGCAGCCTGTCGGCATGGCTCCCACCGCTGGCTAGGATAGCACGGCTACCGCCGCGGTTGTGGCTGTGGTGGAGGCATCGTCGCGACGGGTTGTTTCCGTGGGTGATGTGATCAAGGACCCATGCGAGTGTCCTGCCTGGGGTGCTCCACTATTTAATCTGCCCTTCAATGTTGGTCTCCTCGGGCGGGGGGCATCACCATCATAGGGTGCAACACGCACCTGACGCTGGTCCGCGAAGAACTCGTCCCACGCCTTGGTGTTGTCTGGATCCCAGGAGGGATCGTCCGCTCCTCCGCCATGAGGGCCCAGTAGTGTCGGTAGATATCCACCGTGCATGCCTAACCTCGCGGGACGGGCAGGCCACCGGCGGTAAGCCAACGGTTCTTAGGCTAGTGCATTGTTGGACCATGTAGAGATAAACAAAACTTTTTCCCTACGTGGTGATCCCAAGACCTAGCTGAGGAGATAGGCCACGAGGATTACCACTAGACGTGCAGTTACAGAATTGATGAAGCACGTCTCTTGATGTAGTGCAGACCTCACGATCTGATCATCGAAGTGCTGAACATGCAGCACCTCCGCCAGTATCCACACGTACGAGGAGGAGCACCAACGGTGGACTGCTAGGTCCGGTATGACGGCTGGACTAGACTGGAGCTAGGGATTCCAACGCATGGAATGACCTAATCGCCACCCCACTCTAGGTATGCATGCCCCAGTATATATAGGGAGTGAAAGTGGGCTCCACTCACTTGTGGCCCATTCACTAAAGCCCATATTAGTCACTGTGAGTCCAACTCACTTACTCAGTCCATATCCCATTCAGGGTCCAACCCAAATACATTTCCGGTTCAGGTCTAACCCAAACTTGCTCCCGCTCTTAAGTGTGTGACCCGACAGGCTTATGGTGACTTAGACACGATACGAGTCTCACTCGTGATCGATTAGTTAGCCACGGCTCCTAGCAGAACATGCCAACTCCCAAGTACCAAAGAGTCATGATGACATACCTTCCAATGCGACTTTCATCTGAGTCCCTTTTGCCTCACGATATACCTTGTCGAACTATAGGAGAATGATCGTCATCCCTTTAAATAGTCCTACTCTCTTCTCGATTCAAGAAGTGATTAATCTGACTAACTGTAACATCCCAAAACTTTAATCCAAGCTTCTCAAGATGCAAATCACCAAAATTGGGGTTAACAAAAACTTTTCCAATTAAATTATTAAAGCATTCATGTGTATGTGCATTTAAAATAGGAGTTGATTTGAATTGCCATGGTTCTGTGATCCATTGCTTGTAAAATGATTCTTAGGTGAAATAAACATCATCTAAATCATTCCCAAACTTTTCTCAAAGAAAAACAACTCAAAATGAATAAATGAAGTGAATGGTCATTTTGGCCAAATTAACTATCATGCCTCCTTTGAGTGTTCCTAGCACTCATTTCCCAACAGAAACAATTGTGCATCTTTGCACCCCTTGCTAGTACACATAATGAGGTACCAAGGCCCACTTTTTGATCTGCCAAAAACTTTCAAATACAATTTTTAAATGACAGTTCAAAATTGAATCTACTTCATATGGGAGGATCACACTATTTTCAAAAACCACTCAAACAAGCTCAATTTTCAAAACCCAAGCAACCACAGAGTTTCAAGCTTAGTACTAGCAAACCCACCAAAAATCTTTTCAAAATTCAAAAGTAAAGTTCATGCGGCCATTTCATCAGACACCTTGTGGACAGATTTCAAACAAAACCAAATTCACTATTTTGAATAGTGTTCTGGCCAAACTTGTCTCCCATTTGACCCACTTTTTGCTCCCATTGTACCTAGATGATCTAACAAGGCCATTTAAACCCACTCCCCTACCCCCTAGTGACCTTGCCATGCCATGCCGAGCCCCACCAAGCTGGCCAACTTGGTCACCGCCGCAGCGGACCACCTCCCCCTCTCTCGCCATGTCTAGCAGCTAGCCAGCACCTCACCGCCGCCCACTGTCCCCTCCCCAAGCCAGGACAGGCAGTGGACCACTGCAAAACCACCGCGCCCAGTGCGACTGCACCATGCCGAGCACGCGCCAGAGCGCCGCGCCCGACATGCGTGCACAAGCCGCAGCTCGACCACAGCCCGCACCCACCGCGTCACCATGACCCAGGGAGCACGCCAGACACCCCATTCACCGTCCAACGCCTCACAGCCACCGCTCGCCGTCAAAGTCGCCGTCTCTGCCGCTCAGAGCGCCAGCTTCGCCCGACCGCATACCACCGCACCTAAGCCCGCATTAAGTTCCTAGAGCACCGCCAGGAGACCGCGCGTCGATCGCCGCCCACAACCATGCCGCTAGCAGCCTGTAGCCATGTCGCCACTGTCGACTGGCCATGCCGCGCTGTCCCGCCGTCGCGCCTATAAAAGGAGAGCACCCCCAGCCATTTGCAGCACACCACTCCACTCCCCTCACCTCACTGATCGTCCCACACCTCTAGCCGGAGCAAGGGGAGTAGCAGTTCACCGGAATTGGACTAGAGCAGGCCGCCTCAAGAGGAGAAGGGCGCCGCTGATTGCGACAACCCCCGGAGCTGCCTCGACCGTCCCTGAGCTCGCCGTCGACCACCAGTTCGTTTGCCCGCCTCGCCGTTGTCGCTAGAGCCCTGGTACGCCCCCTATGCACCCCCACCGAGCCGTTAGGGTTAGAGCTCGCCGGCGACAGGTCCGTTCTCGACGACGATCCCCAGCTGTTGATTCCCGTTCTAATCCAACATCCCACTTTGCCCCGTACCACTTCGCGCGTTATGAGCCGCTGACCTGTGGACCCCCTTGTCAGCTGAGCCCCGCGCTGCGGAGTGACACTGGGCTGGCCCGTTAGCATTTCCCGCGCAACCCAGTTAGTTTGAATTAGGATTTTCCTTTTTAGTTTAAACCTAGTTCTGTCTTTGTGTTTGAAATTCAATTCAGAAAGATTTACAAATCCAAACAGAATGATTCAAATTTTGCTAGAAAGCTACTGAAAAGGTCTAACCAAGCCCGTTGGATTTAATTCATTTCGAGTTACAGATCTCTCCTAGTAAAAATAATAAAACAGAAGCATTTGCACCTTGCAACATTTTTATAAAATCAACCAAGATAGATTCCAACTCTCAAAAATCACATTTCACTATATCTATCTCAATATGTAATAATATTAAGGTTTACATGCAGTGACTTTGGACTAGTACCAAAATAATGCTATATAGGCATTTCTAGTCACTTTAAATCATTAAATAACGAACTAAAACCAAAGTAATTATGATCCAACCCTTAAATCACATTCCCACATGTTAAAATAGGTGGTGAGGACATGTGTCCACATGATCCCATATTTGAAGTGGTGAATATTAAATCTTAGTTAATTTTTCAATGAGTAGAAATTACTTTTCTAAAATAAAAAGGATGAAACTATTGAATTAAAATTGTGATGCTTGTGATGATAATAGATCCTCAACTATATGCCTTAGAGTGCTATTTGGACTAGTTAAGTATTGTTTGGTGATTGTGTACTCCGTATGTATTTATAGACGATAGTACCGACCAAGTCTACGAGGAGGAGGAGTTCTACCAAGAAGAAGAAGAAAACTTCAACCACTACACTACCCAAGGCAATCTAACACTTGCAAGGATAATGCTTAGCAAGCTAGGATTAAACTAGATGGTTTAGCAAAGATGCTTTAGGCATTCTTGGTTACACTACCTTGACTAATTTTTAACCCAAGTATTAAATTTAAGCTTTACTGCCTTTACTTTACACAAAGTTCTTTACTTGTTTAGAAGGCAGCATAAAGAGTATAAAACTTGGCCTATAGAGAATCCTTTCAATGTCATTCTATGGCATGCGATTAATCCCACATTTTCCACCTTAGTGAACACTCTTAACTTAGTAGTTTAGAGTAGATAAAAACTTGAGTCACTTTAGATGGGAACACTTGGTGAAAATGAATTATGAAAACCTTAGAATGATGAGTCATTCTATTGAGATGTTTTGACATGTGTTGAGAAGCACAAATGGTTTATGATGGTGAAAATTTTGAGGCATGAGTCTTAACCCTTTTATAAAACTGATGGTTGGATTCAGATGCGATACCATTCCAAATTTACCGTACACCCACAATACCTAAATCGGGTAAGGCTTAGCCAGAAGTTTATATGCATTAGTATTAGTTCCCTCGCGGGAGAGGTTTGAGCTGAGGCTACCTCTCAATATTGTCCACCTATGCAGTGCCCAAGATGACTGATGGTCATGGTTGGGAGGCCATGCTCATAGGAGAGGTGCTTATACTAGGGTGTGTAAAGGGAAGGTTATGTTTGATTATCTACATACTAAGTATGATGATTCAGGGTTATCCCTGACAGATGTATCGAATCTTGTGGTGAAAGTGTACCACCTCTGCAGAGTGTCAAACTATTCGAATAGCCGCGTCCATGGTTATGGATAGTTGGAATGGCCATACTGTTTCGTTGTCAGATGTTTTCCAAAATGACTTATGAAATGATGAATCTTGACTTGACCACAAAAGAGTTGTGTTTATGACACTAGCTTCCCAAATTAAATGATTTTAGAACTTTATTTTATCTTTCTTTGCTTCTGAACTCAACTTAGGTTTCAAAGTTAACTTTATAGTTAAACATAGAGTTAGCACTTTAACTTAGAATGATACTACTTGTTAGTGGTAGTTTGCGAGTACTTTAAGAGTACTCATGGATTTTGTCCCTGGCTATTCTCATGGCCAGACTATGAATGAGACTATCAAGATGATGGCCAGCAGGACGGCTATGATAACTAGGACCATCTGCCTTCGTCAGCATTGCATGTGCCCCTGAAGATGGACCCCACCATTACACTTATCTTTTATTTCCGCTGCTTGTTGTATTAAGACTGGATCTGGAGATCCTTATTTGTGTATGACCTTATGTATGGTTTGTAATGGATGAGATACTGTGATATCCAATCCGTTAGGTCTCGCAAAAATGGTAATCCTGGGATTGTGAGGTATGGCATAACGGGCATCTAGGATTAAAAATGTGGGTGTTGACAAGTTGGTATTAGAGCCATCCTGACCATAGGAGACCCTAGTTAGAATGGACGTCCAAACAAAAACTTAGTTTTGAAACCAAAGTGAGTATTTATGAAAAACTATTTCCTCTCTTATCCCTTGGAATTCATTCTTTCTCAAAAATTCATATGCCTCAAAATTCTTACATTACTACTTAAAAATTTACACACTTGATCACTTCACTAACTTCCTCATCCTAAATTCTTGTAGATGGAGTCTCAGTTCAGCAAGTTCTACCAGTTGGGAAACGAAGGTCAATTGATCTTCGAGAGGGATCTGGATTCACTATCGGAGTTACTGGGATGCCCACATCCGGAGTTTCTTGGAGCTCAACTTCCAGGACCCCCAGGAGGAGACTTACAGTGGCTAGTCACCGCGGACCTTAGAGGAAGCATTGAAGCACCAACTTCTGGGAGAATTCAGTTCTCCCTGAGAGAGAACAACTGGCTAGATGGATTAGCCAGGGCAATGCATGAAGCTCTCGCACGTCTATGTGCCCTCAGCGTCAACAAATCCAAGGAACCCGTTTTGCTCACTATGTAAGACGTGACTTCATGGGAATGTCGATGGATATGCCAAGTCACCCAGAATTGAGGCGTCAAGTGGAGAATCTTGACTTCTTGCTGCACGACAGACAACAGGAGTTGGACAATGCTAGGGAGTTAGCCAACCGGAACCGTGGCATTGCTGACCAGAAGGCCCATACTTTTGCACTGCTCGTCTAGGATCACCAGTCTCTTTGCCGCCAGCGTGCAAAGAAGGATCGCACCATTGCCCGTCTTCGCAAGAAGGTGGCCGACCTCGAGAAGACCGTCAAGGAGCAGGAAGCTCAGCTTGCAGCAAAGGAGGAAGAAGAGGAGGGTGAAGACATCCAGGGAGACATGGATTCTTACCTCAGCAATGATGATGACTTTCTGGAGGAGGATGCTATAGACTTCTACACTGACGATGAGGACTCCGACTTCATCGACGATGAGTAGATGCACTAGAGCACTATCATAGCATGAGATGTATCGGTCCCACTGTATCGTAGCTTGCAGAATGGTTCTTCAAACCATCGGTTTTCCTTTGATTGTTGTGGTGTGTGTTGTATCATGTGTTGCTTGCATGAATGAAATGAAGTTAGTAGCAAAACCTGAGTCAAACTCAAAGTTTTAGCTTTAAAACCAAAACCATGAACCTTAGAATTTCCCTCTTACCCATATCTCTATCTCAATCTTCAGATGACTCGTGGAAACCAAGGAGGGAGCAGCTCGTCGCAAGACCCAATGCTGCAGATCTTGCAGAATCTCATCGCAGACCGTGAAGCAAGCAGGGCCGAACGCCAAGCCAACTTAGCAACACTGCAACAGATCGCCCAGATGTCCCTCAACAACCAAGGACATGGAAATCAGGATCCAAGTTGAAGACCTTCCAGAATACCAATCCCCCAATCTTTAGCATGTCAAAAAACCCATTAGATGTTGATGACTGGTTGCAGACGATGGAAAACAACTTAGAAGTTGCAGGAGTTGATGAAAACGAGAAAGTTCTCTTCGCCACCCACTATCTGGCGGGAGATGCAAGAGCTTGGTGGAACAGTATCCGCCTGATGAACCAAGGTCAAGTGATGACATGGGAAGCACTAAAAGTCAAGTTCAGCCGCACCCACGTGCCGCAAGGTCTAGTGAACAGGATGAGAGATGAATTTCGCGGCTTGAAGCAAGGTAGAATGACTGTGGTGGAATACCGTGACAAATTCCTGTCACTTGCCAGATATGCACCTGATGAGATCAACACGGAGGCCAAGAAGAAGGAGAGATTCTTGAACGGACTGCATGATGAGATGCAGACAGTCCTCGTCAACATCCGTTTCGAGGATCTCGAAGAGCTAGTCGACTCTGCCATTCAGATGGAAGGGAAGATTAACCAGGCAAACGACAACCACAAGCGTCGTATGATGCAGCAGTCTGGATCCAGCAGTCACCAGAAGTACTGTCCCAACCCCTCACCAGGATATGCACCAAGGAACAATGGACCCCCAATTTCTCGCCCAAGCTACCCCAACTGTAGCGGAGGCAATGTGAAGTCCGGAGGAAACAATCACAACTCCGGCAACACCAACAATTTCAACCGTGCACCTCCCAAGAACAACAACAACAACAACAACAACAACAATAAGACTGCACCCAGAACTGGTAGCAATGTTGTGCCTGTCACAGCAAAAAACAAGTCTAAGATCACTTGTTTCGAGTGTGGAGTGAAGGGTCACTACACCAATGAGTGTCCCAAGAAGACTGCCGCCAATGCCAATGTGAATGCCCCAGCTCAACAACAGCGTCGTGTTCAACCAGGAACAAGATTTTCCCCAGGGAACCCTCACAACCGCAACGGTTGTCTCTTCCACATGAACGCCGAAGAAGCCCAAGAGGCACCAGATGTAGTGCTGCGTATGTTTTCTGTCAACTCAGTTTTAGCAAGAGTATTGTTTGATTCGGGAGAATCGCATTCATTTGTCACCGAAGAATTTGCATGCACTAGTAAGATTCACCCAACCAACCTGAAGCATGTCATGATAGTTCAAATCCCCGGTTCAACAACCAAAGCTAGAAAATTTTGCAACGTTGTGCCTATCAAAATACATGGGACAAATTTGTATGCCAACCTAATTGTACTCGGAACCAAAGGTTTGGAAGTAGTACTAGGTATGGACTGGATGTCAAGGCATAAAGGACTAATAGACTCTGCTAAGAAAGCCATCACCATGACCAGTAGCTTTGGAGTCACAGTAGAACATATCTCTGAAACCTTACCCCGTCAATTCAAGTGCAACAAGAGTGTAGCCCTGCCCACCATTGACCAGGTCAGAGTAGTCTGTGAATACCCCGACGTATTCCCAGATGAATTGCCAGGTATGCCCCCGGATAGGGATATTGAGTTCATTATCGAACTAATCCCCGGAACCGGACCCATAGCCTAGAGACCCTATAGCATGAACCCCTCAGAATTAGTGGAACTGAAGAAGCAGTTGGATGCCATGTTAGAGAAAGGCTTGATTCAACCAAGCGCTTTGCCATGGAGATCACCAGTGTTATTCGTCGACAAGAAAGATGGAGGCAATCGTTTGTGCACAGATTACAGAAAGTTGAATGATGTCACCGTCAAGAATAAGTACCCCTTGCCAAAGGAGGATCTATTTGATCAATTGGCTAGAGCCCAGGTATTCTCAAAGATTGATCTTAGGACTGGTTATCACCAACTTAAGATTCGTGCAACGGATATTCCAAAGATCGCCTTTACTACTTACTATGGTTTATAAGAGTATACGGTTATGTATTTTGGATTAACCAATGCCCCTGCTTATTTCATGAATCTCATGAATAAGATCTTTATGAATTTCCCGGATAAGTTTGTAGTTGTGTTTATCGATGACATCCTTATCTACTCCAAGTCAGAAGAAGAGCATGAGCAACATCTGAGAATCATCCTAGAAACCCTGAGAGAGCATCAGTTATATGCCAAGTTCAGCAAGTGTGAGTTTTGGCTGAAAGAAGTAGGATTCCTAGGATATATTGTGTCTGCCGGAGGAGTCTCTGTTGATCCTGCCAAGATCAAAGATGTCGAAGAATGGGAAGCCCCAACCACTCAAACCCACGTCCGTGCATTTCTCGTATTAGCGGGATATTACTGCAAGTTCGTAGAAGGATTCTCGAGCATCGCCAGACCCATGACCCAATTGTTGAAGAAGGACAAGAAGTTTGAATGGATAGACAAATGTGAAGCCAGTTTCCAGGAGCTGAAGAAGAGATTGATATCAACCCCAATATTGATCATGCCAGACATCAAGAAGCCGTTTGATGTATATTGTGATGCATCCAAGATTGGTCTCGGATGTGTATTGATGCAAGAAGGCAAAGTCATCGCGTATCTGTCTCAACAACTGAAGCAGATGAGCAGAACTATCTGACCCATGATCTTGAATTAGCAGCCGTAGTGTTGGCATTGAAGACATGGCGTCATTACCTTATGGGTAATCGCTGTGAGATTTACTCAGATCACAAGAGCTTGAAGTATATTTTCACACAGAAGGAGCTGAATATGAGGAAAAGGAGATGGATAGAGTTAATCAAGGATTATGACCTTGACATTCACTATCACCCCGACAAGGCCAATGTGGTAGCGGATGCTCTTAGCAGATTGTCGTGTAGGCTAAACACCATGATCAAAGAAAAGCAGCCAAGCTTGCATGAGGAGTTGGAGCAGTTCAGGACTTAATTAGTTAGCAAAGGATTCTTAGCTAGCATTGAACTTCAACCCACTTTGATTAGCCAAATCAAGGAAGCCTAGAAGGGAAATGAGAGTATCAGCGGAATCAAACGTCGTATTGGTACAGGAAAGGCACCCGGATTCACTGAAGACGAAGACGGAGTACTGTGGTACAAAGGACGTACCTGTGTGCCAGCAGATTTGGAGCTGAAGCAAGTTATCATGAAGGAAGCTCATGATACTCTTTATTCTATCCACCCCGGAGGAACGAAGATGTATTAGGATTTGAAAGAGCAATTTTGGTGGCACAAGATGAAGAGAGAAATCGGAAGCTACATCGCCAAATGTGACATCTTTCAAAGAATGAAAGCAGAGCATCAAAGACCTACATGGCTGTTGCAACCATTGCAGATTCCGAAATGGAAATAGGATTCCGTAGGAATGGACTTTATCACCGGTTTGCCTACTTCTAGTAGGGGAAATGACTCAATCTAGGTCATAGTCGATAGACTGTCCAAGGTAGCTCACTTTATACCTGTCAAGACAACCTACCAGAGTTCTAAGCTAGCAGAACTGTACATTGCTAGGATTGTTAGTCTGCATGGAACCCCCAAGACCATCGTATCAGATCAAGGAACCCATTTTACCTCAAGATTTTGGCAGAAAGTTCAGGAAGGATTAGGAACCAAGTTGAACTTCAGTACAGCTTATCATCCGCAAACTGATGGACAGACTGAGAGAGTCAACCAGATCCTAGAGGATATGTTAAGAGCTTGTGTGTTGGAATACGGATCAAAATGGGAAGACTGCCTTCCTTTCGCAGAATTCTCATATAACAACAGTTATCAAGCTAGTTTGCAGATGGCACCATTTGAATTCCTATACGGAAGAAAGTGTCGTGCCCCTTTGAATTGGTCACAAGTAGGAGAGAGTCAGATCTTTGGACCCGACATTCTCCGAGAAGCCGAAGAGAAGGTTCACAAAGTCCGTGAGCAACTCAAGATCTCCCAATCCAAGCAGAAGAGTTACGCTGACAAAAGAAGGAGAGACCTGACTTTCAATGTCGGAGATTTCTTATATCTCAAGGTTTCACCATTGAAAGGAACCCAACGCTTTAGTCTGAAAGGAAAGTTAGCCCCCAGATATATCGGGCCCTTCAAGATTCTGAACCGTCAAGGAGAAGTATCATATCAGCTAGAACTACCTGAAGAGATGTCAGCCATCCACAATGTGTTCCATATCTCGTTACTTCGCAAATGCTTAGAAGTGCCAGAAAAGACTGAACTTTTCAAGAACATCGATCATAGAGCTATTGAGATCAACAATGACCTGACATATCGTGAAGTGCCCATCTGTATCTTAGAGGGAGCTTACAGAACCACCAGGACCAAGAGTATCAAGTTTCTCAAGATTTAGTGGAGCAACCATACCGAGGAAGAAGCCACTTGGGAGCGAGAAGATTACATTAGGACAGAGTTCCCAGATCTCTTTAGTTCCTAGTTTTCTTTGTAAATATCAGGATGAGATTTTGTTTACGCACTTCTATTCTTGTAGACAGTTGTTGGGCCTCCAAGTGCAAAGGTTTGTAGAATAGCAGCAAGTTTTCCCTTAAGTGGATCACCCAAGGTTTATCGAACTCAGGGAGGAAGTGGTCAAAGGTATTCCCTCTCAAGCAATCCTGCAATCAAGATACAAGAAGTCTCTTGTGTCCCCAACACACCCAATACACTTGTCAGGTGTATAGGTGCACTAGTTCGGCGAAGAGATAGTTAAATACAAGTGGTATGGATAATTATAAGTGGTAACGGTGATAGAAAATAACTTGATGGCGTGGAAAAGACTAAAGGCAAACTGAAATAAAGACGGAAGCAAGCAAACATGTAATAGATCTAATAGCAAATGGTGTATCAATGCTAAGAAACAAGGCATCGGGATCATACTTTCACTAGTGAACACTCTCATATAAATATATCCTTCTTTATGATACTACTCTTAACTACTCCCCGGTTGAACACTCTAATCGATGGTAGGGCTATAACAACACTCCTCAAAGTAAGTCGTTCCCATCTAGCAAACCCCACACTGTCACCTTGAGTACTAGATGAGTCCAACAAACACCACAATTTCATAAAGACATCCAACTCCAAATATAACTCATAACAAGTATTTGTAATCTCTAGCCTAAGTGCCACCATGGTGAGCACGCTGTCACTTTCACACACATGGGGAGAGCAGAGATTCATTAAAGCACTTGAGTAGCAGAATAGATCTGTAGATTACAAGCTCATGATCACAATATGATCACGCATAGAGAGAGAGATGAACACATAGCTACCGGTAGAACCCTTAGCCTATAGAGAGAAATACTCCCTCCTCATCATGGGAATCAGTAATGGTGATGGAGATTGTAACAACCTCGGACCCTACGCTCTAAGTTCAAGCCTGGATGAACCAAAAGTGGTTAAGGGTTTTACAGCAGGGCCAGGGCCTCCCACGTGTAGGCCCGTCGACCGCCCTAACCACTTCCAAGAACATCGGGACAAGAGTGAGCGGCGTAGGCAACAGGCGAAGAGATCAAATACATACACAAGTGAGTATGTATGCAAGCTACCTTAAAACAGTTCTCAAAGCCATACCATCTAAAAGAAATAGAAATATTGCAACGCCATACGGCAAGATCCAAATATCCTAGATAGAGATAATAGTGTAGGATAGCTCCTCATACATCAGTCAACAGAGTATCAAGCGGAAGCGGGAAACAAGATCCGAGTACAGATAAGAAGCAAATCGCATAAGATGCCACATAAATAAGCACATCCCGCCCACAGATCTCACGGATCCCCATCCCCGGAATCTCTACACCGAGTGATCGTTGCCAACATCATCTGTCTTTTCCACCCAGTATCCATCTTGCGAATACACCTGTTCATCTGAATCAAACAATTTATCGTGTGAGACCCTAGGGGTACTCAGCAAGTCTTTATGCCTATAAAGGGGACATATACCTGGGGTGACACAATTGCAGCAAAAGATAATAACTAACAAGTCTATAAATACTCGCTAACCATCCGCCTAACCAAATATAGGCGGATGTCCGTTAATTAGAAACAACAGTTATAACAGTATAAAGTAACATATCCATCCTCCTTCTCGCTTACCAATGAGAAAGCGGATGAACAACCCATCCGTTGGCAGTTTTATTAATCATTCCATGAATATTGCACTATTTACTAGTCAGATATTTAGTCAAATTAAAGACGGTACTTTAGTTATACTTGTCTATGATCGAGAAACTGTGCTCCAAGTTGTCCATAACTGTGGACACGGCTTTCAGAAAGATTTACCCTGCAGGGGTGCACAAATAGCAACACAAACACGATCGACCTCGGAAAAACCAAATCAAAACCCAACGAGGCTTTCACGACAAAGCAATCACAGGATTCATAAAATATTTCAGGGGGCCACCCCACTAAGCTACTCGCAACGAAGTTGGCTGGCTCCAGAACGGACCCAGGGTTTGTGACGACAACTGTAAACGACTGGGAACCCAAAAGTGTGACTGGGCTTGTCGATACCGCGAAAACATGGCACGATCCAAAATAGTGCAGGTGCTCCGGGCACAATCTTAAATAAAGCGGTAAAGCATGGCATAAGTACAAGATAGTAATAAAGCCCCAAACTACTTTGTGGCCCCAAGAAATAAAGTGCAAATCAAGCTCATGCAAAGGGGGATTCATAGAGTCTCCCGTATGTGGATAGTGCGAATAGTCAAGGAACAGGTATCAAGTACTCGGGGTCCTACGGGAAACAAGTGAGCATGAAAAACCAAATAACAGATAATGCCCACCGGTGCCTCTTTCATTAGTTATCCCATTACTACTCAGGATAAGTTGTTTAGGTACCTCGTTATCCATCAAACGCTCACAAACCCTACACATGCAATTCTACGACTCGCAAGGCTCAAACAACTCCTGTAGTGATGGCTCATAGGATGGAGGAACAAGCTTTTGTGGGGTTTACAAGTAAAGGTCATGCAATACTTGTGATTCAGTTTAATGCAATCGCGACTCCATGATGCAAGAATAAGATAGAAGCAATAGGCACTATATGTATGCAAGCATCTGGTAATGCTTGCCTGGTAGCTCAGTTCAAGCGAGAGATGGATCTGGGTAGTACTCCTGGGATTCCTGATAATTCCCCTGCTCGGCGTCTATCCGAGAAGAACCAAACAAACAAGGCCAACATAAATATAATGCGTAAACATATAAATAAAATACGACAAGCAAACAAGCATGCCATGATGAATGATGCACAATTTACATGGCATAACAAAGTGTAACTACCTCGGTGAATTACGCTCTTAGTTAATGCCTGGATGAACGAAAATGGTTAAAATAGTACGGTGGGGCCCAGGGCCACTCACGGTAGACCTTTCGGCCATCCTAACCACTTTCAGACAACAGGACAAGAACGAGCGGCGTAATCGGCAGGCGAAGGGATCAACTACATACACAAGTGAGTATGTATGCAAGCCACATACAACAGTACACCAGAGCCATTCCATCTAAAAGAAATAGAAATATTGCAACGCCATACGGCAAGATCCAAATATCCTAGATAGCTATAATAATTTAGGATAGCTCCTCATACATCACACATCAGAGTATCAGGCGGAAGCGGAAAACAACATCCGAGTACGGATAAGAAGCAAATCGGCATAAGATGCCCCATAAATAAACACATCCCGCCCACAGATCACACGGATCCCCGTTCCCGGAATCTCTACACCGAATGATCGTTGCCAACATCATCTGTCTCTTCCACCCAGTATCCATCTTGCGGGTACACCTGTTCATCTGAATCAAACAATTTATCGTGTGAGACCCTAGGGGTACTCAGCAAGTCTTTATGCCACTAAAGGGGACACAACCCGGGGTGACGCAATTGCAGCAAAAGATAATACCTAACAATTCTACAGATACTCGCTAACCTTCCGCCTAACCAAAGATAGACGGAAGTCCGTGAATTAAGAACAACAGTTATAACAGTATAATTAACAAATCCATCCTCCTCCTCGCTTGCCAACGAGGAAGCGGACGAACAACCCCCATCATCCGTTGGCAGTTTTATTAACCATTCCATGAGTATTGTAATATTTACTAGTCAAGTACTTAGTCAAATTAAAAGCGGTACTTTAATTATACTTGTCTATGATCGAGAAACTGTGCTCCAAGTCGTCCATAACCGCAGGCACGGCTTTCTGAAAGATTTACCCTGCAGGGGTGCACGAATAGCAACACATACTCGATCAACCTCGGAAAAACCAAATCAAAACCCAACGAGGCATTCACGACAAAGCAATCACAGGATTCAGAAATATTTCAGGGGGCCACCCCATTAAGGTACCCGCAACAAAGTTGGCCGGCTCCGAGACAGACCCAAGGTTTGTGTCAATAGCTGTAAACGACTGGGAACCCGAAAATGTGACTGGGCTTGTCGATACCGCAAAAACATTCCACGATCCAAAACAGTACAGGTGCTCCTCGCACAATCTTAAATAAAGTAGTAACATGGCATAAGTACAGGATAGTAATAAAGCCCCAAACTAATTGTGGCCCCAAGAAATAAGAATGAATCAAGCTCTGACTCAGGGGGGTCCATAAGGCCTCCCGGATGTGGATAGTGCGAATAGTCAAGGAACGGGAATCAAGTACTCAGGGTCCTACGGGACACAAGTGAGCATGAAAAACCAAACAGCAGATATTTCTCACCGGTGCCTCTTTCATTAGTTATCCCATTACAACTCAGGTTATGTTGTTTAGGTACCTCATTATCCATCAGACACTCACATACCCTACTCATGCTTTTCTACGACTCGCATGGCTCAATCAACTCCTGTAGTAATGGCTCATGGGACCGGAACAAGCTTAGTGTGGTTTAAAAGTAAAGGCTATGCAATACTTGGGATTCAATTTAATGCAATCGTCACTCCATGATGCAAGAATAAGATAGAGGCAATAGGTACTGTATGTATGCAAGCATGTGGTAGTGCTTGCCTGGCAGCTCAGTTGAAGCGAGAGATGGATCTGGGTAATACTCCTGTGAATCCTGGTAATTCTCCTGTTGGGCGTCTATTCGAAGAAGAACCAATCAAACAAGGGCCAACATAAATAAAGTGCACAAGCATATGAATTAAAATGCGACAAGCAATCAAACATGCCATGATGCATGATGCACAATTATATGGCTTTAAAGTAGCATGGCAAAGGTGAGGTGTGGATACAAGGAATAAAGCATTTTATTATTTATTTGACCAAGTTTTATTGCCATAAACAATTCAGATTTTAATGACAACATGATGCATGCTTCAATTCAGAACAAGGATTGCATAAATATAACGGGCTCGTCGCGCTGATCGATTTAAACATATTATTTGTTAAATTTGGAATTATAAAACAAAAGTTATTAATTTATTAAGTAAAGGGCATTTTCTTGTAATTTTTAATCAACTCGAAATTTAAAGTATTCAAAATATATTTTGAAGGGTATATTTGAATTCCTCACATTTTTCTGATTCCAAAACATATATTACATGTATTATTTGGATTTGTATTTTAAAAATTATTTGAATCTGAAAAGAATTTGAATTTAAATAAATTTCGAAAAGATTTGAATAAAAACAGACTCAGGGAAAAACTTTTCTCACCCAGGCAATCCTAACCACAGTCACTGACGGGTGGGGCTTCGCTGACTGAGCCACGCACGCGTGGAAATTTCTTTTTGCACCGCAGGCTAGGCTAGCCCACAGAGACTGACAGGGTGGGGCCAGCGGCTGAAGGCCCACGTGCCAGCGGAAAACCCCCAGCGGCTGACTGGTGGGGCGCCAGATGGACCGCGGGTTACGGCCGAGGAAACAGGAGGGGGGTCTCTGCAAGATGGCCAGGCGACGGACAGGTGGGGCCATTTGGAGCGCGGGTTGCAGTAATTAAAAAGGGGAGGGGCTTTTTGCAAAACGACCATGGCCCGGTACTGTTTATCTTCTCCTCGCGTCTGACGTGAATCTGGCGCACTGCACGGGGCGGGGGTTCGATCCGGGGACGTGTGCGTGCGCGCTGGGGTGGCCAACCAGTGCGGCGTGCTAGGGGAGCTGTCAGGGAGGTAGGCGCGGGCTAGATAGGGCGAGCGTGGCGCGGGAAAAGCTGCAGAAGATGGCGAGCTACGGCGCACGGTGACTGTTCGATGAAAAGATCGGTGGCTCTAGAGCGGCACGACGAGGCGGAGGTTGTCAGGGAGGGGGAGATGCTCACCGCGGGCTCGCTGGTGGGCTTGGATCGGCGCGAGGAGCGGCGGAACGGCGAGGTCGCTGGCGCTCCGAGGGACTAGGGTTTCGGAGACGGCGAGGTACTGGCGACGCGGGGGAGCTTCTCGTCCATGTTGGCGTGTACGGGGCGGTGCAGGGGGTTGTCCTAGATCATCTTAGCCACTTCACGGTCGCGTGGCTCGGCCGGTTCGTCAGGGCGGGGTGGTTGCTGGCGACGACCGGTGTCGGCTGCTGGTGGCCGGAGAGGAAGGAGGGGAAGAAGGGGGCGTCTCGGGGTGGATCTGGAGAGGCCAGAGGAGGCGTGCGAGAGGGGAAAAGGAGGGAGAGGGGGAAGGAGGCAGCTGGGGCACGGCAAGATAAAGGTGGCCTCGTGCCACCTTTTTCCTCCTCCTCGAGCACGTGCTCGGCCGGCTGGGCTGGCTGGGGCTGGTCCAGGGCGAGGCAGTGAGGCTGCAGGGTGGGGCTGGCATGAGGGAGAGAAGAGAGGGAGGGACTAGCTCGGGTTAGGTTAGATGGTGGCCTCGGGTTAGGTTTAGCTAGGGTTAGGGTTTGGGTGAGCTAGGTTAGAGAAAGGAGAGGCTGGGGTGGTGGGTCAGGTAGAGAGAGGGTGGCCAGTTGGAGAGAGGGGCTTGGCATGGAGGCCAAGCTAGAGAGAGAGAGAGAGAGAGGGAGGGTTAGTAGAAATTAGGGTTATGGGAAGAATAAAGGAATTTATTAAGTTTGATTATTTTTAAGTATTTAGATTGGAATTTTGGTGTAGGAGGCTAATCCAAGAAGAACTAAAAGGGCTTGGTCTTGCATGGACTAATGTAGAGAAGAAACTAGAAAGAAAGAAGAAGAAAAGAATTAGGTGGAAAGGTTCTCATATGATCATATATGTAGATATATAAAAATGAATGTAAATAGTGTGGATAAAACCGACCCAAGTGGAGCATGGTGGAGGCTAGAATTATCATGAGGTGGAGGTGAAAAGAATTCCAAGAAAAAGAAAAAGAAAAAGAAATGAATTAAGGAATAGGCCTCATATGGTTCATGCATGGAGAATAAAATAAGAAGATAAAGAGAGGGGTGAGACTATGAGGATGGTGTAAAGGTGGTGGATGGTTTTGCTTAGGTAGAATCCAACAAATCCAAAGAAAAACCAAAGAAGAGAAAGGTGGTGAAGACTTGTGCATGGCCCATGCAAAATAATAATGCCCTTATTTATTTTGTGAAGACAATATGAATATTATGGCATTACTCTATGAATATCCAAGAAGTGGAGATAAAACCAAGCACAAGAATCTAGAGGATTTAATCCACCCCAAACTACATGAGCTAGAATTAAAATATCAAAGAAAAAGAAAGACAAGCTCATTGTTAATGGGATGGTGGAATTAGAGGGTGGTGGGAGAGAAAGGTGGTGTAATGGAAATAAAAGATATGCCCCCAACTCAACTTGGGCATTTGAATAATATATCAATAGCCAAATATAATATCAAGAAGCAAATACAATTAATAATGCATGTGAGAGAAGAACCAAAAAAAAGGAGTTTTATATGATGCTCAAATGCAAGGTGGCATGATGACATGAGCATGATATAATTATGATGCAACAATAATATCTATGGAGTAGCCAATATCTTACTAGGACAAGTAGCATTACAATTGTTAGACAATTGGGGTGCTACACAAAGCAAGGCATGGATGAGGAGTGGGGTATAAGAATAAAGCATTTAATTAAGTTTTTAGTCATGTTTTGCTCCCATAACACTAGCTATCCACTTAATATTTATATGATGCATGCTACAATTCATATCATGGAATGCATAAACAGAACCGGCGCGTCGCGCTGATCGATTTAGACATATTATTTGTCAAATTTGGAGTTATAGAATTAAAGTTATTAATTAATGAAGAAAAGGCATTTTTATTGCAATTAAACAATTTCGAAAATTTAAATTAGTCAAACATTATTTTGGATGGCATATTTAAATTCCTCACATTTTTCTGATTCAAAAACATATATTATTTGCATTATTTGGATTTACCAATTAAAAGTTTTAATTTCTAGATATTAATAACATATTTGCATTTTCTGGATTATTTTTATTATTTAGAAAAGGTCACTGAAACTTTTTGTACTCAGGAGAAACTAGCCCAAGACGCTGACGGGTAGGGCCGTCGCTGACTCAGCACAAGGTGGGGCGTAGAGGGCTGGGCCGGCTTTTCTCACCGCGGAGACCTTACCCGCAATCAGTGATAGACGGGCTCGGCCGGATGCGGGGCCACACACGCGCGGGGGCTATCGGACGCTGACACGTGTGCGATTCGGGGAGCGCGGGTTGCTAAACCAAAAGTTGAGGTGCCTTTTTGCAAAACGGGGGAGGGGCTGGCTGGTGGGCCTGGCGGGTTGCAGAGGGACCGACTCGTGCTCAACAAAACTTGTGGGGGGCTTTTCTGCAAAACCGCTGCGCCCGAACTGACGAACTGCACGTCGCTGGCAGAGAAATCTGCGAGCTCGGGCTGGGTTGCGACGACGATTGCGACTAAACGGCGGCGAATTTCGCCATGCCATAAAAAGGAAAATTGAAGAGGGTTGATCAGGCTACAATTTCCGTTTAGCAAGTTCGCACGGAGGCGGACCACATCGACCGGTAACTGCGGAAGAATAGAGGGGTTTTCGGGCGGTACTGCTGCTGTCTCACTGACGGAACTGAGACCGTGCCAGCGGCGGATATGGTCGTTTTCTGACGACGGTGGCGACCAAACGGAGGCGAATCTCACGGTGGCACAAAAACAAAAGGCGAAGAGGGGGCCCTCGGCTACAATACTGACTCCGGTGGTTTGGTCTAAGGAGGGCTGTAGCAGCCGCAATTCTTCGAAGAACAGGGCCCCAAGGTGGTGTCTGCTGCTGCTGCTGCTCGTGCGTGCGGCAACACGGCGAGCGACTCGGCTGGAAAACAAAGAAACCGGCGGCGCACGAGCTTCCGGTTGACTAAGAGGATGCCAGAGGAAGGGGAACGGAGAGAGGATGCTCACCACGATCAATTCCCACTAGAAGCGGTGTCAGTGGTGGCCAGGAGCTCCGGGAAGAAGTCCAGGAAGCAGCCGGCGGCGAGGTGATGATGCTCCAGTGGCGGCTCGGTCGTGGCGTTGGTGGTTGTAAGATCACAGGGACGGCGAGGTGAACGGCGACGTGCACTTGCCTTCACCTCCTTGCGAGCTTCTCCGGGAGCAGTGGTAGACGACACGCAGCTCCCCGGCTCGGCTGCGGTGGCATCTCCGGTGTCAGAAAAACAGCGGCACAACTAGTGTCTAGGGGCGGCGATCATGGCATGCCGAGGTCTCGATCCGATCTGACTTGGTGAGGTGGAAAGTAGAGCGGAGTGGTTGCCTCAGATGCCTTTGCTGCGCTTACTTTTGAAGGAGATCCACGCGAGGCTGGCAGGCGTCACGAGCGGGGCGTGCTCGCCTCACAAAGAAGAGAAACAGAGCCTGCTCTCTGCAGGCTGGGTTGCAACAGCGGTTGACTTGATTCAGAACTCGTTGAATTAAACAGAGCTCCATGTTCAGGCAAATGCAAAGAAAGAAAAAAATGCATGGTTCGGTTGGGTTAGTTTTTAGATATAGGTGTGTGTGTGTGTGGTGCATGCATACACACGGCTGGGTAGGGTAGAGAGCTAGGTGTGTTCTAAGAAGAAATATTTCAATCAAATAAAACTGGCTCAAAGTTTGGGCATTCAAATAACACAAGACCGAAATTTCAAAAGAGAATGGAAGGTGGGCTTTGTTATTGCATGTGGCATTACAAGAATGGTATGTGCTATATCAAAGGAATAAAATGAAGATGGCACATGCACATAGATAAAAGAGAGATAATGGCAAGATAGTTTTTGCAAGTTGAATAGATCCATATATTTTCAAATGAGCATGAGTTCAAATACACAAGGCAAAAAGGTGAGCCCACTTGACGACATTTGGTAGAATAAAGATGGATTCAAAGGAGGAATGAAATTGACAAGTTAGTGGGTGGAAGGAATTAAAGAGATATGCCCTCAACTCATTTTGGGCATTTAACATTATATCAAGAAGCAAATATAATTCATCAAGAGGCAAAATACAATTAATAGCCAAATGCATAATGAGGTAAGAACCAAATGAAAGAGATTTTATATGATGCCCAAATGCAGATGGCAAGGTGACATGAGCATGATATAATTATGATTCAACAATTATATGTAGGAAGTAGCATTTTATTATTAGACCAAGTAGCATTATATATGTTAGACAGATGGGATGCTACAGAGATGGTGGTGGAGATCGATAGAGATGGCTCCGGGGGCACTTCCCCGTCCCGGCAGGGTGCCGGAACAGAGACTTTCTATCCCCCGAATCTCCCCTTCGGTGGCGGCGGCGCTGCAGAACTTTTCGTGGATATCTGGTTGACGACTTAGGGTTTTGGCTTCGGGAGGCTTCTTATAGGCCAGAGGGCAAGGTCGGTGGGCGGCCAAGGGGCCCACACCATGCCCTGGCGTGACCTAGATGGACCCGCGCCTAGGGGTGGTGTGGCCACCCTATGGCCCCTCTCCAACTCTCCTTCTAGATCCGTGAGTCTTCTAGGAAAATAGTAACTTTGGCTTTTGTCCCATCCAATTCCGAGAATATTCATTTTCTGACTTCCTAGAACCAAAAACAGCAGAAAACAGGCAACTGGCACCGTGGCTCTTGTTAATAGGTTAGTCCAAGAAATCATAAGAAAATTACTCCAAAGTTGGAACAAAACACAAGAAAGTGGATAAAACCAAGCACGGAACATCAAAAATTATAGATACATTTGCAATGTATCAACATCCCCAAGCTTAACTCTTGCTCGTCCTCGAGTAGGTAAGTGATAAAAAGAAATAATTTTTGAGGTGACATGCACCATCAAAGACTTGATCAGAGTATTTGCAAAACTCAAAGCTGGGATCATAGTACTTCAACCATAACATGAACGACAAAGTTCTAGCAATAAGCAAAGAAACTATGATGCAACATGAAAAGGCACAACCAAAAGATTCATGAATAACAATGCTTTGCAAGACGTTTGTTTGTTTCACATAAAGAAAACATAGCATAAAAGTATTCAGCTTGTCCCTCAATAGAGTAGCAAATATAAATGCATAGGACACCTTCAAAGTTCATAAGAGTGACTAGATACAATAGTTTAAAACAAGAAATAAAAAGTTATGCATCAATCAACTAGTCTTGGGACAATGCACTTATAACTAAGAATGGCCACTATGCTCTCAAAGTAGGTGCATAAAGATAGAAGGTGGAGACTCAATATAATGGTGGAAGAAAAGCCTTTTGTAGAAGGAAGTAGGGATTCAAGTCTCATAAAGAGCTTCCAAAAATTATGGTACTTATAGCTTTAAGCTCTCATTGCCCCTATCATAAGCATCTTGAAGTGATTAAGGTTAAAGTGAACAATCTATGGTGTTCATGCTTGACGAAGTATAAGTCAGAAATCTCATGTCCCTTGTATACGAGGGTCGCTCCTCATGCTACTCAAGTTTAGTCACCGGTAAGTTCTTGTCATCGTAAGTACATGTGTATCATTGAGAACCGCCAATGGGGTACCCCTTTCCCGATGATACGGAAGAATCCCCATATCAAAATGAAAAGGCAAGCAGACAATGAGCATCTCAGCATTCTTCTTATTTACCATGGGAATATGGTGCTTTTTTCTCCATTTCCTCTTTTCATAGTATCTTTTTTTTTCTCTTTTTTTAAATATAGGACTCTTTTTTTTATAATAAGAATGCTTCATAGACAGCTCATTATGGTTATGCTGCAGGTTTCCACCATGTCAGCATGGATTAGACCAACGGCTCGGGTGTTTCTCTAACACATATACATAACTCCATGGACTTACAAGCTCCCCTTTCATTTCACACCGACGACATCCATATACAAAAGAGCATGATATCAACTAGGTACAAGTACCAAGTGCAATGTTGAAAGCGTTCCCCATGAAAGCATGGTTCTGCTAATTCCCAACAAATAAGTGCAAGCATATACAACATAGAAGACACAATGGTTCAGGTTTATTAAGGGCAAGTAAATTAAAGTGTGCCATCAAGTTCGTGAGAGCTTTAATCACTAGTTTTCTCATAAAAAGTTTAATTTAGAAGGTAAACAAAAGCATGAATATACTTGGAATAGCATAAGCTAGTAGGTAGGTATGGTGGACTCTTTGGAATAACTTGGTTTAGGGAGTTGGATGCATGAGTGGAACTCATACTTTGTTGTGGAGGCTAGCAAAAGACTGGGAGCGACAAACTTAGAGAGCAATAATGGCCATAATCATGCCGAGCGACAAAACATCATTGATCAAAGCATAAAGTGATACTACAAGTTGAAAACTAAAGGATCATCAAGGTTATGGTGACTTGAGGTAGTCATAACATGGTGTGAGCATGTGCCAAGTCAACCCAAATAAAGCATCAAAGGAGAATACCACTATACTATGCTTTAATATGCTAAAACAACGCATGATCCTTCCAAGGCACATTAAGGAATCTCAATTGTTTATAACAAGTCATGCTACAACAAAGAATACTAAGCATAAAGCCAAAACAATATCAAGCATGGCATGACAAAGCATAGCCACAGTCACAAACGAGCTCTTTTTACCACATAAGCATGAACTTTCCTACTCTTTTCCAAACCAAACCAAACTATTTGAAACAACTCACAAAGATGATAATAAATAAAGATCAGTGAGCTTGTCTCACAAATCCACAAAGAAGAACTAAAAAGTTCTAAGATGAAAGCATGAGAAAACTAAGGCTAAACACGGTGCTAGCAAAAGAGAACACTCACAGAACAATAAGAATGAAAACTAGAGTGTTCTAGGCAATAAAAACGGAGCGTGTCTCTCCAAAAGAAGTGTGTTGGGATCCAACCAACTTATTCAAGAAAACTAAGCAAACCAAGCAAACTAAAACTAAAAACGAAAACAAAGACGTTCCAAGAACAACACAATTGTGCATGAAACAATAAAAATGAAGTGTTTGGAAGAAACCTGAGATTTTTATTGATGAAGAAGGGAATGCCTTGGGCTTCCCCAAGCTTTGACGCTTGTAATTCTTGGATATTTCTTGGGGTGACACGCGTGGCATCCCCAAGCTTGAGCTTTAGTCCATCCTTCATCTCATTACTCATTCCTTCCATACACCTGAAATTTTTTCCTTCATACAAAACTTCACACAATCTTTATTAGCAACATTAGTGCACTCAAGATAGTAAGTCTTTAGGTTCAGTTACAATACCAATAAAACTCCATTAGAAGACTAGCTACTGTAGCACTTCCCTCAAGAAGCTCAATTCCCCAAAAGAACTCAAAAAGGAACCCACAAGAAGCAAATGCAGAAAATGGCAGAAATCTGTCAAAACAGACCAGCAGGTAAAGACGAATTTTTTCGAAGACCTTCTGTTGCTCAAATCAAAAAGTGTTGAACTAAATAAAGTTAGATAACAACCTGGGGCAGAAGCAAAAAAATTACGGCTCAATCCGACATACAGAGACCTCTCACGAAGTTTTACAGTGAAGCACAAAAATCTGTTTCGGGACAGCAACTTTCCCAATCATTACTTCTCTCTCATTAGAGGTTACTCTTGGCACAAAAAGCAAATAAAAAGGATAAGGAGCGGTTATTACAGAAGTAATAACTTCCAAGACTTATCTAAAACTTTTGGGTTATCTCCCAATAAGTACTTTTCTTTAACGCCTTTAAGTTAGGCATAATAGTTTGAGAAGATGCTCACATAAGAAATATGAATTGAAGTAAAAGAGAGCATCAAGAAGCAAATTCAAAACACATTTAAGTCTAACCCAATTCCTATGCATAGTAATCTTGTAAATAAACAAGTCATGAAAGCACAAAGCAACAAGCATAGGAAAGCAAAACAAGTGCAACTTCAAAATTTTCAACATAAAGAGGGGAAACTTAATTTTATTGAGATACATAGAACGATGTTTCTCTCTCTCATAATAACTTTCAGTAGCAACATGAATAAAATTAACAATATAACTATCACATAAAACATTCTTATCATGAGCCACATGCATATAATCGTTATTACTCTCCACATAAGCATAGTCATTCTTATTAATTATGGTGGGAGCAAAATCAACAAAATAGCTATCATTATTATTCTCATCACCATAATCATCAAATATAGGAGGCATATTGTAATCATAATTAATTTCCTCCTCAATAGTAGGTGGACTGAAAATATCATATTCATCATTGTAATCATCATATATTGGAGGCATAGTATCATCAAAGTAAATTTTCTCCTCCATGCTTGGGGGACTAAAAATATCATCCTCATCAAAACCAGCTTCTCCAAGCTTAGACTTTTCCATAGCATTAGCAATAATGATCTTCAAAGAATTCATACTAATAACATTGCTATTAGCATGCAAAGAAAGTTCCATAGGTTTTTTAATTTTCTCTTCAAACACTTCATGTCCTAACTCAAGATAAATACTATAAAGCTCTCTAATATTTTTTTTGTTTTCCATTAAGCCTAACTAGTGAAAACAAGAAACAAAAAGACAAAATTGCAGAATCTAAAGGAAATAACTTCGAGCACTCACACCAGAAAATAGGCGTTTGCCGTGGGAGGTTCTTCATCTTTAATCCTCTGGTGTGATTACCTTTTACCTTTCCTCCCCAGCAACGGCGCTAGTAAAGAGCTTGATGTCTACGCACTTCTATTCTTGTAGACAGTTGTTGGGCCTCCAAGTGCAGAGGTTTGTAGAACAGCAGCAAGTTTTCCCTTAAGTGGATCACCCAAGGTTTATCGAACTCAGGGAGGAAGTGGTCAAAGGTATTCCCTCTCAAGCAATCCTGCAATCAAGATACAAAGTCTCTTGTGTCCCCAACACACCCAATACACTTGTCAGGTGTATAGGTGCACTAGTTCGGCGAAGAGATAGTGAAATACAAGTGGTATGGATAATTATAAGTGGTAACGGTGATAGAAAATAACTTGATGGCGTGGAAAAGACTAAAGGCAAACTGAAATAAAGACGGAAGCAAGCAAACATGTAATAGATCTAATAGCAAACGGTGTATCAATGCTAAGAAACAAGGCCTGGGGATCATACTTTCACTAGTGAACACTATCATATAAATGTATCCTTCTTTATGATACTACTCTTAACTACTCTCCGGTTGAACACTCTAATCGATGGTAGGGCTATAACAGCACTCCTCAAACTAAGTCTTTCCCATCTAGCAAACCCCACACTGTCACCTTGAGTACTAGATGAGTCCAACAAACACCACAATTTCATAAAGACATCCAACTCCAAATATAACTCATAACAAGTATTTGTAATCTCTAGCCTAAGTGCCACCATGGTGAGCACGCTGTCACTTTCACACACATGGGGAGAGCAGAGATTCATTAAAGCACTTGCGTATCAGAATAGATCTATAGATTACAAGCTCATGATCACAATATGATCACGCATAGAGAGAGAGATGAACACATAGCTACCGGTAGAACCCTTAGCCTCGAGAGAGAACTGCTCCCTCCTCATTATGGGAATCAGCAATGGTGATGGAGATGGTGGTGGAGATCGATGGAGATGGCTCCGGGGGCACTTCCCCGTCTCGGCAGGGTGCCAGAACAGAGACTTTCTGTCCCCCAAATCTCCCCTTCGGTGGTGCGGCGCTTCGAAACTTTCCATGGATATCTGGTTGACGACTTAGGGTTTTGGCTTCGGGAGGCTTCTTATAGGCCAGAGGACAAGGTTGGTGGGCGGCCAGGGGGCCCACACCATGCCCTGGCGCGGCCTAGGTGGACCCGTGCCTAGGGGTGGTGTGGCCACCCTATGGCCCCTCTCCAACTCTCCTTCTGGCTCCATGAGTCTTTCGGGAAAATAGTAACTTTGGCTTTTGTCCCGTCCAATTCTAAGAATATTCATTTTTTGACTTCCTGGAACCAAAAACAGCAGAAAACAGGCAACTGGCACTGTGGCTCTTGTTAATAGGTTAGTCCAAGAAATCATAAGAAAATTACTCTAAAGTTGGAACAAAACACAAGAAAGTGGATAAAACCAAGCACGGAACATCAAAAATTATAGATACATTTGCAATGTATCACGGCCATTTCATCAAACACCTTGTGGACAGATTTCAAACAAAACCAAATTCATATTTTGAATAGTGTTCTAGCCAAACTTGTCTCCCATTTGACCCCCTTTTTGCTCCCATTGTCCCTAGATGATCTAACAAGGCCATTTAAACCCACTCCCCTACCCCCTAGTGACCTTGCCATGCCACGCCGAGCCCCACCTCGCGGGCCAACTTGGTCACCGCCGCAGTAGACCACCTCCCCCTCTCTCACCATGTCTAGCAGTTAGCCAGCACCTCACCGACGCCCACTGTCCCCTCCCCGAGCCAGGCCAGGCAGTGGACCACCGCCAAACCCCCCGCGCCTAGTGCGACTGCACCATGCCGAGCACGCGCCAGAGCGCTGCGCCTGACACGCGTGCACAAGCAGCCGCTCGACCACAGCCCGCGCCCACCGCGTCGCCATAACCTAGGGAGCACGCCAGACACCCCCATTCGCCATCCAACGCCTCATAGCCACCGCTCGCCATCGAAGTCGCCGTCTCTGCCGCTTAGAGCGCCAGCTTCGCCCGACCGCATACCACCACCCCTAAGCCCGCATTAAGTTCCTAGAGCACCGGCAGGAGACCGCGCATCGATCGCCGCCCGCAGCCATGCCGCTAGCAGCCCGCAGCCATGTTGCCACCGTCGACTGGCCATGCCGCGCTGTCTCGTCGTCGCGCCTATAAAAGGAGAGCACCCCCTGCCATTTGCAGCACACCACTCCACTCCCCTCACCTCACTGATCATCCCACACCTCTAGTCAGAGCAAGGGGAGCAGGAGTTCACCGGAATTGCACCGGAGCAGGCCGCCACCGGAGGAGAAAGGCGCCGCTGATAGCGACCACCCCTAGAGCTGCCTCGACTGTCCCTGAGCTCGCTGTCGACCACCAGTTTGTTTGCTTGCCTCGCCGTTGTTGCTGGAGCCCTGGTACTCCCCCTATGCACCCCCACCGAGCCGCTAGGGTTAGAGCTCGCCGGCGACAGGTCCGTCGTCGACGACGATCCCCAGCCGTTGATTCCTGTTCTAATCCAACGTCCCACTTTGCCCCGTACCGCTTCGCGTGTTATGAGCCGCTGACCTGAGGAGCCCCCTTGTCAGCTGAGCCCCGCGCTGCGGAGTGACACTGGGCCGGCCCGTTAGCATTTCCCGCGCAACCCAGTTAGTTTGAATTAGGATTTTCCTTTTTAGTTTAAACCTAGTTCTGTCTTTGTGTTTCAAATTCAATTCAGAAAGATTTACAAATCCAAATGGAGTGATTCAAATTTTGCTAGAAAGCTACTGAATAGATCTAACCAAGCCCGTTGGATTTAATACATTTAGAGTTATAGATCTCTCCTAGTAAAAATAATAACACAGAAGCATTTGCACCTTGCAATATTTTTATAAAATCAACCAAGATAGATTTTGAGTTGATTCCAACTCTCAAAAATCACATTTCACTCTATCTATCTGAATATGTAATAATATTAAGGTTTACATGTAGTGACTTTGGACTAGTACCAAAATAATGCTATATAGGCATTTCTAGTCACTTTAATCATTAAATAATGAACTAAAACCAAAGTAATTATGATCCAACCATTAAATCACATTCCCACATGTTAAAATAAGTGGTGATGACATGTGTCCACATGATCCCATATTTGAAGTGGTGAATATTAAATCTTAGTTAATTTTTCAATGAGTAGAAATTATTTTTCTAAAATAAAAAGGATGAAACTATTGAATTAAAATTGTGATGCTTGTGATGATAATAGATCCTCAACTATATGCCTTAGAGTGCTATTTGGACTAGTTAAGTATTGTTTGGTGATTGTGTACTCCGTATGTATTTATAGACGATAGTACCGACCAAGTCTACGAGGAGGAGTTCTACCAAGAAGAAGAAGAATAAAACTTCGACCACTGCACTACCCAAGGCAATATAACACTTGCAAGGATAATGCTTAGCAAGCTAGGATTAAACTAGATGGTTTAGCAAAGATGCTTTAGGCATGCTTGGTTACACTACCTTGACTAATTTTTAACCCAAGTATTAAATTTAAGCTTTACTGCCTTTACTTTACACAAAGTTCTTTACTTGTTTAGAAGGTAGCATAAAGAGTATAAAACTTGGCCTATATAGAATCCTTTAGATGTCATTCTATGGCATGAGATTGATCCCATCTTTTCCACCTTAGTGAACACTCTTAACTTAGTAGTTTAGAGTAGATAAAAACTTGAGTCACTTTAGATGGGAACACTTGGTGAAAATGAATTATGAAAACCTTAGAATGATGAGTCATTCTATTGAGATGTTTTGACATGTGTTGAGAAGAACAAATGGTTTATGATGGTGAAAATGTTTAGGCATGAGTCTTAACCCTTTTATAAAACTGATGGTTGGATTCGGATGCGATACCATTCCAAAATTACCGTACAACCACAATACCTGAATTGGGTAAGGCTTAGCTGGAAGTTTATATGCATTAGTATTAGTTCCCTCGCGGGAGAGGTTTGAGCTGAGGCTACCTCTCAATATTGTCCACCTATACAGTGCCCAAGATGACTGATGGTCATGGTTGGGAGGCCGTGCTCATAGGAGAGGTGCTTATACTAGGGTGTGTAAAGGGAAGGTTATGTTTGATTATCTGCATACTAAGTATGATGATTCAGGGTTATCCCTGACATATGTATCGAATCTTCTGGTGAAAGTATACCACCTCTACAGAGTGTCAAACTATTCGAATAGCCGCGTCCGTGGTTATGGACAGTTGGAATGGCCATACTGTTTCGTTGTCAGATGTTTTCCAAAATGACTTATGAAATGATGAATCTTGACTTGACCACAACAGAGTTGTGTTTATGACACTAGCTTCCCAACTTAAGTGATTTTAGAACTTTATTTTATCTTTCTTTGCTTCTGAACTCAGCTTAGGTTTCAAACATAACTTTATAGTTAAACATAGAGTTAGCACTTTAACTTAGAATGATACTACTTGTTAGTGGTAGTTTGCTAGTACTTTAAGAGTACTCATGGCTTTTGGCCCTGGCTATTCTCATGGAGAGATTATGAAGGAGACTATCAAGATGATGGCCAGCAGGACGGCTATGATAACTAGGACTATCTGCCTTCGTCAGCATTGCCTGTGCCCCTGAAGATGGACCCCACCGTTACACTTATCTTTTATTTCCGCTGCTTGTTGTATTAAGACTGGATCATGAGATCCTTATTTGTGTAAGACCTTATGTATGGTTTGTAATGGATGAGGTATTGTGATATCCAATCCATTATGCCTTGCAAAAATGGTAATCCTGGGATTGCGAGGTATGGCATAATGGGCATCTAGGATTAAAAATCCGGGCGTTGATACTAACTCTTTAGTTAGTCGCCTCGTTTAACACTTAACCGAGTCATGCATGGCCATGATTTCTGATCATATCTTCCGAGAGGGCCCAGAGAATATCTCTCCGGTTGGAGGGAAAAATCCATCTTGGTCATCCACATCAAGCAGCTTGATTCTCAATCGACCCAAACTCTGCCTTTATAACTGCCCTTTGTCGAAACATTGTTTGATAGAACCTAAGTCGGTGCTCCTCAACTCGGATTGTGCAATAACCTTAGGTCTAAGGATTACATTGATTGAAACATACAGATGACAACATTTTCATTATATCTCAATATGGGTCAGTCCGACTTGCTAAACTCTTTAGCCAAATTCGTGTAAGTCGGAAAGGCATCACGATGCCCATGACAAGTGGAACAAAGTCATCAACCGACTTTAACATTAGTCTAAGTTGTGTGTCTAGCACAACCTCAACGACCAAGGACAACTAGTATGAACAACATAAATATATAGTTCCACAATTGAATCACATATTCAATGATACATATCAGTAGTTCATACAAGGACAATAACTTTATGAATACATTGGGAATGGCATTGTAACATCCCAGCATTAGAGCTTAGAAATAAGCTGAGTTGAGGTGTGTGCATTACATTCATGCATAGAAAATTTAGATCATTTTCGCACAAACTAAAGAAGCAAGTGAGGGATCAGGGTCTCTCTTGTTCTGATGAAATCATCCGAGCAAGTGCGATAGATTTCAGCATGACCTCTCTTGTATCTTTGGTGTTTGCGGAAAAACAATTTGAATTCAAAGTTCAAATATGAGATAACACAATTCAAAAACAACTTGCATTCAAATTTAAAATCTCAAATTATTATAGAATATTCTGTAACCACAATATAATATTTTTAAAGAATAATAATCTTTATTACATAAATTTAAATATAAAGAATTCTTTGTATAAGAAATATAGACTTATTACAGTAATGTCTACTTAACATTGTACAACAAAAAGGAATAGAAAATGCTAACAATAAAGAAATATTATTACAAGAATGAGGATAAATGAAAGAATAAACTTTATTTCATCAATAATAATAGTACAAAGTTTTTACAATTAAAGAATTAAGCAAGATTACAAAAGAATTATAATAGAAAAGCCTAAATAAGATTCTACACTAATGCTTTAGATGATATCATCCCCTTCCTGAAACTTTCGTTTCTTCGTTGAACCCTGCAAAAGAAATAGATAACAATAAAAGAAAAAATGAAAAAGAAAGGAAGTTTTGGGTTAGGAAACTCTTAGATTGGGTCTTAGAAGTGCCAAGCCAGCAATTCATCACCGAGTTTGCAATAAAGGGGCCATTTAGTATCTGTTCTTATCAGGATATTTGCCTCTGACTTATTGCATCACAGGCTGGGACGGAAATTCCACTTGGCAGATCCATATGAAAGCATCAACACAAGATAATCATCAGCTCAGCCATAGCTCAGAGAAGGAGAAGGAGAAGGAGAAAAGCAATATGATCACCTATACAAGGTACAAGGGGGGCCATCACAAGCAGCTCACACGTCATGCAAGTGTTGTGTTATCAATAGCACAAAGAGCAGAGCAGCAGAATATAAGCACCACACTTCTGACATAGCCGTAGCTAGCAAGAAGCCACACATACACTAACCACTTCATTATCCTCACTAGCCACCAAGTTCTTCCTAGCTCATCACCAAGAACAACACATGTTCTTTCTCATCACCACAAGATCACTCATGTAGGTGAACACCATATCTCTAACCATGGTTGCTTCGAGGAGCCATCCAAGGGCAAGGACAAGGTGGAGAAGGCCAGGCTATGGCTGTTGTAGTGGATGAAGTAGTAGAAGGAGAGGGAAGTAGGATATCAAGATACAGTAGCAGCTGAACTAGATCTCTATCAAGTACAACCTCCACACAACTACAGGTGATTATCTCCATAACCAAATATAGCTTTTGTTCCCATCAATTCATTTTAGAAAATGATTTGGAAAGAAAAGGAGCTCTCAGTCTAGCATATGAAAACTATGCTAGCCACATCGTAGAGCTTGTAAGGCAGTTGTAGTATCTGTTCTTACTACAGATCCCAACCTCAGCCTTGGCATCATCGGCAGTGCCTATATATACAAGTAAAACATCTGATCTTGTCAAGTCATATTTCACAAAGATTGATAGCCACACAAATGATTGTGCACAATGGTATAAGAAACCAAATTCCACTGATCTGCAACTAGAGGATTTCTAGGAGATAAGAGGAGGTCACTTGAACCACACACCCACATACTGCTCAAGATCATGCCTATGCATGATCATATAATTGTTTGTCTATTCAAAGGCATCTGCAAAGCTAATATTGAATTTCAGAAGAACAAATACATAAGAGAAAGTTGTAGAGGATATGAGAGGGGTGTTGTACAAAACTTGTGTTGATGTACAACAACCAGATTTGTACACGAGCAAGCAAATCAACCATAGAGCACTAGAACACTACCAAACCATCTAGGAAAAAACATATTTGATCTGGAGTTATATTACAAAAATCTGGGTGAATATATGATCACCAGAAACTTAGAGGAATCTGTCCTAAAATAAACTACAGCCATCCAACATAACTACAATCACCCTACAATATATATATCAGGAATTCACTTCTGATCAACAAGGATTAAGTTACAACAAAGAAGCATGTATATAAACTACTATATGTCCGGCATATACACCTTAGGAAGCAACTATTAGCTCAAGCATAATATCCACGCACTTACACTTGCATAACAGGATCAAAATAAGATATGTATTGTCATATAATTTATTGCACACTAAATAATCATTTATATGTGTTGTCTATATATGTTCATCTTGCTCAAATGAGCTATATTCGTTTTTGCACTTCACTTACACCATATTTGAAATATATTTGTGTGGATGCATATAGCCAAGTTAATTATAGATCATATCTTGTACAAACAGATCTAGGAATTGTTTATTAGATTGCTAAATAGAATAGGGCGTCTATTCAAACAAGTTATTATCGTAGCAACAACACCAGAACTACATCACAAATGCTTGGATGGGTAAATCATCCAAACAAGAGCATCATACACAGGATCAGCCTTTAGCAATTGATCAAGAGAAATAGATAAAACCATCTACCATGAACCAGAGTTCATCTGTCTTGAACTAAAACCTAATCTAGACAAATGCAGTTTGTCACTAGCACTAGAGCACATGTCTAGGAAATCATCATCACAACCATGAGGTCCCCATAATTTTACTATACCTAAACTAGTTCATCGGCTCGAAGGCCGGTCACATGAGTATTACCTGACAGGAGACATAGTTGATGTAGTAGACAAGAAGGACGACGTCGGGGTTGCAGATGCTTGTCGTCCCGCCAATGTCGAAGAAGAAGCGATACCATAACACCTTCCCCATCACCACAACAAGGTTCTGAGAAGCATGACGGCGCATCGAAGGGCTGGGGTCAGTGTTGACCCCGAGCCTAGTTGGGCCAAGTTGGGCCAGATGGGTTAGTTGGTGAGCCTGGCCTAGTTCCAAAAGAAATTCCAAAAATAAATTATTATCCCAATTAGTAAATGACCAAAATACCCCTGAGCCTAGCTTACACTCTAGAAAAATATAGAAAAATCTTAAAGTAGTTATAATATATCAAAATGATCACAAAAATAATATATACCTAAGAAAAATATAACATGACTTGTTTGAGTTAAATAAAATGTAAATAAATATTAATATCATTAGGACCTAAAAGAAATTTCATAAAATAAAACAAAGACTTAAAATTTAATAAAAATTATTTTTACATATAAAAATGAGTCTACTATTTTATAAAAATATTAACTTAATTATTTACAAATAAAACTTGAATCAAATATTTAAAGATATATAATCCTTTGTGGAATTTTGTAAAAATAAGGATAACACCTAAAATTAAATTAAATTCACTTCTAAGATCATAAGTAAGTATGTTTTACTAGAAAAATACTAATTATATTATTCCAACACATTTTAAGGTTATTAAGAAATAAATCCTTATTTATTATCTAGGTGGTAAATTCTTCAAGAACATTCTTAAATAAGAAATAATCACAATTTTATATAAAACTCTAAATCTTGTACATTTAAATACTACTTCCAAAATCATAACTTAAGTTTATAATCATACTTAAAAGTAAACTATTAACATTTAGGAAACTCTTTAAAACCTTAACTCCAAGATAAACCAACAATTTGAATAAATTTTAAACATCATTCACTTATAATAAAAGTGAATGCTATACAATTCTTAATCATGCTTAACATGGTTTTAAACCTTAACACTTTAATGAGATCATTTAAATTTGCTTTCATTAATAAGTCGAAGCATTTCCATAATATCAAATCACCCTTGAATTTATCATTCACTTAAATTGGAAGTGAATGAATTCACACTCTTAACCATCTTTGCATTAACCCTAGAATTCAATAATAATCTAGATACATCAGAACCCTAAGTATATTTATGTTCCTTTTAAAGTTAATTTTGCTCTACAAAAGTTATAAAGCATAAGGACCAAATTATATTATGTTTTTATAGTTAACTTTTGTCTATTCCAAATTAAGTCATAAGGCATCTCAAAGTCCAAACTTATCGGATTAGCGTAAACGATATTAATCACATTTGATTAACCACAAAGATTGTTTGAACTTTAACAAAGAAATCTTTTCTTCTAAAGTTATTCATTTTGCCACTTCAAACAACAATCTTATAACAAGTCCTTTAACTCTTAACAACTTAACAAAATAATTTCCATCATAATTATCAGATAGCAATCCACCTCAGTCTTAGAATATTATTATACTTCACTTTTATACTTTGCATGTTAAAATTTAAATACCTTTAGTTTGTAAAAGTAACCTTTTCCTTGAAAGTTATTCCTTTAAGAACATTAAAAGTAATCCTTAAACACTTCTTGAAAGCTCTAAATGATTAATAATCTTGCTTAAGAAATCTTTTAGATACCATGATCCATTTGAGTGCTTTAGTATTGCATATTACATGTTGTGTTTACATAGTGTTTCACACACTCTCACAAGCCTTAATAAGAAGCACAATTGTGAAGCTAATATAAAAGTGAAACACATTCAGAAACGATTCCTAATTTCTGAACCCTAGATCGTATACGACTAGATTAGTCCGAGGGTTTGCGTTTATCAAATTGCATTACATTACTTATGCATCGTTGCATCTTGCTTCTTTAAACATTAGTCCTTACCGAACCAATGATGTTGTTTACAAAATTTGGATCTTCTATTATCTTGAAGACCGTGATTTCATAATCTTGCAATTACAAAAGGAAAGTTCACAACTTGCTCATGTGCTTTGATTATTTTCTATCAAATGCTTGTAACTAAAATGTTGTCATCACCTCCATTTCAAAAAGGGGATAGAAAATACTATTTTCATAATATGACTATGGATTATTTACCAAGTGGTAATAATCTATTGATACAGTTCATGTGGTAAAGGAACATAATATCTAGGACTTAATAACCAATGTCGCCAGTGATTCTAGTGCCGTATATTAAGCGTCAACCATGAGATTTGGAATGGGACGGAGAAGTCAGATGTATCTTCTTTCTTTCACATGGACGGATGACCTTATCGTGAGGCTGTTGATTTCTCGTGGAGTTCTAGAGAATCCAGCACATGGGTGGGACCCCTTAGTTTCCCGTGAGCTAGGTGTCTAGATTATCTGTGCATAGCAGTTTTGGTCTGAGTTCACCATAGTTAATGGTGAGCGCTAGAAAGAGCTACTTACAGAGTGTTCGGGAACTCGTCAGGGTTGTAGCTTGCTTGAAAGGGGGCTTAACGGAGATGTAGTCATCCCCGAAGGATCATGTCTTCATGTGGGGTCGTGGAGAGGGCAGTGATTGGCTTCGATCTTAGACTGGGCCCCACACCAAGGAAGTGTGGACGAGAATGCAACTCGGATGTGCAACAAAGCTAAGGTCTCTTGTGGGAAAAGTGAAGCACCTCTGCAGAGTGTAGGAATTGTGACATGTTACTCCTTGTTCCGGGAAGGAGCTATGAACGCGGTAGTAAAGGAACCCCACGAAGGTTCTGGTCAACCTGTGAAGGCTGTCGGACATAGTTTTCAGAATAAAAGCAACCTTTGAAGAAATGTTTAGGAAAACCTGCATTGCCTACGACCTATGGTCTATGGCTGTAGAGATAGTGCATCATACACTCCTTTTTAGTGAACTTGTTGAGTACGCTCGTACTCAACCGTACCTTCTTAACCCTTGCTAGGTTCTAAGCCATTGAAGATGACATCAACATCAATTTCTGCTCAAGAAACCATCATCGATAGCTCAAGTTCTTCAATAAAGTCAATGAAGTCAACATATACATCAATCGAAGCAAACACGAAGATCTTGATTAGATAGGAGTAGATATTCTAGCCTTAACACCTACTTCTGCAGAGAATTGCATTATTAGAAGCAATTGCAAGCAAAATAGTTTAGATACTAGTCTTATTAGCCAGATAGTTCTGAATTATTATTTATGGTTCTTCTTTGTAAGAAGTTTCTTTCTCTCTCTTTAACCTAGAGTGTTATCTGGATCTTATTTAAAGAGTCGAGTTTAATCTATAGTCATGTCTTGGACCTGTTGTGTTTCTATTGTACCACTCTGAGGGATGTAATACTAGTGAACGATGTTTCATTGGTGTTATGTCAATGACTATAGTGTACTACATCATGCAGTGGTATGCTGGGTCACCGCAGCTGGTATCAGAGCATATGCTTTGACCTTAGGATTAAAACCCTTTTAGGAAGATCTGTAGGTTGGATAGTGACTATAGGAGCCATTTTATCTAAACCAAGACTTGTGATGGGTATCCACTTGAGGATAAACCTTGTCACACTTAAGTTGGATGTTTTTGTCATCTTTCTTAAGGATTAGCTATATGTCTTCTCTAGAGAACTGTCATTTTAGAGTAGCTCTAAATAGGTAAAACACCACTAAGATATCTGTAGTAAGTTAAGATCTCAAAGTAGATTAGGACTAAGTGTAGGATATCATGTGGAGTAGTATTAGTAATGGAGTCTATATTTAGAATCCATGAAAAGTAGCAGAATCTTACCACTAGTTGATACCACTATACCACTTAAGGTAGATCATTAGAGTATGTATATATACAATTGGAAGTAAATCATGTGGCATTCACTTGAGGATTCCATGTGATGGAGTAGAATTCTGTTAAGAATTATTAATAGTAATCTAGGAAGAATAGTTGTCATGGTGAGATTAGCTCTTTAATCACCATGACTAGGTAAATCTTAACAAGTTCATGGTGGGATTAGCTCCGAGACCATGATAAGTTTGTAATTAGGACAAGTACTCCGTAACAAATCTTGTAATAACAGTAAGTAAGGAACAGTGTAGGTCTATGATAGAAGTCATAGGTGTCATAATATTACGATAATTTTTGGATTAAGGTAGTAACTACAATTTTGATAGGAGTTTTGAGAGATCATGTGAGGATAGTTACGATAGAATAAAAAAATTGGTAGTCTTTGGTAGTCCCAAAAGAAAGAAAAGAGGTTAGTCAGAACCAAAGTGAGACAACTTTGCTCAAGATTATCCTGTTGTAACTGGGAAATTTGGGTAAATAATGATACAAAGAGTAGTTTAACTCCTAAGTGCTAAGTATCACAAAATAAACCTATACTAGGAGGTGTCATATACTACACAGCTAAGCCTGAATTCTAGAGGTATTATACTCAACTACTATATTACGGGCTTAGAATGATGTGTGTTATATGTACCACATTTGGATTCTTTAGTTTTTCTTGCATCTTCTTGATTGACTAGATCTGTGCATGAAGTTTAACTTGATGTGCAAATGCATGTTGCATCATTAAGCTATTACTTGATGATATATATCTAGATAGATAAGGGATTCGTGTAAGGGAGTGACGAGTTTCAAAGATCAAGATGAAGACGTGCAGGAAGAAGGAAGTTAAATATAAGAAGTATCAACACTATTTTGAAGGATGGATCAATCCAAACTTATTATTAGTTGGCAATAAGAAGGATTATTAGTGCAGAAAAAGGAGGAGAGCAACATGAAGTAATAAGTTAAGTTCACTCAAGATAGGTGATGTTGCTTAGAAGCTAATGAAGTAGTTGTCCCGAAGTCATGGAAGTAACATGAAAGGGTGCAAGGAATAAGTTTTGAAACAAAAGTGGTATTCAAGCTCTGACAACTCAGAGAGAATGCTAATAAGAAGTACAAAGTCCATAGGGTAATCCATGCACCGAGGAGGATTCGCAGCTAGTATCCGTAGCGGGTATCCTAGCGGTGTAATAAAGTAGGTCATATTTGTGTAATTTAAAGAGTATAAAACTTGGCCTAAGCTAAGAAGGACATAAAGGAGTATAAAATTTATAGCGAACGACTTTTGAGACGCTTCGTGAAATCGGGCTTACTAAAGCGAAAATGTCCAAAAGGGTAAAAGTAAGACAAATAATGTTGGAGGATTCGTTTCGGAGATCCATGACTGTGTGGATGTACCGCAGATTCTTTCGTGAGACCTTATAGAGGTAAAGTATAAGCTAGATGGAGACCAATATCCTTACTATTGAGTTAATGGATATTATACATACAGATTTGAGACCATTAGAAAACCCCAAGGGGGAGAGTAAACAATAAACACTGAAGTGTTGCTACATGTCTTCTAACTAAAGTTGGGGAAGAAGTACTAAACAATGATAAGATTAAGACCTATTCTCATAAGGTTATAAGAAGTCATCATTATAAAGTATTTCCAAGAGTATGTCCGGATGAATGATCGAAGTAGACATAACTGCTTAACCCTAGTGGACTAGTTATGAAGGGGAAACAACTAGTAAGTTATCCTTAAGAAGGAGTAGAGCCTACTAAAATAGTCTAGTGTAAAGTAGTAGGAAAGCATGATCAGAATGGATGAAATGTGTCCAAAACCAATCCTAAGTAGGACTATGAAGACATAACTGAAGGGATTATAGTTGAAGGAGTCATGCTACATATTGGATATGGGATACTATAATTATTCCCATTACCATGGAGTTGAGAAATGTCATGACCAGCACAAGTCAATTCTTCATTCCGAAACGTAAGAGAGTACAAACTTTAGGGACGAAGTTTATTTTAAGGGGGAGAGTCTGTAACATCCTAGCATTAGAGCTTAGAAATAAGCTGAGTTGAGGTGTGTGCATTGCATTCATGCATAGAAAATCTGGATAATTTTTGCACAAACTAAAGAAGCTAGTGAGGGATCAGGGTCTCTCTTGTTCTGATGAAATCATCCGAGCAAGTGCGATAGATTTCAACATGACCTCTCTTGTATCTTTGGTGTTTGGGAAAAAACAATTTGAATTCAAAGTTCAAATATGAGGTAACACAATTCAAATACAACTTGCATTCAAGTTTAAAATCTCAAATTATTATAGAATATTCCTAACCACAATATAATATTTTTAAAGAATAATAATCTTTATTGCATAAATTTGAATATAAAAAATTCTTTGTATAAGAAATATAGACTTATTACAATAATGTATACTTAACATTGTACAACAAAAGGAATAGAAAATGCTAACAATAAAGAAATATTATTACAAGAATGAGGATAAATGAAAGAATAAACTTTATTTCATCAATAATAATAGTACAAAGTTTTTACAATTAAAAAATTAAGAAAGATTACAAAAGAATTATAATAGAAAAGCCTAAATAAGATTCTACACTAATGCTTTAGATGATATCATCCCCTTCCTGAACCTTTCCTTTCTCTGTTGAACCCTGCAAAAGAAATAGATAACAAGAAAAGAAAAAAATGAAAAAGAAAGGAAGTTTTGGGTTAGGAAACTCTCAGATTGGGGCTTAGAAGTGCCAAGATAGCAATTCATCCTTGAGTTTGCAATAAAGGGGCCATTTAGTATCTATTCTTATCAGGATATTTGCCTTAGACTTAATGCATCATAGCCTGGGAGGGAAATTCTACTTGGCGGATCCATAAGAAAGCATCAACACAAGATAATCATTAGCTCAGCCATAGCTCAGAGAAGGAGAAGGATAAAAGCAATATGATCACCTATACAAGGTACAAGGGGGGCCATCACAAGAATCACACACGACATGCAAGTGTTGTGCTGTCAATAGCACAAAGAGCAGAGCAGCAGAATATAAGCACCACACTTCTGACCCAGACGTAGCTAGCAAGAAGCCACACATACACTAACCACTTCATTATCCTCACCAGCCACCAAGTTCTTCCCAGCTCATCACCAAGAACAGCACATGTTCTTGCTCATCACCACAAGATCACTCATGTAGGTTAACACCATATCTCTAACCATGGTTGCTTTGAGGAGCCATCCAAGGGCAAGGACAAGGTGGAGAAGGCCAGGCTATGGCTGATGTAGTGGATGAATTAGTAGAAGGAGAGGGAAGTAGGATATCAAGATAGAGTAGCAGCTGAACTAGATCTCTATCAAGTACAACCTCCACACAACTACAGGTGATTATCTCCATAACCATATATAGCTTTTGTTCCTATCAATTTATTTTAGAAAAGGATTTCGAAATAAAAGGAGCTCTCTGTCTAGCATAGTAAAACTACGCTAGCCGCATCATAGAGCTTGTAAGGCAATTGTAGTATTTGTCCTTGTCGTTGGATTGATGACAGGTACGCCATGAGGGGGTCCTCGAGGCGTGTGGAAGAGAGGGGTGTGAGACGTACGGTATTCTGGGACGGTGAGCACACAAGTTTACCCAGATTCGAATCCACCGGCTTTGGACGAATCCTACTCATGCTAGCAATCCAGTAATATGGCAGAGCCGGAATATGGGTTACAAGGGTTTCGCCTGTGCGAGTTGAGATTGTAGACTATTGTGAGGGTGCCCTAAAGGCTCTCCCTAGGACGGCTTATACAGATATCCGGCCTAAGGTTTACAAGAGAGACCTATCTGGCTACAACTAAGAGTCGGTTACAGAGTACATCTTTAACTACAAGTAACACTATGGTCCTATGTCGGTAAGTCATCTGGGCCTTCCCGTAGCCAGACTGTACTCCATCTCTTCTCCCTGACTGGGACGCCCGTGAAGCAAAGATCTAACCCGAAGTGGTCCACCCTGGTCAGTGAGGCATAGTGAGGATACCCAAAAAGTATATCCCCAACAGTAGCCCCTGGAAGCCTCCATGATCCAAAGTCGGATTTCATCATTGTCTAGCTTGATCTTCGGCTTGCAAAATCGTGAAGGGTTCCTGAAACTTCAAAAGAAAAGATAGGATCCGGGTCTCAATTGAGTCGGACCTATGGATACGTTATTTGGGTTTCCAGATCAAAATTCAAACCTAGCCGGAACTTGGTCTCTAACGTTATCTAACACTAGTCATGGTCAAGTCACGTCACTGACAGATATTCCTGTCAGCACGACCATTAGTGGGTCCGCCTTTCGCGGAACTGAGGCATCGTTTTAATGCATGCTCGGAGATCGAGGCGGCGTAATCATCGCATGGGGGTTACCCAGCTCCTTCCATGATGCGTGGCACGTTCACTATTGCGTTTACACAAATCTTGACGCGACTAGAGGATATAAGTGGTGAGGATTCTTTTCCTCGTGTTCTTCACCAGCACTTGCGTTGTTTCCTTCTCCCTAACGTTTCCCACAAACACAGAGCTTCTCTGCTTCCCATAATCCTCCAGCGTCGCCCATCCTAGTTCATCAGCCCACAGGAAAACTGGCTTCGGCATCATCTTCCGGTACGGCGGCGACAGCAGCGACAACTGCAACGGCGGAGAAGGAGAGCAATCGCGGGGTCTGGATCCCGTGCGTCCTTGATGACGCCAAGCTCCTCGTCGTGGAGAACGAGGGTCTCCTCCATGCCGGCGACTGGCGGAGCATCTACGACCAGACCGTTCCCACCCCTCGTGCCGACAAGAGGGTACACTTCAGCACTCACCTCGACGGAGGTTTGAGCTTCCCTCCCTCAGATTTATTTTCTGAGGTTATTGATCACTACAAGGTTCAGCTCCATTATCTTCCCCCGAACTCTCTCTTAGAGATGATCGCATATGCTTCTATGTGCGAGGGGTATCTCGGTATTAGGCCGAGTCTCGATCTTTTCCGGTTTTACTTACATGTCCAGAGAAATTCCATCACTTCTGGTAATCCTTATATTACTGGTACTATTAGTTTTTCTGTTAGAAGAGAACGCGTATATCCTCAGATTAAGGCCAGTGAGGCGGTCAAACAATGGCCGTCCACTTTCTTTTACCACAAGGATATTCCCGCTCCCGGCAAAGCTACTGATTTGCCGGCTTTTGTCAACGGCGCCGCCACACCCCAAGAGTCCTGGGACACGTATGCACCGGCTCTCAACGATGATCTGCTTCTTGCCAAGAGGCGATCGAATATTTGATGAAGCACCAGGGCCTGAAAGGGTCCGATTTAGTTCACTGTTGGGTGGCACGCCGGATCCATCCTCTACAACATCATGGAGACCGGCTTATGCACTCCACCACAACATCCAAAAAAGATTCCCTCTGAATCTGCCCCTAGACTTATACAGAGAAAGAATATGAGTCTCAAATCAAGTGGCTGATAAGGGAGCGGATTGACAGGAATATCCCGGATCTGTCTTTGGACATGCATATAGCTGAAGATCCTGTGGTATTGGTAAGTTTCTAGGAGTAACTCGAATTACATGTTCATCTTTACATTGTTTTTGAAATACTGAGATTATATTTTCCTTTTCAGCTCGCTGACCTCCCCGAGTCAGAGCTTGCTCCTATCGAGGGATATCCTCTTGAGATTTCTCAGGATGAAGGAGAATTGGTTCCACTGCCAAAAACCCTTACTCGGAAGCGTAAGGTTCCGACAGTGTCCATCGGCACAAAGGAGGTGCCCGTTGTGAAGATGTAACTTTCCTCACAAATTCCTCCTTTGTACTTTGTCCGTAATTCTTTCTGAAGGAAATATGCCCTAAAGGCAATCATAGAGATTATTGTATTTCATTTTTATCCATGAGTTTTTATAATGTTCCTTGAATACCCATATATCAGGCAACTTGTATTGATTGGCAATTATGTGAATTGCTTCTGAAACTCTTTACTTGTATGGTTATCAAATAGTTGTCCCTAGTCGGAGTTCATGTGAGGACACACGTGAATATTACACTAGCACATCGATTGGTTGATGACTATGTTTTGCAAGTCATAGACATGGAGATGCCAAACCAATGATGTGGACACATGTTATGAACATGGGGTTGGACTGACCCAACTTGAGACTGGCAATAATACTTGCAGCTCTCTCTACACATCGTGTACGTTTTGTCCTTAGACCTGAGATTGTCGCATGTACTTGAGATGTGGATCGACCTACTTTGGGGCTATCAAACACTACTCCGTAACTGGGTAGTTATAAAGGTAGCTTTCGGGTTTGTCCTGATACATGCTGCAAGGCATCGGTCAATCAAGATGGGATTTGCCCCTCTCTACTTGAGAGAGATATCTCTGGGCCCCTCGAGTGATCGGATCTAGAAATGCATGGTCGTGCTACATATGGTTAAGAGTTAACCTAGTAAAGGGATTCCGAATCATATTATCGAGAAAGAGAGGTCAGCTTGGAGCTAGACCAAATATCGTGAGGAAAAGGGAAATACATGTACTCTACCTTGTGATGGTTCATCCGAATGATCTTTATACGCGTTGAGGAGTTGGCACGTCTTGCTAGAGGCCGCTACCAACTATTTATGGAGTAAGTGTACTCATGTCATGTCTATATGTGTATGAACCTATAGGGTCACACACTTTAGGGGCTGGAAGCCTAATGAGGATTGGATCTGAATTAGACCAGGCTTAGGCTGCTAATGGGCTGCTAAAGTAGAAGCCCACCAGGGATGCCTATATAAGAGAGAGTGAGGCGAGCTGAATAGGGTTGAGCATTCCACCCAGCCGCCACTCTTCTTCCACCTATGTTACACGTGCATACCTAGCAGTCTGGCGGGTGACGGCTTCCACTCCGGACGTGTGGATACCTCGGAGGTGCTGCAGTTGTAGCACTTGGTCGAGCCGCGCGAAGGGGAGCTGCTCGTGGGAAGAGGACGAGGAGGAGACATAGAACATCTACACTGCCCCAACGTGCTTCATCGAGTTCCGCAACTGCGCATCTAGTGGTAATCCCGTGATCTATGACCACAGTATTCCTGGTTGACACGGTAGAAATTTTTGATTTTTGCTAGTGTAGACTACCTGTTTCCCTTCACTTTCTGAGATGTTGTGTTCTTTGTTCTATTACCTTCTCAGAGCTAAAAAAGCTCACCAAGGGCAAGGGGAAGGGAGCTGCATCGAAGCCCCTGTGTCAGTCAAAGCTAAATTTGACTTCTCCTGCCACAGCTCCTCTGACTCCTGCCCCTCAGCCTTCTACAGCACTGGAGATTACTCCATCTTCGACCGTTGTAGAAGATCCGGCTCAATCAGCAGAGCCAGTGATCCTTGGGTCACAAACTGACGTCACCATGGGTGACTCAGGTCTTGATAAGGGTGAACCCTCTTCAGGTAATGATCCCTCGGTAGAGGTCTTCGCTAAAAACCTCCTTAACAATCCGGGTCTTGCCAAACTTGGCATTACTCGGATCAGTAGAGGAGATCCAATGGCTCGCCCGGCAATGCTTGGAGAGCTCGAACATTACTACCGAGGAGGAGGCGCAAGAAGCGTAGGATATCAAGTATTCCAAACTCCTCGAGCAAATTCGTCTTTGTGATGAGAGACTAAGGGCCGGTGTGCTTCCGCCACCACCAATAATTCCACTCACCCTCGTCGAGAAGGTTTCTATAGAAGTGAACGTGAGCTTGAGCAAACTCACTCACGAACAACATGTAAGTTGGAATTCCAACTCACTTTTTTCCTTATGTTATTTTATATCATATCCTCTAGCCCCCAAGCATGAAGTTGGATAGTCAATTCGGATTTATGCTTCCCTAGGATGCCAAAGAATGAACTAGTGTAGCCCCCAACACTCGTGCTGATATTAGTAAAGATATTAGCCCGAGTCTTTAGTAGACTTCTGACTCTAGGTATTCTGACTTACAGAAAGTTAATTCATATAACCAGGAACTATTGAAGAATATCTGGCACAAGCAGAGAGAGAGATCAAAGCTCTCCGGCTTGAAAATGCTCAACTGAAAGTATCAAGGGATGAGGCTGAAGGTAAACATTCTAGTACTCAAACCGTGCCCTTTATTTCATAGATGAATTTTTATTCGATTGTTTTTCTTTGACTGCATCACTAGTAAAACAATCCTGTGCTATGATTGAAGAAGCCGAAAATCTGAAGACCCTGGAGGTGGAGAACGCCGACTTACGTTGGGAGTTGGACCAACTGAAGTCGGATCACGAGCGGAGCATTGATCAAGTCCTCGAATCCTCTTCCATGGCCACCGAAGAACATGATCGAAGGATCATGACGCAGGACCAAAAGATTTCGGATATTAATGATGCTTTGTTCAGAGAGAAGGACATTATCGAGGCATTCCGGGCTGAACTCCAGAGCCTACGGGAGGAGAAGACCAAAGTCAACGATGTCATCTTTTGTATGTTTACTTCTTTCTGACTTTTCTTCCTATTCTGACTTTTTGAAGCTCGAAATTGTTTTATTAACCCTTTGCATTACATGCGTAGGTCCTCTGAACTTACTGGACTCAGCCTCTGCCAAATCTCGCACTAGCCGGCTTACACAAGTCGGCGATTTGCTTCATGATTTCCGCCAATCCTTGGAGGATATTGGCGAAGTTCTCAAGGTTCCGGATATGCATAGCATGTCCGGCTCTGAGGTGCGAGACAAGGCCAAGGAGATGCCGCAGCTTGTCTAGGACTGGAACATGTCTTACGCATGAACCGTAGCGTAGAAAGCTCTCACCATGGTCATGAGCCACCATGGAAGCATGGAAATCTGGCAAGTAACCAAAGGGTATTCTACTATGGACGAAGATAGACAGGAGTAAGATATCAAGGCCATCATGGACTCCTGCGCCGGATACGGGTGCCATGTAGCTGACTTGACCAGCTACGACACTCCTTTCTTCACTCGCATGGACACGCCGCCTCCGCCTGTCGAAGAAACAACTGATGTTTCTGACGATGATCAAACCATCTCGGATTTGAATGTCTTGGAAAGATATCAAGGCGAGGCCGACGTATCCAGTGAACCAACAGCACCTACCTCTCCCCATGCATCATAGAGCATTAGAACAAACAATGTGTTATTTTGAAAACAATTTGGGTCTGTAAATAAGTAGTATAATACTTTCGCTAGTGTTAATATTCTATTAACTCTATTTAGCACTTTTGGCTTTAATTTTTCTATGCCTGAAATGTTTGCATAAGCACTCGTGTTTTTGTCTGCACTTATCGTTTATCTGGCTTTCCGCCTCGTCCCTTTCGTGAGCCGGCCAACCTTTAGCACAGAAACTTTGCCGAGCAACGGATCTCAATTGCTAAACAAGTTTAAACTCGGAAACAAAGCCGGCTTCTAGTACCAACAATTCACTACTCAGAAAATCCCCGCATCCGGCAATCAGATAAATAACCAAATAGACTAGAAAATTTAGATTTATACCCGAAGGTAGCAATTTTAAAATCGGAAATCTAAACTAGAACAAACATGAGCATAAAGTACTTTCAAGTATTCTGGGATTTTCGATAGTGACATGATCATTCGGAAATAAGATGGTAAAAAACTTCTCAGAAAAACATGAGGCAACCAACACTTTATTTCTCACTTAACATGTACACATATATGATTACAAAGAAAGATAAACTAAGAATAAAAGGGACATAGCTAAGTAATATTCCATGGTCTGTCTAATTCTTCCAGGTTTGTACTGCCTCCAGCTCTCTTTCTCTTCTTAGTAGCAGGTCTTTCTTTGACTGGCCGCATATCAGTTAGATAGTAAGAACCATTGTGCAATACCCGACTAACTAAAAAGGGCCCTTCCCATACTGGGGAAATTTTGTGCTTCCTTTGTTGCACAAGCCGGAGAACCAAATCGCCCTTGTTGAAAGACCAGTTTCTGACTCTCTGGCTATGATATTTGCGTAACTTGTGCTGATAGGCTGTTGATCTCATCTCAGCAACGACACGAACTTCTTCGACTAAGTCGAGATCATTTTGTTGAGAAATCTTGGCATCCTCTTCAATAGACGCGGCAACTCTAGGAGAATTGTGAATCAAATCACTAGGAAGAACTGCTTCAGCACCATAGACCAAGAAGAAAGGTGTGTATCCGGTTGACCTGCTTGGAGTTGTTCGCAAGCTCCATATTACAGAGGGTAACTCCTCTGCCCAAGCCCCCGCATCACGTCTTAGTGGTGCTCCGAGTCTTGGTTTTAGGCCTTGTAGGATTAAACCATTTGCTCTTTCGACTTGTCCATTAGCCTATGGATGTGCAACTGACGCAATGTCAAGCTGGATATTTTGTTTATTGCAGAATTTGGCAAGCTCTCTCATAGAGAAATTACTCCCATTGTTCATGATAATGCTATGCGTGTAATCGTATCGGATTATTACATCCTCGACAAATCTTCTGGTTGTTGCTCCATCACAACTGGTGATGGGTTTAGCTTCAATCCATTTTGTGAATTTATCCACCATCACTAAGAGATGAGTAAATCCACTAGGATCCCGTTTAAACGGTCCTACCATGTCAAGCCCCCAGACCGTGAAAGGCCATGTTATAGGTATTGTTCGCAGCTGATCAGCCAGAACGTGAGCTTGTTTGGCATACTTTTGGCAGCCTTTGCATGTATTGACTAGCCGTTCGGCATCTGCCTTGGCTGTAAGCCAGAAAAACTATGTCGGAAAGCTTTTGCCACTAGAGATTTGGCTGCAGCGTGGTGATCACACTCGCCTTCGTGGATTTCTCGTAAGATTTCCACTCCTTCTTCCGGAGATACATAGTGCTGAAAGACCTCAGACGCACTCCGCTTATAGAGCTCACCACTAATTATAGTATAGGCTTTTGCTCGTCGGACGATCTGTCGGCTCAGAACTTCGTCTACAGGAAATTTGCCATCTACCAAGTAATCAAGGTAGGGTTGAGTCTAGCTAGGAATTACAGCCAGAACTGCTACTAAAGGTGAGTCAGATTTGGTTAGATATTCCTCATCTACTCCTTTTATAGAGGGAACTTTGAGGTGCTCTAAAAAAGCGCCATCCGGGACCTTTTTCCGTGCAGAGCCTATCTGAGATAATGCATATGCTTCCTCATTTTCTGCTCGAGGGATGTGTTGAACCTCAAATCCCCGAACGTTCTAGATAGTTCATCTATGACAGCTTTATATGCTGCCATGTGTTTATTTGCATTACAGATATCTGACACTTGCTGACCAACAAGATCCGAATCTCCGTAACACATCAAACATTGGATGCCGATATCCTTAGCAATCCGGATTTCATGCAGCAGTGCTTCATATTCGGCAATGTTATTTGTCGTTGTGAAGTGGATCTGCAACACATTGAAAATTTTATCTCCTCAGGGTGATTTGAGCACCACGCCAGCCCCCGAGCCCCCCCCCCCCCCCCGAGCCTTAGACCCGTCAAAATATAAGGTCCAATATTCCGACTCTAGGAGGGTCATATTCCCCATTGTCTCTGTCCAATCAGTGACAAAGTCAACGAGGATTTGGGATTTGATTATTGTACGAGGTTTATACTCAATGTCAAAAGTTGAAAGCTCTATGCCCCATTTTGTGACGCGTCCTGTAGTCTTGTTGTTGTTGATTATGTCTCTCATGGGAGCTGTGCTCACCACGGTAATTGGATGTTCCTGAAAATAGTGTTGTAACTTACGGGATGCAAAAAAACACCATAAGCCAGCTTTTGATAATGCGGATACCGCTGTTTTGATTCAGTTAGGACTTCGTTGAGATAGTAAGTCGGATGTTGCACCACGTGTTCCTGATTTTCCTCTAGTCTCTCCACTACCATGATGACACTGACGACCCTGTTTGTCGCAGCGAGATAGAGCAACATCGGTTCTCTTGGTTCCGGTGCTACAAGGATAGGAGCGGACGAGAGTACTTCTTTCAGGTCTTGTAGTGCAGCTTCAGCTTCATCAGTCCAAACGAATTTTTTGGTCTTTTTCATGAGCTTGTAGAGTGGTGCGGTTCTTTCTCCGAGCCGACTTACAAATCGACTGACCGCAGCAATGCGACTAGTTAGCCTTTGAACGTCCTTCAGGCGAGTCAGCCTGGAAATATTGAGTGTAGCCTTCATCTTGTCTCGGTTCACCTCTACACCCCTTTGGGATACGATGAAACCTAACAATTTTCCGGCTGGAATTCCAAAGAACCATTTCTTCGGGTTAAGCATTATGTTGTATTTTCGTAGATTGGCGAACGTTTCTTCCAAGTCGGAAATTAATGTTTCCTTCTTTTTGGACATCACCGCAATGTCGTCCACATATGCATGTACGTTGCGTCTGATTTGGTCGTGGAGGCAATGTTGTATACTGCGCTGGTACGTAGCTCCTACGTTCTTGAGCCTAAAGGGCATCGTAACGAAAAAGAAGGTTCCGAAGGGGGTTATGAATGAAGTTTTGATTTTATACGATTCCTTCATCCAGATTTGGTGATAACCGGAATATGCGTCGAGAAAACATAGGAGTTCCGAGTCTGCCGTAGAATCAATAACTTGATCAATTCTAGGCAGAGCGAACGGATCTTTGGGACAAGCCTTGTTCAAGGCAGTATAATCAACACACATCCTTAATTTAGTGGTGTCCTTTTTAGGGACCATTATAGGGTTGGCCGACCAATCAGTATGGATGACCTCTTCTATGAATCCGGCTAACTCGATCCGGGCTAGTTCCTTAGCTATTGCCTTACGCTTTTCATCGCCAAAACGTCATAGGGACTGTGGCGGGTTTAGCATTCGGGTGTACATTTAGAGAGTGCTCGGCAAGTTCCCTAGGTACTCCGGTCATGTCAGATGGCTGCCATGCGAACATATCTTGATTTTCCTGGAGGAACTTGACGAGCGCGCTTTCCTATGCGCTATCTAGGCCTACACCTATTCGGGTCACCTTGGAGGGGTCATCATCCTTCAACGGCGTCTTCTTCATCTCTTCCGATGCCTTGAAATCTGGATTCGGCTTTTTCACCTCCTTCTTCATTGCGGGAATCTCAGACAGATCAATGATCTTCTTGATCTCCTGGTACTCCTGGGCGTGCATCATGGCTTCAGCAAAGGCGGCATTTCCATCCTCGCATTCTCGCGCTTTATTTGGGTCTCCCCTGATGGTGATCACGCTGTTGGGACCTGGAATTTTCATCATATTGTAAATGTAACACGGACAAGCCCTGAAAGCCCAGTAAGCCGGACATCCAAATATAGCGTGGTACGCGCTCTTGAACGGGACCACTTCGAAGGAAAGTGCCTCCGTCTGATAGTTCTTTGGAGTTCCAAAGGTAACATCCAAAGTGATCTCTCCCAGGGAATTTGCTTGTCTTCCTAGAACAACTCCATGAAAGATCACAGACCTATGATTCAGCTAGGTCTCCGAGATCCGCATATGGCATAGCGTTTCGACATACAGAATATTGATGCTGCTACCGCCGTCCATGAGAGTCTTGGAGAAACCATAGCCGTCAATAAGTGGGTTAACGACTAAGGCGTATTTTCCTCGCATGTGCAACTTAGGAGGATGATCAACACGATCAAAGGTGATTGGCACTTCCGACCAGTCCAGGTACTGAGGGACAGCTGGAACCGTTGCGTTGAGCTCATGCAAAATTGCTTTCTTGACCTTAGCTGGTTGAGATCCGAGGAAGGTGACATAGGTGTCTTTCTTTGTGGGGAAGTTTTTCTTCCCCTCCGGCTTGGGATTTGAAGGATCAGCTTCCTCCATGTCATAATCTTCCTTGGTCTCTTTACCTTTTTCGGGATTCTTCTTCCCTTCTTCCGTTTAGCTCTATAGCCAACGGTATCGTCTTTCTTGATGTCGTCATTAAAACGACACTCTGCGTTTATGTGAGACTAGCCCCCATTGGCGTATAAGTGATGCACACATGGGTTATTGGCAATGTCCACCTAGGAGTAAGTTTTGCTAGGTTGCTGGTCTCCTCTATCCTAGACTCTTGATGTCCCACGACCGCGTCTTCGGCCACCGCCATGTCCTCCTCATCCTCCAGACCCGAAAGTAGCAGTGACCACTACCGTTTCCGCATTGGGTTTTTCTTCCGAGGTGTTCTTGCACTTATGAACTTGCTGCTTTGGTTGTTTTGCCGACTGTGGCACAGCTAGGGCGTTCAGTAATCCCTCTACATCATCGTCAACATCTGCATACTTTCTCGTTGTTTCTATCATCTCTCCCAGATTAGTGACCTTGTCACACTTCAATCGATGATGTAGTAAACCAATTGGGAGTCCCGCGATGAAGGCTTCAATCGCGGTTTGGTCATTTACTCCTTCACAGGAGTTCTTGGTGTCAATCCATCGTCCAAGGTAATCTCGGCAAGTTTCTCCGGCTTTCTAGGTGCAACACTGTAGGTCTCCTACCGTACAGGGCCTCCGATATGTGCCTTTGAAATTCCGAAAGAACGCACTTTGCATGTCAAACCAGTTGTGGATGGTGTTCTCCGGAAGTTCATTGAGCCATGATCGCACCGTCTTCCGCAACATAAGTGGGTGATATCGGGTTGCGACCAAGCTGTTTCCGCCTTTGGCGATGCAGCAAGCTTGGAAAAAATCCTGGAGCCAAGTATCTGGCTGAGCTACACCATCGTAGGGTTGGATATGCCTTGATATAGCAAATCCTTCCGGGAATCTTGTTGCTCTTATGCGTGGTCCGAAACATTTTGGACCCACATAGATTCCGTCGTTCTCGTAGCGCCAAGCCTCAATGTTGGAGTTGATCCGATGTCTCGCGTCACTCGGTGACAGAGATCACCGTCCTGAGTGACGGCTCTAGCGGCGGTGCCTTGGAGCCAGACTTCGGCTTCTGCTACCACCTCCTCCGCCACGACGCCCCCCAGGCCTCCTTGGGAGCCGTTATGGTGGCTACTTGTTGGGGAAGGTGGATTGTTTCCGGCTGATCGCCGGTCTCCATCCGGAGCATCATTATTCCGGTTCCAGGGAGGATCTTTGTTACGACGAGCCCCCTATTGGCTTGACTCAGCATGATGTTCGTCGTTCCTTCGTCCGTCACTCCCACCGTGGTGGGGCTCAGCCAGACGGCTTGTATGTCTAGGAGGTGGCATTCTTTGACAATCCTCCTCCCGACGTTTTTCTTTGTCTTCTTCCCTGCAATCGTTCGACTCTCCTCGGGAGGATTTCTCGGATACAGGGCAGCAATTGCCTCTTGCTCGACAGCTGGAGCGACGTTGCGCCAGTCACGTGCAGTTCTATGGTGCTGCGCTGAAGATCCGGTTCTTGAGTGGTTGTCTTCCCGACGGTCAGAACGGTGATGCTGTACTGGAACCCGTTGAGGTCTTACGCCATTCCAGGCCGGATCCGTGCGACATTGGTCGGATTGAGAGTCTAGTTTTCTGCTTCCAGACTTCGCAACCTTCTGCTGCTCTAGACCCTTCATGAGTAGCGTGATGCCCAATCAAACTTGTTCTCGGCCTGGATTATTTGCCAGGATATCTCGAGTTGCGATAGTGTTTTGTACTGGTGTTGGGTACACCTGATCTCCATTACTATTGAGTCGAGGCATCCCTGGATCTCCTTCAAAGAGAACCTTGTGGACTTCTGGAAATCGACTGTCACGCGTGTGCCTTTTCTAGGTCTTCTGGTGCTGCCGAAAGATGTACTTGTGCGCAGTTGCTATGTGCTTCTTTTCTTCCTCGATGTTGTTGGCTTCATCCAGGATTACTTGGCAACACGCTTCTAGGGCCTGGGCCCTTTCCTCCAGCTCCTCGGTAGTAAGCTCTACAGCTGTAGGGATAGGTGTAGGTAATGCAGCATCGATGAGTTTACGTGCACCTTCGGTGATTACGTGTCCATCCACCGATTCTTCTTTGGGATCGTCTGGGATAAGTGCTCCATCCGAGTCTTCCTCATATTCCTCGACAATCACCTCCTCTATCAGAAGATCTTTTGTCGAGGTATTTTTCTTCTTGTTCTTCTTCTTTGCCTTCTTGGCTGCACCGGTAGCAAAGACGGCTTGGGTCCGTTTCCCGGAGTCAAGCTCTGATATGTACTTTCGGACATCTGGACCTTGGGATTGTTTCTGAGATCCATGTTATCCGACGCTTTAGGAGAGTTTTCTCCGGATCCTTTGTCCATGGCTTCTCCTTCTTCTGTCGCTGTGGAGTTAAACTCCTCTTCGTACTCCGCGGAGAACTTCCGGAAATCTGTCAATGTCATGGAATCATTCGAAGATGCCGGTAAGTTGACGTTTGTTCCAATTGCCTCCAGCACCGAGTCTTCGTTGTCTCTAGCGTCAGCAGAGCCAGATCCAGATCCAATATAACCGACAAAGTGCGACGTGCGCCTCCTGAGATAGTTGCGGCTTTCTTCGTCGGCTTCCTCGAAACACCTGATGGCCTCGATAATTTCATCCGCGCTTGCATCTTTCATTATCATGCGCCTCAACGTATATCTCAGGAAGGGTTTATTTGTTCTGGCAGTATCAGAGCCGGAATCAGAGTTGTTTTCTTGCTCTTCCTGAATTTTGACCTCCGTAGGTAGATCGATCCGAGATTCGGCCTGATCCACTACAGATTCGACTTGTAGCAAGATCTGCTTCAGGTTCATCTTTCTCTACTATCACTGCAACGGGTGTGGGATGATGGGTTCGTAGCATGGAAAAACAAAAATTTCTACCGCAAGAACGAACAAAACCCAAATCTAATCTAGATAAAAGCCAAGATCTAATCTATTAGACATGTGCAACGAGATAGATCTGTACTAACCCTTGTAGATCCGAAAGCGTTACGAGATTCGGATCTCGTGGTTGATGTAGTCGATCACTTGCCGATCTCAAGATTGAGTAGACGATCCTTCCGGCACCGCGTTCCGGCAGCGCTTCCGCAGTCGGTCACACGTGCGGAGTCGAAGCAGACCTTCCTCTCCCCGTTCCAGCGAGCAGCGGAGGTAGTGGATCTCTCCACGGAATCCCAGCAGCACGACGGCATGGTGGTGGTGGTGGAGTAGAGAATTCTGCAGGGCTTCGCCTAAGCTAGAGCAGAGGGAAGGAGGAGGAGAGAGGCGGCTAGGGTTTGGAGTGGAAGGGGCAAGGGGGTGGCGCCTCCACCCCCTCTATTTATGGGAGGGAGGCGCCATGGGGAGGTGGAGTCCTTGTAGGACTCCCCTCCCCCTTGGCCGGCGGATCAAGGAGGTGGGGGGAGAGTCCTACTCCCCCATGAATCCTTGTCTTACCCCACAAGGATTCCTTGATCCTTTCTTGGTTTTCAAGTAAACTCCAAGAAATCTTCCAGAACCTTCCGGAACATTCCGAAACCTTCTAGAATCCCCATACAAATACTCCGGAACATTTCCTAACTTAGAAAATGATCCCCAATATATGAATCTTATTCTCCGGACAATTCCGGAGCTCCTCGTGACGTCCCGAATCTAATCCGAGACTCCGAACAACATTCGGTCTCCAACGCACATTCCATATCTACTTAAAACAACTTCGAACCTTAAGTGTGTCACCCTACGGTTCGTGAATATGCAGACATGATGGAGACACCTCTCTGATCAATAACCATCAGCGGGATCTGGAGATCCATAACGGCTCCCACATACTCAACGATGACTTCGTGATCGATAGAACCATTAACATACGAAACCAATTCCCTTTGTCACGCGATACTCTACTTATCCGAGGTTTGATCGTCGGTATCTCCATACCTAGTTCTACCTCGTTACTGATAAGTACTCTTTACTCGTTCCATGTTATGTCATCCCTTGTGACCCAGTCACATGCTTGCAAGCTAATTAGATGACATTCCACCGAGAGGGCCCAGAGCATATCTATCCGTCATATGGATGGACAAATCCCAATCTTGGTCCATGCGCTTCAACACATACTTTCAGAATACCCAATGACACCTTTATGACCACCCAGTTACGAAGCGGTGTTTGATGTCATCAAAGTACCCATCTGGTGATGGTGATTAACATAACCTCATGGTCGAAGGATTAGGTTACTATGTATTTTAAAGCTTATAGCAAACGAACTTAATGACTTGATCTTATGCTATGCTTACTACGGGTGTGTGTCCATCACATCATTCTCCTAATGATATGATCTTGTTATTAACGACATCCAATGTCCATGATCAGGAAACCATGATCATCCATTAATCAACAAGCTAGTTTAACAAGAGGCTTACTAGGGACTCTTTTATGTTTACAAAACACACAAGTATTAATGTTTCCAGTTAATACAATTATAGCATGGGTTGTAAACATTTATCATAAACATAAAGATATAATAATAACCACTTTATTATTGCCCTCTTGGGCATATCTCTAACATGGGATGGGTGGGATTAGGGTTTTCTGAGATCCGGAACTCTGCCGCCTCCGCCGATAAAGGGGACCCAGAAACTTCTTCTGTCTCTATCATCACCGCTGGGATGGGTGGGACAGGTTCAGCAAAGCCGATGTAAACATCGATCCCGCCAAAAGACATAATGGTGTACGAAGTCACAACCTCCCTAGCCGGAATCCAGGTGAAAGGGCATGTATGCCTCCATGTGTGGTTTTGGTAATTAATGACAATCCCTATGGACTAATGTGCAAATTGAGTTTCACTTATAGGTTTTTCCATTAGCATCGCTTGGACCATGTGTTAGTTTCAAGGATGAAAAAGAATAAGCATCATCCAAGGGCTTTGTGCCTATTGGAATCAAGTAGAAGAAGAAGAAGAAGAAGAAGATCAAGTATGTCTTGAAGAAGAAGAAGAACATGGAGTTCCTCATGTCTATATTCAAGACATCATCAAGAATTAAAGTGCAAGCTCAAGATGCGCCATCTCTAGAACATCTCATGCTTAGAGCTTGCCCTCCTTTACGTTCATGGAGTGATGAAGACACGGTCAAAGAAGAGGTTTCCCCATGGAGTATGGGGGAGCCATTTGTAGGTCTTCATCAAGCAAGAGAAATCAACAAAGGTGTTCCATCTTGAAGGTGACAAGATCGTCTACATCAAGCTCAAGTGGGATGCTCAAGGCAAATGTATGATCTTGATAGGGTTTCTATTTTACCGGTCTCTTGTAACGTTGGGAGACCGAGTTTAGGATAGATAGCCGTACTATCAAGAGGGGCTCTCGAGTGGGTGACACGTTCGTATCTTTTGGAGAGAGCTCAAACCTTTGCATACATAGCATCATCTTTCTTGGTTGTTGTTTGGTTCTTGTCCATGTGAGGATCTAGAGCTTGTGGTTATCTTCATAACAAGCTCTAGTTCGTCAAAAACGGATTTCCCTTGCATATCTTATTGTGTTTTTGACCTTGCAAGTTTTCCGGCTCCACACCTTGGGAGGTATCTCACATATATATTCATGGTATCTTCTCCCTTGGATTCTACATGTCGTTATCTTTCCAACATAATTGGTTTCATCTCGTTTGGAGTTCGGATGCAAAAGTTGTGGCATTTCTGGTTCTGGAGTTTTTGTGTGGCCGGTAGTTCTGGCGGGCCACCGGTAGTACCGCTAGGGAATTTTGCCGCCGGTAGTACCAGTGTTAATTCCGGCCCAACTTCCGGTAAACCCGTTTTTGGTTATGTTCTCTCTCTGCCTAGTTTGCGCTATTTGACGGTACTTCAGTCGGAATCTTGGGCGATAGTACCGGCCCAGGCGGTAGTACCGGTGACCACCGGTAGTACCAGTCATCCTCGTTTTTGTGTTTGTTCGCATCGCTGTTTTGGACCGTTGGCTGAGTGCCACCGGTAGTACCGGCCACCCACCGGTACTACCGGCCGTGCGCGAAACTATGAGTAACGGGCAGATCGGGGAGCCCTTTAAAAGGAGCTCCCCTTTCCCCTTTGGGCCAAACTTGTTCCTCTTGGTTTTTGGCTTTCTCTCTCCTCCATTGTTGACCTTGAAGATCTTGCCCTCTCCCCTTCCCCCTCCTATGATTCTTGCATCTTTTTGAGGGATCTGAGAGAGGAGATCTAGATCTACAAGCCCCACAAAACCAAATCCCTTCTTTGTGAAGGAATCCTTGGGATATAGATCTTGGAGAGTTTTGTGTTCTCCTCTTGTGTTCTTCCTCCCTTATTCCCCCAATAGCTTTTGTAGCTCTATTGGAATTTGGGAGTGAAGGACTTTCCTCTTGCATTTGGTGCATAGGTTTGAGTTCTCCTCGGAGATTCGGCAAGTTCAAGCCCTTGGGCTTGTTTCTCTTGGGTTCTTGGAACCCTAGACGGTTGTGTGGTTGGATTATTGACCTTTTGTGGTCTTGTAGCCTTTTGTGGCCTTGTTGCCTTTTGTGGCTTTGTAGCCTTAGTGGCATTGTTGTTGGGAGCCTCCAATTGAGTCGTGGAGATTGCCCCAACCTTGTACTAGTTCGGTGACCGCCCTCAAGTGTCCCATAGTGGAACTTGAGTAGGCCATTGTGGTGAGCTCACGGGAGAATAGGGTGAGCCTTTTGTGGTGTCGGTAGGTTGTGTGCCTCATACGTCCATTTTGCATCACTATTCTATGTCTTAATTCACTATTATTCATTGATATATTTCGTATTGAGAGGTGATACTTATGTAATTTCATCTATTTTTGCATGGTTGATGACTTTTGGAGCATGGACTGCTGCAGTTAGGATTCTAATGGAAAAGGTGATGTTTGGAGGCAAAATTCGCGAAGATCAGAAAATCCGGGAAAATAAACGGAAAATCCTATTTTTCCACAAGACTAAGGATGCCAAAAGATGGAGTGGAGGTGGGCCACAGGGGGCCCACACCACCCCATGGCGCGGGCAGGCCTAGGTCGCGCCTGGAGGTGGTGTGGCCGCCCTGGCCCACTCCAGCCTCTCCCCTCTAGCATATATCATCCCCACGAAACCCTAAGACTCGGAGGGCGACCACAGAAAGATTATGCCGCCTCTGTGGGGCGGAAAACACTGAGAGAGAAACATCTCTCCGACAGACATAATTATGCCGGAGGAATTCCTTCCCGGAGAGGGGAGATCGTCGCCATCTACACCACCATCAAGCTGGACTTCATCGGGATCATCATCATCATCACCACCATCATCACCATCAGCACCCTCATCACCATCTCCATATTGCTGTAACAATTGAGTTGAATCTTGCATAGTTCTTAGGGGAAATTTTCCCGGTGTTGATTACTCTTTGTAGTTAATGCTATTGAGTGAACCATTGAATTATTGTTTATGTTCAGATTGTTATACATCATTATTCCATCTCTGATCATGATCCATGTGATGTCTTGTGAGTAGTTCGTTTTATTCTTGAGGACATGGGAGCAGTCATGTTATTAGTAGTGGAGTTGTGTTGAGAAAGATTCAATAGTTTGATATTTAAGTTGTGGTGTACTTCTTCTAGTGGTGTCATGTGAACGTCAACTACATGACACTTCACCTATATGGGCCTAGGATAATGCATTGTGTATTTGGCTACTAATCGTAGGGGTTGCCGGAGTGACAGAAACCTGAACCCCCGTTAGAAAACCATTCCACAAGGCACGTAAGGGTCTTAGAGTTTAAACCTGTGGTTAGATTTCTACCTTAATTACTTTCTTGTACTTATGGATGTTTGCAAGGGGTATAATCACAAGTATGTATTAGTCTTAGATGGGGCGGTACATTAGCACGGGTTCACCCACACAACACTTAGCAAGCTAAAGAAGATTGATCAACTATGTGAAGCGAAAGCACTTGACAGTCTTCCCATGTGTCCTCGAGAACGTTTGGTCATCTTAAGTAATACAATCGGCTTGTCCTTTGCTGCATAAAGGATTGGGCCACTTGCTGCATTTATTCCTACCGTATTTTATTTACTCGTACTTTGTTTACTTGCTTTATCAAAACCCCCTAAAAATCTGTTTGCTAAGTATTTGCAGAGAATTCCTGATCCATACCACTAGCCAGCACCTTCTGCTCCTCGTTAGGTTCGACACTCTTACTTATCGAAAATACTGCGATACACCCCCTATACTTGTGGGTCATCACCCATCAGCCCTAGGCCGGCCGGCCCCCACTCCCTATGTGCCTTGCCCTATTGGGCCTCCCTTCGGGTGAGGCCCATTTAGCAATATGGAGCCTTTTAAATATAAAATAAAATATATATTTAATATTAATTCTCCAATTAATATTTAAATACACATATTATATTATTCCTTTACTCTGGAACACCTTCTAGACTCCTTCCGATCTCCATCGGATGTTACCAAAATAATTCCTGTTTCTCTCTCTATTTCTCATACGATACCTCATCCACCCTAAGCGTCCCTACCCTTAAGCGTGACATCCTTCGGTTCGGAAACACCCCGGACATGACAGAGACCACTCTCATATCAATGATCAACAGAGGGATCTGGATGGCCATGTGACCCCGTGCGTTTCACGAATACAATTGCTCGAACCGTGAGATAGTCGTTCCTCATTCCCTTTGTCATTCGATACCTAATTCATCCGAGACTTGATCTTCGGTATCTCCATACCTTAGTTCGGTCTCGTTACCGATGAACTTGTTTTCTCATTTTCATGTTGTTGCATTCCGTGACCTAGTCACATGCTTGCAAGCTTCATCAATGCAACGTCACCGAGATGGCCACATGTATCTGTCTGTTACATGGACTAGACAAATCCTGGTCTTGATATGTACTCCTCTACGCATCCCTTCGGAAAACCTGAGTGGCACCTTTTTGATCACCCTGTTACGAGATGATTCTTGATAACTATCTAAGCTTCTTCCAAAATGGTGATTTGTATTACCTCACAGTCAAAGGATCAGGTTGCGAGGTTCTCTTTGTTTTATCATCAATGGTGAATTTTGTAACTAGATCTAATTAAGATATAACGGTCGGATGTTTGTCTATCATGTTAGTCAAATAATAATATGACCTCATTGTCAGTTGGCATAAATGCCCATGATCTTGAAACACAGACCATCCTCATGACCAATGAACTAGTTCACTAGAGGTAACTAGAGACACAGTTTGTTTACATACCACATGTGTATTAACATTTCGTATTAACACGGTTATAGCACAGTATGAAACGTATTATAAATATATAGGAGATATATCAAATAATACATTTTATTATTTGCCTCTAGGTCATAACTCCTTCAGTTACTCCACGTGAGAAATGTGAAATCGCATCAACCCAATCCGTTTATATGGTGGATAAGTTATATGTTATAAGGTGGATAATTTGCATACTATGACATGGGTAACTCACGTGTTAGGGGTGAGTAACTTTTTATTTCGAAAAAATTTCGTCGAAACATATCAACCTGGGATCTAGTTTTAAAGATCTCATCATGACTAGCCTAACGGTGAATACAGATCCTAAATCGAACGACTAGTTTGATCTACACAATATTTTGAATTTTCAATTTGGTACGTAGCTGGCTTCATTTCGTGTTTAGCACCACGCGTGAGACAGCGTACTCCACACACAAATCCGCCAGGTTTTGTATTTCTCGGAATGATCTGAGAGTAGATTTCCCAAAAAATTAAAAGATAGTACTTTTTGAGTTCTAAAAAAACTTGGGAATACATATATATGGTCCATATATTTTTAGGAAATTTCAGTACAAAATCACTTTATTTTAGGTTATAGAAAAAATCTGACAATAAATAAAACTACAAATACGTATATTTTATCAAAGAATTGTATTTTGTGTATTTCTATCGTAATTTTAGATGTATATATCTAGTTATATATTTATTTTCAGAATTTTTAGAGACATAAAAGTACAAGTCTTTTTTAAAAAAACAAGAACACATGTGCCCATGTGCCAAAAACAGTGCTAGCTAAACGTCCTATGTGATCGTGCGATTTTTTCTGACGTGAATATAGTGCAGAGCAGCTTCGCTGGCAACAAGAACAGATACAAATTCTGGGGCAACATCAGCTCAACCAACACACTCCTCTCCCTGAGATGCAAATCTAGCGAGAGTATGAGCTATACTAATTACAAACCCGACGGCAGTGCATAAACTTGAAAAATTCAAAAGATTCATAGCACACGCTCCTTATCTCTCGGAGGAGAACCCCAGTGTGATCATGACTGCTGGAGTTAAGATCCCCTACCAAGGTTTGCGAATCCGACTCGAACACCACCCTGTGCAAACTGAGCGCCGCCGCGCCTTCCACTGCAGGGGCACAAGCCTCGGTTTCAGCTTGAAGAGCAGAACGCAGGTGTCTCAGTTTACCTGCTGCGGCGGCAAACTCGCCATGATCATCTCGAGCAATAAAACCCTATGCCCCCATCCCGAGCGGCTCCCAGAAGGCAGCATCCGTATTTACCTTCACATGATTCTGCTCGGGTCTTCTCTACTGTTCTTCGACTAGCTGATGTGCTTGCCGTACAGGCGTATCTCCAGAACTGGTCTTTACTTGAACTTGATTAAATTCAATGGCATGTTTCTGCACCAGCTTACAGACTATAGCAATTGGTCGCTCAGCTTCTCCAACATTGACCTTGTTTGTAGCGTCCCATCGATCCCACAACAAGATACATGCTAGTATCTTCTTCTCATTCTCTAAGGCCAGTATAGATTCCAGCATCAGCAGAGGATTAGACAGTTCCATCAGTTTCAAACGTACATCGTCCATCAAAAGCTCCCTCCACACTTGCCGCACCTTCTTACATTTTAGGAAGAGGTGGCCACCATCCTCGTGTGCCCTATAGCACATTGGGAAGATCGTATCGAGATCAACTCTCTTCCTCCTGATATTCATACACGTTGGAAAACTATTATGAGCCAGTTTCCACAAGAAAATCAGAATTCATCCGGCGGATAGATTTCTGCCGGGGGAATTCCTTCCCGGAGAGGGGAGATCGTCGCCATCAACACCACCATCAAGCTGGAATTCATCGGGATCATCATCATCATCACCACCACCACCATCAGCAGCATCAGCTTCCTCATCACCATCTCCATATTGCTGTAACAATTGAGTTGAATCTTGCATAGTTCATAGGGGAAACTTTCCCGGTGTTGATTACTCTTTGTAGTTGATGTTGTTGAGTGAATCATTGAATTATTGTTTATGTTTAGATTGTTATACATCATTATTCCATCTCTGATCATGATCCATATGATGTCTTGTGAGTAGTTCGTTTTGTTCTTGAGGACATGGGAGAAGTCTTGTTGTTACTAGTGGAGTTGCGTTGAGAAAGATTCAATAGATTGTTATTTAAGTTGTGGTGTACTTCTTCTAGTGGTGTCATGTGAACGTCGACTACATGACACTTCACCTATCTGGGCCTAGGGGAATGCATTGTGTATTTGGCTACTAATCGTAGGGGTTGCCAGAGTGACAGAAACCTGAACCCCCGTTAGGAAACCATTGCACAAGGGACGTAAGGGTCTTAGAGTTTAAAGCTGTGGTTAGGTTTCTACCTTAATTACTTTCTTGTACTTACGGATGTTTGCAAGGGGTATAATCACAAGTATGTATTAGTCTTAGATGGGGCGGTACATTAGCACAGGTTCACCCACACAACACTTAGCAAGCTAAAGAAGCTTAATCGACTATATGAAGCGAAAGCACTTGACAGTCTTCCCATGTGTCCTCGAGAACGTTTGGTCATCTTAAGTAATACAACCGGCTTGTCCTTTGCTGCATAAAGGATTGGGCCACTTGCTGCATTTATTCCTACTGTCTTTTATTTACTCGTACTTTGTTTACTTGCTTTATCAAAAACCCCTAAAAATCCGTTTGCTAAGTATTTGCAGAGAATTCCTGATCCATACCACTAGCCAGCACCTTATGCTCCTCGTTGGGTTCGACACTCTTACTTATCGAAAATACTGCGATACACCCACTATACTTGTGGGTCATCAGTGTCTTCGCATCTTGGGGTGAGGCCTTGTGTGGCGTTGGGTGAGCATCGAGCCACCACACCTCGAGGTGAGCCACTTATGGCGTTCGAAGTACATTGCGCCCCCGCACCTCTCCAACGGAGACGTGGCTTCTTTGGAAGTGAACTTCGGGAAACAAATCATCGTTTCCGCGTCCATCGGTTATCTCTCAACCGAGCCCTTTACTTATGCAATTTACATTGTGATAGCCATCGTGCTTGAAGTATTTTATCTTGCTATCACCTTGTTGTTTGTCTTGCTTAGCATAGGTTGTCTGTGCACTTAGTGAACCTAGTGAATATAGGTTTTGGCTTGATAAATTAAACGTTAAGGTTTATTCTGCATTTATTAGAGCCTAAATCGTAATAATTTTAAATCGCCTATTCACCCCCCCCCCCTCTAGGCGACATCCATTTCCCTTTCACCAGGTCTCGTTGAGAACGATGAGAGGGACGTCGCTGGCGTAGAGGATGTGACCGACGACGATGGTCTGGGCGATTCTGATTCTTGTAGATTCCGCTTGGAACGCATATTTCAAGCTCACTTGCCCCACGGTGGGCGCCAACTGTCGTCGGATTGATGATAGGTACGCCATGAGGGGGTCCTCGAGGCATGTGGAAGAGAGGGGTGTGAGACGTATGGTATTCCGGGGTGGTGAGCACACAAGTTTACCCAGGTTCGAATCCGCCGGGTTTGGATGAATCCTTGTCCTGCTAGCAATCCAGTAATACGACAGAGCCGAAGTATGGGTTACAAGGGTTTCTCCTGTGCGAGTTGAGATTGTAGACTATTGTGAGGCTGCCCTAAAGGCTCTCCCTAGGATGGCTTATATAGATATCCGACCTAGGGTTTACAAGAGAGACCTATCTGGCTACAACTCAGAGTCGGTTATAGAGTACATCTTGAACTACAAGTAACACTATGGGCCTATGTCGGTAAGTCATCTGGGCCTTCCCGTAGCCGGACTGGACTCCATCTCTTCTCCCTGACTGGGCCGCCTGTGAAGCAAAGCTCTAACCCGAAGTGGGCCACCCTGGTCAGTGAGGCATAGTCAGGATACCCGGAAAGTATATCCCCAACAGTTCTTACTACAGATCCCAACCTCAGCCTTGGCATCATCTACAGAGCCTATATATACAAGTACAACATCTGATCTTGTCAAGTCATATTTCACAAAGATTGATAGCCACACTAATGATTGTGCACAATGTTATAAGAAACCAAATTCCACTGATCTGCAACTAGAGGATTTCTAGGAGATAAGAGGAGGTTACTTGAACCACACACCCACATACCTGCTCAAGATCATGCCTATACATGATCATATAATTGTTTGTCTATTCAAAGGCATCTGCAAAGCTAATATTGAATTTCAGAAGAACAAATACATAAGAGAAAGTTGTAGACGATATGAGAGGGGTGTTGTACAAAACTTGTGTTGATGTACAACAACCAGATTTGTACAGGAGCAAGCAAATCAACCATAGAGCACTAGAACACTACCAAACCATCTAGGGAAAACATATTTGATCTGGAGTTATACTACAAAAATCTGGGTGAACATATGATCACCGGAAACTTAGAGGAACATGTTCTACAGCCATCCAACATAACTACAATCACCCTACAATATATATACCAGGAATTCACTTCTGATCAACAAGGATTAAGTTACAACAAAGAAGCATGTATATAAACTACTATATGTCCTGCATACACACCTTAGGAAGCAACTGTTAGCTCAAGCATAATATCCACACACTTACACTTCCATAACAGGATTAAAATAAGGTATGTATTGTCATATAATTTATTACACACTAAATAATCATTTATATGTGTTGTCTATATATGTTCATCTTGCTCAAATGAGCTATATTCATTTTTGCACTTCACTTACACCATATTTGAGATATATTTGTGTGGATGCATATAGCCAAGTTAATTATAGATCATATCTTGTACAAATAGATCTAGGAATTGTTTATCAGATTGCTAAATAGAATAGGGCGTCTATTCAAACAAGTTCTTCTCGTAGCAACAACACCAGAACTACATCACAAATGCTTGGATGAGTAAATCGTCCAAACAAGAGCATCATACATAGGATTAGCCTTTAGTAATTGATCAAGAGAGATAGATCAAACCATCTACCATGAACCAGAGTTCATCTGTCTTGAACTAAAACCTAATCTAGACAACCATAGTTTGTCACTAGCACCATAGCACATGTCTAGGAAAAGATCATCACAACCATGAGGTCCCCATAATTCTACTATACCTAAACTAGTTCATCGGCTCGAAGGCCGGTCACATGAGTATTACCTGACCGAAGACATAGTTGATGTAGTAGACAAGAAGGCCGACGCCGGGGTTGTAGATGCTTGTCGTCCCGCTAGTGTCGGAGAAGAAGCGATACCATAACGACTTCCCCATCACCACAACAAGGTTCTGAGCAGCGTGGCGACGCATCGAAGGGCTCCGAGGCTGCATCCCACGATGTTATCCCTCCGGCATTAGGGATTGGATTAGGACGCAACCGCTGTTGCAATACCACACCATCGTGAAAAGTGCAGGAGCAGCAGATTGGGGTCGAGGAAGGGAATGTCCTGGTCTCCCTCGAGCAACAGCCGAGGGCGTGGGGGGCAGAGGAGCCGCGCCGGCAACCTAGCCGAACCGCACGGCTAGGGTTTCACGGGGGCGTGCACGGGGAAGCAGAGCAGCGTCAAGACGAAAGGAATCAACGGAGAAGATCGACCGAGGCCTCATCGGCAGATGGCGGTACAAAGTTGGCCGGTAACAGGCCAGAGTGGAGCTGGCAACGACGGTGACACCACCGCGACCAATAGGGGAACAAGTGGGGTGAGGATAACGCGTGCGTGTGTATGTGCGAGAGAGAGGAGTGGGCTAGGGTCATTGTTGACCCTGAGCCCAGTGGGCCAAGTTGGGCCAAATGGGTCAGTCAGTGAACCTGGCCCAGTTCCAAAAGAAATTCCAAAAATAAATTATTATCCCAATTAGTAAATGACCAAAACACCCCTGAGCCTAGCTTACACTCTAGAAAAATATAGAAAAATCTTAAAAATAGTTATAATATATCAAAATGATCACAAAAATAATATATACCTAAGAAAAATATAACATGACTTGTTTGAGTTAAATAAAATGTAAACAAATATTAATACCATTAGGACCTAAAAGAAATTTCATAAGATAAAACAAAGACTTAAAATTTAATAAAAAATCATTTTTACATATTAAAATGAGTCTACTATTTTATAAAAATATTAACTTAATTGTTTACAAATAAAACTTGAATCAAATATTTAAAGATATATAATCCTTTGTGGAATTTTTTAAAAATAAGGATAACACCTAAAATTAAATTAAATTCACTTCTAAGATCTTAAGTAAGTATGTTTTACTAGAAAAATACTAATTATATTATTCCAACACATTTTAAGGTTATTAATAAATAAATCCTTATTTATTATCTAGTTGGTAAATTCTTCAAGAACATTCTTAAATAAGAAATAATCACAATTTTATATAAAACTCTAAATCTTGTACATTTAAATACTACTTCCAAAATCATAACTTAAGTTTATAATCATACTTAAAAGTAAACTATTAACATTTAGGAAACTCTTTAAAACCTTAACTCCAAGATAAACCAACAATTTGAATAAATTTTAAACATCATTCACTTATAATAAAAGTGAATGCTATACAATTCTTAATCATGCTTAACATGGTTTTAAACCTTAACACTTTAATGAGATCATTTAAATTTGCTTTCATTAATAATTCGAAGCATTTCCATAATATCAAATCACCCTTGAATTTATCATTCACTTAAATTAGAAGTGAATGAATTCACACTCTTAACCATCTTTGCATTAACCCTATAATTCAATAATAATCTAGATACATTAGAACCCTAAGCCTATTTATGTTCCTTTTAAAGTTAATTTTGCTCTACCAAAGTTATAAAGCATAAGGAACAAATTATATTATGTTTTTATAGTTAACTTTTGTCTATTACAAATTAAGTCATAAGGCATCTCAAAGTACAAACTTATTAGATTAGCATAAACGATATCGATCACATTCGATTAACCACAAAGATTGTTTAAACTTTAACAAAGAAATCTTTTCTTCAAAAGTTATTTGTTTTTCCACTTCAAACAACAATCTTATACAAGTCCTTTAACTGTTAACAACTTAACAAAATAATTTCCATCATAATTATTAAATAGCCATCCACCTCAATCTTAGAATATTATTATACTTCACTTTTATACTTTGCATGTTAAAATTTAAATACCTTTAGTTATTAAAAGTAACCGTTTCCTTGAAAGTTATTCCTTTAAGAACATTAAAAGTAATCCTTAAACACTTCTTGAAAGCTCTAAATGATTAATAATCTTGCTTATGAAATATTTTAGATACCATGATCCATTTGAGTGCTTTAGTATTGCATATTACTTGTTGTGTTTACATAGTGTTTCACACACTCTCACAAGCCTTAATAAGAAGCACAATTGTGAAGCTGATATAAAAGTGAAACACATTCTAAAGAAATCATTCCTAATTTTTGAACCCTAGATCAAATACGATTAGTCCGGGGGTTCGCGTTTATCAAATTGCATTGCATTACTTATGCATTGTTGCATCTTGCTTCTTTAAACATTAGTCCTTACCGGACCAATGATGTTGTTTACAGAATTTGGATCTTCTATTATCTTGAAGACTGTGATTGCATAATCTTGCAATTACAAAAGGCAAGTTCACAACTTGCTCATGTCCTTTGATTATTTTCTATCAAATGCTTGTAACTCAAATGTTATCATCACCTGCATTTCAAAAAGGGGACAGAAAATACTATTTTCATAATAATATGACTATGGATTATTTACCAAGTGGTAATAATCTATTGATACAGTTCTAGTGGTAAAGGAACATAATATCTAGGACTTAACAACAAATGTCGCCAGTGATTCTAGCGCCGTATATTACGGGTCATCCATGAGATTTGGAATGGGACGGAGAAGTCAGCTGTATCTTCTTCCTTTCGCATCAACAGATGACCTTATCGTGAGGCTGTTGATTTCTCATGGAGTTCTAGAGAATCCAGCACATGGGTGGGACCCCTTAGTTCCCCGCGAGCTAGGTGTCTAGATTATCTATGCATAGATGTCTTTGCCTGAGTTCACCATAGCTGATGGTGACAGCCAGACAGAGCTGCTTACAGAGTCTTCGGGAACTCATCAGGGTTGTAGCTTACCCAAAATGGGGCTTAACAGAGATGTAGTCAGCCCTGAAGGATCGTGTCTTCATGCGGGGTCACGGAGAAGGCAGTGATTGGCTTGGATCTTAGACTGGGCCCCACACCAAGGAAGTGTGGAAGAGAATGCAACTCGAATGTGCAACAAAGCTAAGGTCTCTTGTGGGAAAAGTGACGCACCTCTGCAGAGTGTAGGAATTGTGACATGTTACTCCCTGTTCCGGGAAGGAGCTACGAACGTGGCAGGAAAGGAACCCCACGAAGGTTCTGGTCAACCTGTGAAGGCTGTCGGACATAGTTTTCAAAATAAAATCAACCTTTGAAGAAATGTTTACGAGAACCTGCATTACCTACGACCTATGGTATGTGGCTATAGAGATAGTGCATCATACACTCCTTTTTAGTGAACTTACTGAGTACGCTCGTACTCAACCGTACCTTCTTAACCCTTGCTAGGTTCTAAGCTGTTGAAGACGATGTCAACATCAATTTCTGCTCAAGAAACCATCATCGACAGCTCAACTTTTTCAATAAAGTCAATGAAGTCAACATATACATCAATCGAAGCAAAGACAAAGATCTTAATTAGATAGGAGTAGATATTCTAGCCTTAACACCTACTTCTGTAGAGAATTGCATTAGCAGCAATTGCAAGCCAAATAGTTTAGATACTAGTCTTATTAGCTAGATAGTTCTGAATTATTATTTATGGTTCTTCTTTGTAAGAAGTTTCTTTCTCTCTCTTTAACCTAGAGTGTTATCTGGATCTTATGTAAAGAGTCAAGTTGTAATCTATAGTCAGGTCTTGGACCTGCTGTGTTTCTGTTGTACCACTCTGACGGATGTAATACTAGTGAATGATGTTTCATTGGTGTTATGTCAACGACTATAGTGTACTACATCATGCAGTGTTATGCTGGGTCACCGCAAGCATCATACATGATTGCCTCTGGGCCATATTCCCAACAGTCTCCCACTTGTACTAGAGTCAATCATTCGACATCACATGTCTCGGCATCTAATGCCCATAGCTCTCATGTGCGCCTCATGCTTCGGCTGTGGTAGTGGATTTGTAAACGAAGCCACAATATTTGCATCCGTGTATACCTTGCATAACTTAATATCACCTTGATCCACAAACTTAATCATCATGTCAACTAATACACGATCCCATCTATGATAAATCACATGCACAATTGCTACATGGCTAGGCCGAAGCCCTTAGCCAAGGAGAATTACTCACACATAGAGATGAGATCAACAATCATAAACATTGTAATGAAAATCATAAGATTGATAGCAATAGTCTTACAATATCGCCAATCAGAGAAGAGATCTACTATTACAAGTGGTGGAATATGGCTGTGGAGATGGAGAAGGGTTTGTAGGTCTAAGGCGGCTTTTTGGCAGAGTTTGGCTTCTTTGGGGCGGAGCAAGAGATATGTTTTCCCATCGCCTGAGTCTTCTTTATATAGGGGTCCCTTCACGAAAGTTATTCTGTTTGACCTAACGGTGGTGGCGCCAACAATGCAACCAGAGCTATACGGTCGAATTTTTTGCTCCGGCCGTATAGTTGGTCATTAAAGCGTCTATCTCCATTGTACGGCTCCTGGTTTCTTCTGGTTGTTGGAAATCTCGTATATTTTACTTTAATGTAGTGGTTCCCTCCTTTAAACGACATTATCTATGTAGGAAAATATAAAAGAAAGGATTGCATACCCCTCTGAATATTAGCATTAGTTGCAGGGTTTAGAGAGATATTTCATCAAGAATATGATTAATATCTAGTTTAAATGTGGACGTAGATGGCTATATTTTAGAGCCATCAACCTCCCCAAGCTTAAACTTGATCGTCCTGAGCAAGAAAACCAAAATCAAAAAGGAACTCAGCATTTAAACTGAAATAACGAGATGGTGATCTTACTCATGATTAGTAGTGTCATATTTCCTCCACTTCATAAATCTGAAAAACTTCAGCATAGATAGAGCAATGGCAAGCATATCATACGGGTTTCATGCATCCTTATAGCACATCAAATTTATTGTAAACATGGATGATTCAAATGAGTAAACTTTATTCCATGTCAAGTAATCAACTCATAGGCTTGCCTTTGAACAGTAAAGTATAACCATGTAAATTAAGAGTGTGAGAGTTGTCATGAAAAGCATACATACTAGAGTATCTCAATTCTCCCACATCAAGGAATCATGACTACTCAAGCACTACTTTTCTATTCATTGTCCTTCAAGAATTTCAGTTTTTAAGTAACTGAGAGCATGCCAAAAAATATTAGTTTATCGGGATGTGATGGACACTCGTGGCATCACTAAGGTTTTGTTCCTTTTGCATAATGATTTCTCATAACAACCAAAGGAGTGATTCCATCATGATTACAGCTACCCGGGAGTGTCAAGAATCTTACCCACTATAGCATTGCTGCTACAAGTGTTTAATCAACTCATAGCTGAAATCTAGAAGTTTCCTCCATGAAGATCGTTCGTAGGCTAGCGGAGTTGTTGGCATCCCATGAAGTTTGACACGTGTAAAGATATATCATTCTTATGATTGACAAGTCAAACTTTGGCATGCTCACAAAAATAGCTAAACATTAATTCAATCGAACAAATCCTTTCAAAGAGAGCTATCAACTCAATCAACATTTTCAGTGGTGTTGAGTGTCTCTAGAAATAAACCTTCAAGACTAAGCACTACAACACCCAAGCCTTCAATTGTGAGACTTTTTATTATTACAATTGTTAACCAATTTTTAGGCAAGACTTGCTTAATTACGAGAGCTAGAACAAAACGTACCCAATTAAATACCCATGCAAACGAAAATCTTACTACAATACAAAGTCTCACTCCACCAATATAATATCTCAACATTTACTACTAACTAGCATGGGTTTCTCAAACTTCAAAAGTGGGGAGTCATAAGGCATACCTCTCATGTTTGGTTCCACTTCTCTCTTCCTTTTTTATTTGCTTCTTGGAAACTCGAAGTCAACCACTCTCCTGCAAATATATGAAGACCTCGAGGCAGAAAGAAAAGCAAGAGGGGAAATAAGGAAAAATGGAGTAATATTTTTGTGGTTTTTAAGAGAGGGACTTAAAAGAATAGAAAATTGGCGGCAAAGCTCGGCTAGAAAATTTTGAAAGCAAAAATAGAAAGAACTAAAATAATGTGTTGGGCAAACCAACACAAGTGCTTATAAACTAAAATAAAAACACAACCTCTAAAATAAAAAGGAAATGAACGCCATGTAGAGATACATGAGGAAATTTCCCCAAGCTTAGGCTTTTGCAAGCCCTTCAATTTATTGTGGTGGAGGGAAAAAGTCGTTACTCCAGTTTGTAAATTGAGTTGAGAGGTTACTTATTGATTCTCGGAGGTTCAAAGAGAGGTTGTGCATCCTCTCCACAGTCCCTCCAAGTCCTTGGAAATATTGGTATGTGGCGAACCAGGTTTGTGGTTGCTCCTCTTGATAAGGAACTTCTTGGTCCTCGCCCTCTTCAAGAATCTCTTCCTCGGTTTGGTGTTTCTCAACCTGCGAATCATATAGCAAATGTCTTTTATCGATAGAGAAAAGACCATTAGGCATAGGAGCAGGGTAGATACGCCCACCTCCAGCAATATGCAGGTAATAAACACCACCTCTCCTAGTGAGCATTCCGGAGGCTCTCAAGGTGGAGAAACCAACATATGTCTCACCTAGAATGGGTTGTAACTCACCTTGGTCGATGTCTAGGGCAGCGGCAAGCACGGTGATGACGCCTCCTCCTGTGATTGGCCCTTGGCTTTGGGAGGCTTGGTTCTCTAGGTAGCGCACAAGGATGGCGCCCAAGTTGAGTGGCAAGCTGCAGTTGATGTAAGCAGCCTTTGCAAGGACTAGTATGTCCTCCTCGTTGAGTCTTGTGAACTCATTACATGCATGCAAGGTGTTAGCAATAACATAGAACAAATAGCGAATTGCAGGATGTTGAATATTCTTCCCCTTGTTTATTCTAGTAGTGAAACTCATTCCATTATAGTATTGTTCGGGGTAGGTTCTAAGCCAGTAAAGGATGCGCGCAAATCATGAATATCATTTCTTGGCAGATTAAAACATGTACACCTTTCATCTAATGTTAAAGTGTAGTTGTTGTTCATCAGACGGAAAGAAATAGTATCCTATCCTTGCCATTGTTTAACGGTGCTTTGCAACGAGCTTAGAAATTCAATGGTTAAGCATCGATAAGTAGGTACATCATTGTACACAAAGTTTTGCAGGCTGGCTCTATTGCAAAGTAAATTAAAAGTCATCGGAAATACTGAGTTGGTTCAATATAATGCCCACTTGGTGGCCTTCACTTCGCGGTTCTTGATCCTATTGAAGAGATCACGATGTGCCTCATCCCTGAACCGTATCCCCATGCATTCCTGAGCGACAGCCCGAGAAGCGCTAGCGGTGGCATGAGCACGAGTTTGGCTCATTGTGTTCATCATCTAAAACATTGAAGAAAGGCAAAAATAAAACTTTTTGATTCAACAATAGTAAGTGCATCATATTCCTCATCATATCACACTAAAGAATTCTCCTCAAAATAATAATCTAGGTAAGAAAATCATAGGCATTGGTTCATAGTAGGTCTCACCCTAGATTGATAATGACAATAGATCAAAGATGAATTTGCAAAAAGTAATTGGAGGATCGGAGGAGAAACATACTGTAGATCACTTGTGTGCGAGGAAATCGAACGAAATTAAGTAGAGATGGAGATCTCTTGAGGTTTTGAGAGAGTTTAGAGGTAGAAGAAAGAAAAAGGATTGAAGTTTTGGAATTGGGAGTACCTTGCCGTGCGATTTTGTGGTCAGATGCAACTATACGAGCAGAACATGTGTTTTGGCCACATAGTTGGCGTTCTGTCCAAATATTAGGGTTTCCTCCTAGCAGCACAGCTATACGGACGCAACTCTATGGGCGGAACAAAAATGTTCCGGCCGTATAGTTGGTCGTTAATTTGTCTGTCCCTGTGAAAGAAAATTTGCAAAGGCATCGATATCTATACGACCAAAACTATACGGTCGGAATTTTTATTCCTGTCGTATAGTTGGTCGTTAAACTCTTAGTACATATGAAAAGAAATTGTATGGATGCATTGATATCTATACGACCGGAGCTATAGGGCCAGAATTTTTATTCCCGCCATATAGTTGGTCGTTAAACTCTCAGTATATATTGCAGAATTTTTTTCGATGGCAAAGATAACTATACGACCAGGACTATACGGTCGAAATTTTTATTCCCGCTGTATAGTTGGTCGTTAAACTCTTTGTGTGTATCAAAAAAATTCTGTTTCTTCGTAAACTATTTCTTTTCCTGTAACTTAGTGATATACCTTGTTTTTGACAGAAAATTGACAGTAAATATTGTCGACCAACAATAGCATGAATAAAGCAGAATTTCAAGTACTACCGAACTTCTTCTCCTCGAATGGAGTTTTCTAGCACTCTTTATTTAAGATAAACTTAAACTTAAACTAAAAACTTAACTCAAACCTTTATTTCACATGGGTTGCCTCCCATGGAGCGCTCTTTTACGGTCAATAGCTTGACCTTGATGATACTCATTTGGGCCAGATGAGTGGAACACCCACTCCAAAGTAATTGGCCTTCAAAGTGATGGCCTCCTTCTCGTCATGTTTGGCTTTCTTTTTCCTGGGAAGTGGATAACAAAAGGATCCCACGAAGGCAATTGCAGCTTCACGTTCCCTTCATGCAGATTAATCAAAGCATTAATAGTTCTTAAGAAAGGACGGCCTAAAACAATAGGAGTAGTAGCATCTTCAAGCATGTCAACTATAACGAAATCAATTAGAGCAGGACAACCTTTGATGTAAACTAAAGTGTTCTCCTTAATTCCTACAGCTTGTTTGTAGGTAGAATCTGCTAGATGCAATTTTAGTTTAGTAATTTCAAAGGAGACAAGATTTAAATTGTTAAAAAGACTCTTTGGAATTGTTGAGACGCTTGCACCTAGATCACAAAGTGCAGCTATCTCATTGGTTCCAATCTTTATCTTAATAGTAGGCTCAAATATGTAATTTAGTTTAACAGGTAACTTTTCAGTGATTTTCTTGTATTCTTCTTCAAGCTCGCGTACCTTAATTGCTACTTGATCAACAAAGTGTTGATACATAGCTTCATCGTTACCTTCACTCACCGGAGTTTTCACGTTGATCCTTTTTACGAGATCTTCAACGGTGTAGCTTAGTGAAGGAGCATTACTATAATAAAGTTCTTCAGGCTCCTCCCTTTGGATCCTCATCATTTTAAGTTCTTCAACTGGATTGGGCTCAGCTTTACCTGCAAATTTAGCTAAAATGAGAGTTTGACTCTCGGTTATCTTACCCAGCTATGCCTCAACGATCCTTGTTCTTTCTTGAAGGGCCTGCAAATCATTTTTCAAACTAATAGCTTGGTTAGATAATTTACCAAGCATAGATCATGGTTCTCTGTAATTTTAAAAGGAATATTATTTTGTTCGTTTTGTGAGTCTATGAAAGACTTAAGTGTTTCTTGGAGACTACCATTACTAGTTCCCAAATTATTGTTAGAGTTACTTGCACGACTAGCATAATGTTTCTAAAAATTAGGATTATAACTCTTCTTCCAAGCAGGGTTGTAATCATTATGAGCTACGAAGTCTATTTCTTCAATATTTGTTTCAGGTGTGGCTCTTACTTGGGTTTCCTTACCTTTAATGGCTAGTTTAAGATCTTCGTTCTCTTGTGGTGAGATAGAGTTCACCTTCTTCATGTTTGATCTTTCCACATGCCATTGGGCATGGTTGTCTTGCATATTGTCTAGCAGCTGCTTTGCTTCAGTAATATGTTTATCCATAAATGTTCCTCCAGCTGCAGTATCAAGCATAGACTTAGACACAGGATTAAGAGCATTGTAAAATAAATGGAGGATTAACCAATCTTCCATCCCACGACTAGGACAGTTTCTTAGGCATTCTTTCATCCTCTTCCATGCAAGCGCTAGTGGCTCACGCTCTTACTGTCTAAAGCTAGTAATATTAGATCGAAGTTGCATAGTCTTTGCAGGCGGGAAAAATTTAGTCATAAATAAAGAAGTACATCCCACCTATGATGTAATAGTATTTTAGGCAAATATAGCAACCATTCTTTAGCTCTCCCTCTTAGAGAGAAAGGAAATATACGCAATTTGACCGCATGAGGGTCAATGCCTTTTATACCGCATCATATCACATATTTCAGTGAAGTATTTAAGTGCATACCTGCGTCTTCAACAGTAGAGCCTCCAAATTGATTCTGTTGAACCAAACTTAAGCAATGGGGCTTAATTTCATAGTTATCAGCAGCAATTGTTGGCTGAGTAATAGGAGTATGCAAATAATCATTATTGGGAGTAGCAAACTCCCTAAGCTTCTTTTCAGCCATACTTCCTATGTTTTTGGGTTTTCTTGGATTAAAAATTATAACATTAAAAGCAAGAATTTAAAGACTAACTATTTTTTTTGGTTTATCAAATAAAGATTGAATAGCAAACTAACAAAATTAAAAACAAGAATTAAAACTAGCAAGGTTCCTAATAACCTCACCAGGGTAGCTATGCTTCCCCGGTAACGACGCTAGAAAAAGGGTTGATACCTTTGATCCGGATTACGGATGTAGTATAGCTTCTTTTTCCCTAGTAGACCTATGTTATCGAATCCTCAGGAAGCGAATGTGTAGTGAAGTTACTTTAATGGACCTTCGGGAGTTCTAGAATTCCTTTTGTGTTTTTACCGAACCAATAGCTTGCGTCTTTTTGTTGTTGTCGATGATGGAGAGAGAGGGCCTAGGGCGTTCGGTTTCACCTATAGCTGTGCAAAACATCTGATGGAAATAAAAGATAGAAATAAAGTATGCATGTACTTGTTAGAGTAAGATAAATTATATGTGGGCAGTGCATCCATAATTGCTATTGCCTCCGCAACCGCTTATATCAATAACCTACTAGTCTCATCCATAGAAGAAACAAAACTAATGATATGCACAGTGATGTCACCATTAATCCCAAGCAAATCCCTCACATACAGTCGTACTAGCCCTTCTATCACTGGGGTTCCCAACCTGCAGATTAGTCATCACTCATACTCCCTATACATGGCTAAACCCTCGGGGTCTTGGGTACCTGACAAGTCCTTAGATTGAGGCAAGAGAGGATACAATAATCATCATGTCATACAAACTAATACACGATCCCATCTATGATAAAGCACATGCACAATTGCTACATGGCTAGGCCGAATCCCTTAGCCCAAGGAGAATTACTCACACATAGAGATGAGATCAACAATCATAAAAATCTTAATGAAAATCATAAGATTGATAGAAATAGTCTTACAATGTCGCCAATCGGAGAAGAGATCTATTATTACAAGTGGTGGGATATGGCTATGGAGATGGAGAAGGGTTTGGAGATCTAAGGCGGCTTTTTGGCAGAGTCTGGCTTCTTTGGGACGGAGCGAGAGAGATGTTTTTCCGTCGCCTGAGGCTTCTTTATATAGGGGTCCCTTCACGAAAGTTGTTCTGTTTGACCTAACGGTGGCGACGCCAACTATACGACCGGAGCTATACGGTCGGAATTTTTGCTCCAGCCGTATAGTTGGTCGTTAAAGCATATGCCTTCGTTGTATGGCTCCTGGTTTCTTCTAGTTGTTGGAAATCTTGTATCTTTGACTTTAATGTAGTGATTCCCTCCTTTAAACAATATTATCTGCGTAGAAAAAATATAAAAGAAAGGATTGCATACCCCTCTAAACTTCTTGTATAAACAAGAATCACGATGACTCTTGATGAAGCCAAATGATTTGACTACCTCATCAAAGAGAATATTCTAACTTTGGGATGCTTGCCTCAAGCCATAAATGGATTTCCTAAGCTTGCATACTTTTTTAGCTTGAGCCGGATCGACAAAACCCTCGGGTTGTATCATATACACGTCCTCGGTTAAATTTCCATTAAGGAAAGTCGTCTTGACATCCATCTGCCATATCTCATAGTCGAAATAGGCTACTATAGCTAACAAGATCCGAACTGACTTAAGCATCGCCACGGGTGAGAAAGTCTCATTGTAGTCAACTCCTTGAACCTGTCGAAACCCCTTCACGACAAGCCGTGCTTTATAGATAGAAATATTTCCATCTATATCAGTTTTCTTCTTAAAGTTCCAAACTTGATTTTCATCCATGGACTTTAACTTGGATCTCATGGCTCCAAGCCACGACTCAGAATCAGATCCCACCATCGCTTCTGAATAAGTTGTCGGCTCATCACTATCCAACAGTAAGACATCATGAACACTTCACAATCTGGCCGATCTCCATGGTGTAGGTGCAGTTTCTGGTTCAACTACCATGACCATTTCAACCTCTAAGGCTTTTGCTGACTCGCTACTGGCTGGTTCCTCTCGAATTTCTTCGAGTTCCACCATACTCGCACTGACTCCCCAACTAAGAAACTCTTTCTCAAGGAAGACACCATCCCGAGCGACAAACACTTTGCCCTCTTCTCGTTTGTAGAAGTAGTAACCCAAGGTTTCCCTCAGATACCCCATGAAAATACACTTATCTGACTTGGTTGTAAGCTTGTCCAACTGAAGTCATTTGACAAATGCTTCACAACCCCAAATCTTAAGGACAGACAAACTCGCCTTTTTGCCAGTCCACATCTCATGCGGTGTATTCTTTACCGATTTTGATGGTACTATGTTTAGTATGAACGCTGCAATTTCTAGAAAATAACCCCAAAATGATAAAGGCAGATTTGCCCGACTCATCATTGACTGTACCATGTCCAACAAGGTCCGATTCCTCCGACACATTGTTTCTTTGTGGCGTTCCTATAGGAGTGAGATGGGGAACTATTCCACAACTCTTCAGATGGTCATCAAACTCATGGCTCATGTACTAACCTCCTCGGTCCGACCGAAAAAACTTTATTTTCTTGCCGAGTTGATTTTGTACCTCATTCTGGAATTCCTTGAACTTTTCAAAGGCTTCCGACTTATGTTTCATTAAGTAGATATATCCATACCTACTCAAATCATTAGTGAAGGTAATGAAGTACTCATAACCACCTCTGGCTATCGTGCTCATCGGGCCACATACATCACTATGTACTAGTCCCAACAAAAAGGGCGCCCTTTCACAACTCTTTGCAAAAGGTGTCTTTGTCATCTTGCCGAGTAGGCAGGATTCGCGTGTCTCGAACGACTCCAAGTCGAACAAAGTTATAATTCCATCATCTTGGAGCTTCTTCATGTGTTTCCAACTTATATGACCAAGCCGACAATGCCAAAAGTAAGTCATATTCAGATCATTTGGTTTCAACCTTTTCATATTTATGTTATAGACCAACTCACAATCAAGATTCAAAATAAATAACCCATCCTAGATGGGTGCAAAGCCGTGAAACATATCATTCAAATAAAAAGAACAACCATTATTCTTAATACTCCACTCATAGCCTTGTCTCATTAGACATGAGGCATAAATAATGTTTCCACTAAGCACTGGAACATAATAACAATGATTCAGCTCCATTAAGAATCCGAAAGGTAAATGAAGTTGCATCATGCCGACTTCCAACATAGCGACTCTTGCTTTTTTGCCGACTCGAATTTCAACCTCACCTCTCACCACACTTCTAGTTCTTACCAGTCCCTGCAACGAGTTGCAAATGTGAATAACTGATCCGGTATCATATACCCAAGAATTCTTAGGTGCATCAGCGAGATAAATTTCTATAACATTACAAACAAGCGTACCTGAGCTAGAATTCGCACCTCCACTCTTGGCTTTATCAGCCAGATACTTGCTGCAATTCCTCTTCTAGTGCCCATCTGCCTTGCAATAGAAGCAGGTGGATCCGGCTGCAGGAGATGGCTTAGTCCCTGAGGAAGCGCTTTGGACTGGTTGCTTAGCCTTGCCTCCCAACTTTGCCTTCTTCTTCTTAGTCCAAGAACTCTTCTTGAACTTAGCCTTATTCCGCACCATCAACATTTGACTAACGCCTTTCTTGAGATCTGCCTCAGCCTGCTTGAGCATCCCATGTAATTCAGTGAGCTTCTTATCCATACCATGCATATGGTAGTTTGATATGAACTGACCATACACACTAGGAAGAGAGTTCAGAATTATGTATGTAGCGAACTCTTCACTAATTGGGTAGCCAAGCCTTTCCAAAGACTGCATGTAACCAACCATCCTTAATATTACAACTTAGCAAAGCTTGAGAGACTTCATACCTCTCGGTCTTTGCCTGAGCCTGGAACATACTTTTGAGGCTTTCGATCATATCGTAGGCCTCAACATTCTCGAACTGCTGTTGCAAGTCCGGTTCCATGTGAGCAAGCATAAGACAGCTAATTTTCGTGGACTCATCACAAGTCCTACGGTAGGCATCGGTGGCTGCGACAGTCGCATTCTCATTCGGCTCATCTAGAAGTGGGTTTTCTAGGACATGGTCCTTTTTTCTTGTTTGAGAACAATTCTCAGATTACAATACCAGTTGGTGAAGTTAGTTCTATTTAGCTTATCTTTCTCTAAGATAGTTCTCGATGCAAAACTAGAAATCTGAGAAAGCAAAACACTTAAGACATGTATCCATAAAAGAGTAAGCATATTAAAAATTTAAAAATTGTTCTCCCACTAGAACCAACACCCATCCGATGGTTACTAAGTGATTCAGGATCCTAAATAATCAAGCCAACTAGTGAGATTTAGCATCACCGCTAGTCGTCAAGTGATCTAGGTAGACAAATCCTTATTAATCACATCTCATACGACTCATGTTGGTCGGGTGGCATCACATGCACCGACTCCCATCCGACTTTTCCCCGAGTCACACAACCATTGCGATAGACCTGTCTAGATTACCAAGTGCTTCCATTGTAAGAGTCCGACTCGAACCCACCTAGTCGGAAAGAATTGATAGCACCTCAATGAAGGAGATATGCCCTAGAGGCAAATAATAAAGCGTATTGTTTGATATATCTCTTATGTTCATAATACATTCCATATAGTGTTATAATTGTATAATACGAAATGTTAATAAACATGTGGTATGTAAACAAACCAAGTCTCCAGTTACCTCTAGCGAACTAGTTCATTGGTCATGAGGATGATCTAGGGTTTCGAGGTCATGGGCATTTATGCCAATTGACAATGAGGTCATGTCATTAGTTAAATGATGCGATAGACAAACATCCCAACAAGTTGTATCATAATGAGATCTAGTTACAAAGTTCTCCATTAATGATAAACTAAGGAAACCTCACAACCTAATTCTTAGACTGTGAGATAATGCAAATCACCATTCTAGAGGGAGCTTAGATGGTATCAAGTATCATTCCGTAACTCGATGATCAAAAAGGTGCCACTCCGGTTTCCCAAAGGGTTGTGTAGAGGAGTACATATCAAGACCAGGATTTTCCCATCCATGTAATGGATAGATACATTTGTGGCCATCTCGGTGATGTTGCATTAACGAAGCTTGCAAGCGTGTGACTGGGTCACGGAATGCAATGACATGGGAACGAGAAAACAAGTTCATCGGTAACAAGATTGAACGAAGGTATGTAGATATCATAGATCAAATCTTGGGTGAACTAGGTATCAAGTGGCAAAGGAAATGGGAAATGACGTTTATAGTTCAAACGACATTATCATCATGGAATGCACAGGGGTCATTATGGGCATCCTGGTCCCGCTATTGATCATTGATGGAGATCATGTCCGTGACATTCCCAAGCATACACTTAAGGGTACGATGAGCCAGAGATCCTCTATAAGTTGGAATCACCATTTGAAAGAGAAAAGGAAACCGGAAAAGTTTCGTGAGAGAACCGGAATCGTTCCGGGAAAGTTCTGAAGTCGTTCGGAGGAAATTGAGAGGGAACCGAAAGGTTTTTTGGGTAAAATCAGATTTTGTAATATGTATTTACATGTTAATTAATGTAATTAATATTAAATATAATATTAAAATCTAATTTTAAAGGGAATTCTACTAATGGACCAAATCCTAGGGAAAATGGCCCATGAGGGAAAACCGCAAGAGGGAAGGGCCAAGGGTCAAAGGGGACAAGGCCTAGCCACCTCATGGGGCCCACCCGGCCAGCCTAGGGCTGTGCGCGGGGTTGGGCCCACCCCTGGCCGGCCGGCCCACGGTGCCCTAAGGGCCCATGGCGCCTCCCCCTCTCTCTCTTGTTTAGTCCCACATAGGAAACCCAAGGGGGAGGGCACACCTCCCTCCGCCTATATAAAGGGGTGCCCATGGGTGGGAATAGACACACAATTTGAGATATTCTCTAAGTCATTTTACTTAGAGAATTCCTCCCTCCCTCTCTCTACATAGTTGTCTCCACGTGTTGGCGCGGTCCCAAGAAAGGACTGTTTGCGCAAGAGACGGTGCACCTGCAGCACGCCGCTGCGCTGTAGGGATTCCAAGCCGGAGATCTACTTCCGCACTCCCGGCATGGATCAAGGAGTTGGAGGTCGTCATCATACACCGTATGCGTACAAAACCTTGAGGGTGCCTCATACGATGGCATCTTGGGTGTCGTGAGCCGAAGCTGCTGCACGATGAAGATGGAGCAAGGGATGACCTCCGGATACGTCCAAAATGTATCTACTTTCCCGAACACTTTTGCTATTGTTTCTCCTCTAAACTTGTGTGATTTGGATGCAACTAACGCGGACTGATGCTGTTTTCAGCAGAATTGCCTTGGTGTCTACTTTTTGTGCAGAAAATCAACTATCAGGAAAAATCCCAGAAAATATGCCAAAAATCCTATTTCACCCGAAGACTGCAGGAGCCAAAATACGAGACGGAGAAGAGCCAGGGGTGGCCACACCACCTAGTGGCGCGGGCCAAGACAGGCCGCGCCAGGGGGTGGTGTGGGCCCCCAGGCACCCCCTCGGCCTCTCTCTTCGTCAATAAGGAGCCATCTGACCTAAAAACTTCGGGAGGGGTCGACGTTTTTCCAGAAGGAGTTCCGCTCCGCCGCCACCACCATATTCCACGAAACAGCACCAGAAACTCCGTTCTGGCACCCTACCGGGACGGGGAATTGGAGGAGATCATCACCATCGCTTCTCCATCGACCATCCATGTTTCCCCCATCTATGAGTGAGTAATCCCTCGTTGTAGGCTATGGGGATGGTAGGGATTGGATGAGATCGTTCATGTAATGGCATCAGATTGTTAGGGCATGGTGCCCTAGTATCTTTTATTAGTGCTTTATGACTTTGTTGCGACTTGTTGTGCTTAATGCTTGTCACTAGGGCCCGAGTGCCATGATTTCAGATCTGAACATGTTATTGATTCATTATGATAGTATTGTTTTTGGTCTTATCTACAATTTGTATACACACGTTGTTGTCCAGAACCAATGGCCCCGAAGTGACAGAAATCGGGATAACCAGAGGGAATGGCTTTGATGTGAGGATCACATGTGTTCACGGAGTGTTAATGCTTTGCTCCGGTGCTCTATTAAAAGGAGCACCTTAATTTCCAGTAGTTCCCTTGAGGCCCCGCTGCAAACAGGCTGGCAAGACAAAAGATGTTGTGCAAGTTCTCATTGCGAGCACGTATGACTATATATGGAACACATGTCTAGGATTATCTAGTACTTGGATGCTTTATCTTATTTATCTGTAATTGCCCTATGTTCTGATTGTTATGTGAATTGTCTTGTCCATGCAACACCCGTCCATCCATCCCTATGCCTACTGCACTCGAATCCTACTGTTTAGTGCTATTGTTACTATTGTCTTTACTTTACTACTGCTGTTACTTTGCTATTCCTACTACAAAACTATTGCTACTGATAAACTGCTGTGAGCAAGATTGTTTCTAGGTGCAGCTGAATTGACAACTCAGTTGTTAAGGCTTATAAATATTCTTTGGCTCCCCTTGTGTCGAATCAATAAATTGGGTTTCACTTCCCTCGAAAATACTGTGATACACCCCCTATACTTGTGGGTCATCAAGACTATTTTCTGGCGCCGTTGCCGGGGAGCATAGCTTTATTTATCAAGTTCACTTGGATTCTCTATTGTTCGCTGCTATCCATCCATCATGGGTAAGTCTTGTGATGGCAAGGTTCCTATTTTACCATCCACTACAAGAAGAGGTACGGTTCTAAACACCTCTGCTGCTCCTGATTCACCGTCTGTTTTGAGTAAGTTCCTTACACCACCACATACACATGCTACACACACTACTACTACTGCTGAATCTGAAACTTCTGATGCTTATGATGCTGCTTCTACTGTGCTTGACAAGAGTGGTTCATTAGGTCCTTTCCTAGATGCTACGATTGCTAGAACTATAGCTGGAAATACCAAAACTCCTAATGAAGACACTACCACACCTGTTAGTTCACCTGAGTCTAGTGAAAGTTATGATATTGAAGATGGTTATGTTGAGATGACCGATGAATTTATTAAAGAATGTAAAAACACCCATGATAGGAGCGTTGCTAAGAGTCTCCTTGAGAGGCGTACTATTAGACCCAAATTGTCTCCTGTTGCTAAGTTTGCTTCTTCTCCCATAAACATTATAGATGAAGATTATGATTTCTCTCTCGATCTATCTTACATAGCTATTGTCGAGAAAGAACCTTTTTGTGGGACTAAGAATGAAAGTGCGGTAGCACATATGAATGAACTTTCTACCATGAGTGGCTTGTTTTCTGATGATATTAAGATGCGTACTTACTTTGTGGCTAAGATTTTCCCTTTTTCACTGAAAGGAGAAGCTAAAACTTGGTTTAGTAATTTACCTCCTCGATCTATTGATAGCCATGATTGCTTGATTAGTACTTTCCTGCATAAATATTTTCCTCCTAGTGCTAGACATGCTATTTTGCAGGAACTTTTTGATTTTAAACAGGGAGAAAAAGAGATATTGCCCGAATCTTGGGCAAGGTTTTGTGCTTTGATTAATGCATAGGATGGAAGTCCATTACCTAAGAATGAGCTTCTTGATATATTTTATAATGGACTAACTGAAGAATCTAGGACATACCTAGATAGTTGTGCTGATTGTGTTTTCAAGAATAGGACTCCTAAGGAAGCTGAGGAATTAATGGCTAAAATAAGTAAGAACTATGAAGATTGGACTCCTCCTAAACAAGCTATACCTAAAGTAATTGTACACGAACCTACTATTTCGGAGCCTATTCCAACATCAAAGAAGAGGGGAGTTATTGATTTGAATGATGAAGTAATGAAGGAAGCTAAGAAATGTCTTAAGGAGAAGGGAATTAAAGCTACAGATGTCAAGAATTTACCTCCTATAGAAGAATTATGTAAGTCTATCCCCTACTCATCCACTATCAAGGTACACTCTCTCCAACACTTTGATGAGGGTGATATCCCTTACTCTAAACCTCCTGATCAATGCTTAGAAGAATTCGATATCTTTATTGTTAAGCAAGATAACTTTAATAAAAGGGTGCAAAATCATCTAATGGAAAACACTAGAGCTATTGTTGAGTTGAAAGATATTGTGGAAAGAACCTCTAATGATGTTAAAATGATTGTTAAACACTTTCAAATGGTTCAAACTCAAATAGATCAACTCGTTAAAGTGCAAAACGACTTGCTAGTCAATGCTGCTAAAGAAAAACTTGCTTATGAAATTAGAACTAGAAGTGGTGCTGCTACCCAGGATCCTCTATATCCTGAGGGGCATCCCAAAAGAATTGAGCAGGATTCTCAACAAGCTGAAAATAGTGGTTCTACTCGTAAGAAAAGGAAAAAGAAACATAAAACTATTGTAGAACCCTTTGAACCTGCTATAGATCCTAATAGTATATCTATCTCTGATGCTGAAACTGAAAGTGGTAGTGAAGAAAATGAAGTTCCTAATGAAGAAAAAGTTGAAGAACCTGAAAATCACACTAAGAATACTAAATACACCAAAGAATATTTTATTGCTAAGAAACATGGTAGTGAAAGAGAACCTTGGGTCCAAAAACCTATGCCTTTCCCTGATAAGAAACACAAGTCAAAGGAAGATGAACACTATAATAAGTTTTGTGAGTGGATGAAGCCTTTATTCTTGCAAATCCCTTTGACTGATGCTATTAAATTGCCTCCTTACTCAAAGTATATGAAGGATATTGTCTCGAATAAAAGGAAGATCCCTAATGAAGAAATTTCTACTTTGGTTGCTAATTATTCCTTCAATGGTAAGGTTCCTAAGAAACTTGGAGACCCGGGGATTCCGACTATCCCTTGCTCTATTAAGAATAGTTATGTTAGAACTGCTTTGTGTGATTTGGGAGCTAGAGTTAGTGTTATGCCTTTCTCTCTCTATAAAAGGCTTCAACTAGAAAAATTAATACCAACTGATATATCTTTGCAAATGGCTGATAAATCTACCACTATTCCTGTGGGTATATGTGAGGATGTACCTGTTCAAGTGGCTCATTATTTCTTAATATTAACTGATTTTGTTGTGCTTGAAATGCCTGAAGGTGACAATATGTCTATTATTCTTGGGAGACCTTTTCTTTATACTGTAGGAGCTGTTATCAATTGTAATCAAGGAAAGGTGACCTTCAATGTTAATGACATGGAACATACTGTGTACTTCCCCAAGAAGATTGAAAGGACTTATGGTTTGAATTCAATTGAACATGTCGAGGGCATTCAAGTTGGAGAAATATATTGTCCCATACCAAGAGAAATTTTTGAAACTATTATGATTGGGACCATTGCTATCAAGGTGGAGGTAACATAATCATTAGTGGAATACAAAGTTTTGTCTCATGTGGAATTGTTTTGGTAGCAAGACTTCATCAACCTTGTTAACAAAAGAATTTCATTGAACAAAACAATGTTTTCATTATGATTATCTCCGTTTATTTCTATCTTTTGCATTTTAGTTTTTGCTTCCGTTTAGTTTTCTTTTTTGTTGTTAGTTGCTTGCTTGTTAGAGTGTCTTAGAACTTCTGTAGTTCTAGCTTTGTTTTGTCCTTGCATCATGTTTCCAAAACAAAAAAATCTGTCTGTCAGAAAAATCATTCTTCTATTTCTGAAAAATGCCAAAAAATAAAGTGTCTCGAAAAATTCCAGAAAATTCATATTAAATTTTTGCGTGAAAAAAGGGGTAGAGGAGTACCTGGGAGGTACCATGGGGACCCACCAGGCAGGCACACCACCTGGTGGCGCCATGCCCTGGTGTGGGCCACCCCTGGCCCCCCACTAACTCTCTCACCTGCCACTTTCTTCTCTCTCCTGAGTAAGCTCCAGTTCATTGCTCAAAATCGCGTTCTTGCTGTGCTTGCTCTCGATTTTTTTTGATCTCTTTGCTCAGCCCATCTTTCTTGCTGAAATTTGGAGCATTTGCTCCCTGGTATGTGACTCCTCCCCTTGTCCAAGTAGATTTGTGTTTACTGGATTATATCTTGAGTATTTTGCTGCTGTAGGTGACTGGCTATGAGAGCTCGTAAGCTTCTTTGATGCTTAGAGATATAGTTTTGATGCATGTTTAGGCCTCTTACAAGTCCCTATGAGTAGAATCCTTCATTATATTTACTTTGCAATCACTTGTTTAATAGGTGTTTAAATTTCAGAATAACAAGCATGAACAACCATAATTTTGGAGAGATATTTGAGAGTGATGCACCTAGGAGGTCGAGGCCCTCAAGATCAGCCTCTCAGTTTAGGCCATCATACAACGAAGATCTCATTGCAACTCGTATTGGTAGTGAAAGGGATGATGCGGATGCTCACCCATCCTCTTTTCCTTGTTTTACTTTCTTACAAGCTGCAGGTATTCTTGATGATTTATTGCTACTGATTGAGAGTGTTGGTTTGACCTCATATATGCAAGATGAGAGTGCGCAATACGCTATGCTCACCAAAACTTTTGTTGAGAGCTTCACGTTTAATAACATATCCTATCAGTCGACTGTCTCTTTTAAAATCTATAATCTGCCCTTCACCATGCCTTTGGAGAGATTTTGCAGTATTGTCGGTGTACGCATGATAGGGACCGTGAAGAAAATTCAAGGGCGACCCGCTGATTAGTTGGAGCTTTACCGAGGGGTGACCAATGATGATGACCGCGTGGCGCAACACGAAAAGATAAGAAATATCCAACTCCCCGCTCTTAGATACTTCGCATATTATCTTGCTACTAGTGTATTGGGTAGGGAGAACACAAGTAATATCTCCAACTATCATTTAGCATTCCTCGCTGCTGCGCTTAACAATGATACTCGGTACAATCTTGGCTCGCTTATTGCTCGCCGCCTAGCTTCTAGTGGGCCTATCTATGGGGGCATCATTGCCTCGCGTATAGTCAATGCATTAGGTCTTTTAGTGGATCCCAATGATGTTATACTGGCACCACAGAGGCTTGACCTTGTTGCTATGAAAACTCATCACTTTGTCACTGCTACTTCTGATTTGGACAATCCAGTATATAGGATGCTTTTCACTGATGGGGATGAAAGGGAGATCCTTTTGCCACAACCTTCTTTGTTTAGTGTTCACAGGAGACCGTGGTCGCGCTCCAAGGAGGAGGTGGAAGAGCAACTTCGCTTGCTGGGTTTCCACGAGCAGCACCAGGAGGATGTGCCCTCCTATGATTACTCCGCACATTATGGAGGGACGTACTCGAGCTCGCACCAAGACGAGGATACCTCTTCGTCATACCAGGGTGACACTTCATCCTGCCTAGCTTGGGATTCATACCCACTTAGGCCAAAATCCTAAGCTTGGGGGGAGGTACGCCGACACCGCACTCATCTCCATATCATGTTGCGTCGGTACTTTGTATATTCATGTTTTTGTTCTCTTTTTAGTTTTTGTTCTCCTTTTGCTTTTGCTTTCTAAAACACAAAAAGACCAAAAATATTTCTGTTGTTTCTCTTTGGTTTGCTTCTTCTTTTTGTCTTGGTTTGTTTTTTTCCTTTTTGCTTTGTTCGAACTATTTGAAAAACCGAAAAAGATTTTGCTTTGCTTGTTTTTCCCTTTTGGTTCTTGTTTAAAAATCGAAAACACCAAAAATATTTGTCGTTCTTCTTTGGTTTTGTGAGTTTGCTACAGGGTTCAGCAGTCCTCGGTGGAATATTGGTTTCATATTATTATTCAAGCCACACAAGTGAAGAGCAATAATGAGGATTAATGACAACTTGAGGCATGGTAAGAGGCTAGTAACGAACTCTATTTGTTTTCATTTTTGTACATATACTCATCACTGTCGGCATGCTTAGTCCGTTCATGTAGGGTGTATGTTATCTTTGGATGCTTAGTAGTTCTTGATTTCTTATGATTAGCTCCAGCTCGCTAATAGTTTGTAGCATGTCTTATGAATGTTTGCTTGCATTGCTCTATTCATAAATTGGTATGACACCGTGGTATCCTCCTCTGAATGCTTCATTTGATTGACTTGGCACATGCTCACGCATGCACATGACTATAATAATCAGTTAAGTCTCGATGAATTATTTTGCCTTGAGGATCTTGAATCACTTTCATGCCATGAGTAGTCCTGTTTTGTTGCAAGCATGATAATGACAGCTATTGCTCTCTCGTTTGTCGCTCCCTTACTATTGCTAGCCTTCACTTTTACTGAGTATGTTTTTACTCAAGTTCCCAACTCCCAAAACCAAATATTTCCAAAGTGTCCACCATACCTACCCATTAGCATCATTTGCTACTTTCGTGCATATTCAATATGCCTTGTTTTCTTCCGAATAAAATGTTTGCTTGTTATGAGAAAGTTAGTTAGTAAAGCTCTCACGAACTTGATGGCACACTTTATTTTCTTGCACTTAATAAACCTGAACCATTGCGTCCTTCTTTGTTGCGTATATGCTTGCGCTTTATGAGTTGAAGTTAGCAGAACCATGTATCATGGGGACCGCTTTCAACACATCATTGGTACTTAGTACCTAGTTGATATCATGTTCTTTTGCTTATGGTTCCCGGTGGTGTGAAATAAAAGTGGAACTTGTAAGATCATGGAGTTTGTATGTATGTTAGAGAAACGCCTGGGCCGCTAGCCTAAGCCATGCCTAATCATGGTGGAAACTTGCAGCATAACCATAATGAGCATTCTATGAAGCATCCTCAATAAAAATCTATGCATATAGTAAATAAAAAGATCGCTGAGATGCTCATTGTCTGCTTGCCTTGTCATTTTGATTATGGGATAGCTCCCATGTCATGTGCAAGGGGTACCCCGTTGGCGGTTCTCTATGATACGTATATACTTACAATGACAAGAGCTTACTTGTGACTGAAGTTGAGTAGCGTGAGGATCGGTCTTCGTAAGTAAGGGGCATGAGACTTCGATTTATAACTTGTCAAGCATATCCTCTTAGTTGTGTCACTTTCACCTTAACCACATTAAAGATTCTTATGATAGGGCAATGAGAGCTAAAAGATAACGAGTACCATACTTTCAGCATTTGGAAGCCTTTCAAATTATTTAAAACCTTTTCTTGTTGAGTCTCCATACATTCTCCGAGCATTTTCTTGAGAGCATAGTTGTCATTCTTTGTGCTTGTCCCATTACTTGATTATTTGTGTTATGACTTTGATTCTTGTATCCTTGATATCTTTACTTCTAGTCATCACTTGAACTTCAGAGGTGCCTTGACATTCACAATCAAAGGCATGCGAGATACCACTCTATCATACCTTTTTATGAGCATTGTAATGTTGCTTATGTTTATGCTTCATGCTACTTATTATTTTTGAGTTGGAATCTATTCATAGCTTGCATTGACTATTAAGTAGACTCAGTAGCATACTCTTTATTATGAATTGCCTAAGTAGTTGGTCACATGCTGAGAATATATACAGCATATGAAACAAATGTGTTCGTGAAAGTTCTTTTATCGCACTCAGTTTTCAACTGAATTGCTTGAGGACAAGCAATAAGCTAAGCTTGGGGGAGTTGATACGTCCAAAATGTATCTACTTTCCCAAACACTTTTTCTATTGTTTCTCCTCTAAACTTGTGTGATTTGGATGCAACTAACGCGGACTAATGCTGTTTTTAGCAAAATTTCCTTGGTGTCTACTTTTTGTGTAGAAAATCAACTATCAGGAAAAATCCCGGAAAATATGCTAAAAATCATATTTCACCCGAAGACTGCAGGAGCTAGAATATGAGACGGAGAAGAGCCAAGGGTGGCCACACCACCTGGTGGCGCGGGCCGCGCCAGGTGGTGGTGTGGGCCCCCTAGGCACCCCCTCGGCCTCTCTCTTCTCCTATAAGGAGCCTTCTGACCTAAAAACTTTGGGGGGTTCGGCATTTTTCCAGAAGGAGTTCCGCTCCGTCGCCACCACCAGATTCCACGAAACAGCACGAGAAACTCTGTTCTGGCACCCTGCCGGGACGGGGAATTGGAGGAGATCATCACCATCATCATCACCATCGCTTCTCCATCGACCATCCATGTTTCCCCCATCTATGAATGAGTAATCCCTCGCTGTAGGCTATGGGGATGGTAGGGATTGGATGAGATCGTTCATGTAATGGCATCCGATTGTTAGGGCATGGTGCCCTAGTATCTTTTATTAGTGCTTTATGACTTTGTTGCAACTTGTTGTGCTTAATGCTTGTCACTAGGGCCCGAGTGCCATGATTTCAGATCTGAACATGTTATTGATTCATTATGATAGTATTGTTTTTGGTCTTACCTACAAGTTGTATACACACGTTGTTGTCCGGAACCAATGGCCCGCAGCACCGGAAGATGTTTTTGTGCCGCCTGCACCAATTGGAGAGGAAGCTAATGATAATGATCATGAAACTTCAAATGAAGTTACTGCTGAACCTCGCAGGTCAACGAGGGTTCGTACCACTCCTGATTGGTATGACTCTGCTTTGAACGTCATGTTGGTAGACAACGCTGATGACCCTGTGACGTATGAAGAAGCTATGGTGAGCCCAGATTCCGACAAATGGCTAGAAGCCATGAAATCCGAAATGGGATCCATGTACGAAAACCAAGTATGGACTTTGGTGGACTTACCGGATGGCCGTAAGGTTGTCGAGAACAAATGGATTTTCAAGAGAAAAACAGATGCTGATGGTAATGTTACCGTCTATAAAGCTCGACTTGTCACGAAAGGGTTCTGACAAATTCAAGGAGTTGACTATGATGAGACTTTCTCACCAGTGGCGAATCTAAAGTCTGTGAGGATTTTGTTAGCAATTGCTGCACATTTCGATTATGAGATTTGGCAGATGGATGTCAAAACGGCGTTCCTTAATGGTGACATTGAGGAAGAGTTGTATATGGTACAACCCAAGGGTTTTGTCGATCCTAAAGATTCTGACAAGGTATGCAAGCTTCAGCGCTCCATTTATGGACTGAAGCAAGCATCCCGGAGTTGGAATCAACGTTTTGATAAAGTAATCAAAAACTTTGGATTTATACAAACTTATGGAGAAGCTTGTATTTACAAGAAAGTGAGTGGGAGCTCTGTAGCATTCCTAGTACTATATGTAGATGACATATTGTTGATTGGGAATGATATAGAACTTCTTAATAGCGTCAAAACCTATTTGAATAATAGTTTTTCAATGAAGGATCTTGGCGAAGCGGCATACATTCTAGGCATCAAGATTTATAGAGATAGATCAAGACGCCTAATAGCGCTTTCACAAAGTACATACTTGGACAAAGTTCTAAAGAAGTTTAGAATGGAAGATAGCAAGAAAGGGTTCGTGCCCATGTTGTCAGGTAAGACCTTGAGTAAGACTCAAAGTCCAGCTACAGCAGAAGATAGAGAGAAAATGAATAATATTCCCTATGCCTCGGCCATAGGTTCTATCATGTATGCCATGCTGTGTACAAGACCGGATATAGCACATGCTGTTAGTTTGACTAGCAGATATCAAAGTGATCCTGGAATAGAGCACTGGACAGCGGTCAAGAATATCCTAAAGTACCTAAATAGGACTAAGGATATGGTTCTTTCTTATGGAGGTGATGAACAACTTGTTGTAAACGGTTACACCGATGCTAGTTGGAACACCGATCCGGATGACTCGAAGTCACAATCGGGATACGTATTTATTTTGAATGGTGATGCAGTGAGCTGGAGGAGTGCGAAGCAAAGCGTTGTGGCGAAATCTTCAACTGAATCGGAATACATAGCTGCTTCGGAGGCTGCACAAGAAGCCGTTTGGATGAAGGAATTCATTACTGAACTTGGCGTGGTTCCCAGTGTGTTGGACCCGATGGCCATCTACTGTGACAACACAGGTGCCATAGCTAATGCACAGGAGCCAAGGTCACATAGCAAGCTGAAGCACATCAAGCTACGTTTCCACGCTATTCGCGAGTATGTTCGAGATGGTGACATAAAGATTTGCAAAGTACACACTGATCTGAATGTGGCAGATCCGTTGACTAAACCTCTCCCTAGGGCAAAGCATGACCAACACCAGAACGCCATGGGTGTTCGGTATATTACCATGTAATCTGGATTATTGACTCTAGTGCAAGTGGGAGACTGTTGGAGATATGCCCAAGAGGCAATAATAGAAGTGATTATTATTATATCTTTGTGTTTATGATGAATGTTTACATCCCATGCTATAATTGTATTATTAGGAAACACTAATACTTGTGTGTTTTGTAAACATATGAGAGTCCCTAGTAAGCTGCTTGTTGAACTAGCTTATTGATTGATTGATGATCATGGTTTCCTGATCATGGACATAAGGATGTGATTAATAACAAGATTATATCATTAGGAGAATGATGTAATGGACACACACCCATAGTAAGCGTAGCATAAGATCAAGTCATTAAGTTCGTATTGCTGTAAGCTTTCAAATACATAGTAACCTATTCCTTCGACCATGAGGTTATGTTAATCACCATCACCAGATGGATACTTTGATGACATCAAACGCTGCTTCGTAACTGGGTGGTTATAAAAGTGTCATTGGGTATTCTGAAAGTATGTGTTGAAGCGCATGAACCAAGATTGGGATTTGTCCATCCATATGACGGATAGATATGCTCTGGGCCCTCTCGGTGGAATGTCATCTAGTTAGCTTGCAAGCATGTGACTGGGTCACAAGAGATGACATATCACGGAATGAGTAAAGAGTACTTATCAGTAACGAGGTAGAACTAGGTATGGAGATGCCGACGATCAAACCTCGGATAAGTATAGTATCGCGAGACAAAGGGAATTAGTTTTGTATGTAAATGGTTCAATCGATCGCGAAGTCATCGTTGAGTATGTGGGAGCCATTATGGATCTCCAGGTCCCGCTGATGGTTATTGATAGGAGATGTGTCTCTATCATGTCTGCATATTCACGAACCGTAAGGTGACACACTTAAGGTTCGAAGTTGTTTTAAGTAGATATGGAATATGCGTTGGAGACCGAATGTTGTCCGGAGTCTCGGAATGGATCCGGGACATCACGAGGAGATCCGGAATGGTCCGGAGAATAAGATTCATATATAGGGGATCATTTTCTGAGTTAGGAAATGTTCAGGAGTGTTTGTATGAGGATTCTAGAAGGTTTCGGAATGTTCCGAAAGGTTCTAGAAGATATCTTGGAGTTTGCTTGAAAATCAAGATAGGGATCAAGGAGTCCTGGTGGGTCAAGACAAGGAGTCGTGGGGGAGGAGGACTCCTCCTCCCACTCCCCAATCTGCCGGCCTAGAGGAGGGGAGTCCTACAAGGACTCCCCCTCCCCAAGGCGCCCTCCCCCCTTAAATAGAAGGGCAGGGGCGCCCCCTCCTCCCTTGCTCCCATAATACCCAATCTCTGCCGCCTCTCTCCTCCACCTTTCTTCTGCACAGGCATAGGCGAAGCCCTGCAGAATTCTCTACTCCACCACCACCACCACACCGTTGTGCTGCTGGGATTCCGTGGAGAAGATCTACTACCTCCGCTGCTTGCTGGAACGAGGAGAGGAAGATCAGCTTCGACTCTGCACGTGTGACCAACTGCGGAAGTGCTGCCGAATCGCGGCGCCGGAAGGATCGTCCACTTGACCGACTGCGGAAGCGCTGCTGGAACGCGACGCCGGAAGGATCGTCCACACGATCTTGAGATCGGCAAGTGATCGACCACATCAACCACGAGATCTAATCTCGTTAACGCTTTCGGATCTACGAGGGTTAGTTCCTATCTATCTCGTTGCACATGTCTAATAGATTAGATCTTGGCTTTTATCTAGATTAGATCTAGGTTTTGTTCGTTCTTGCGGTAGAATTTTTTTGTTTTCCATGCTACGAACCCATCAGGAATGGCATCACCATGCCCATGACAAGTGGAACAGAGTCATAAGCCGACTTTCACATTAGTCTAAGTTGTGTGTTAAGCACAACCTCAACGATCAAGGACAACTAGTATGAACAACATGAATATATAGTTCCACAACCGAATCACATATTCAATGATACATATCAGTAGTTCATACAAGGATAATAACTTTATGAATACATTGGGAATAGCATCACACATGATTGCCTCTAGGGCATATTCCCCACACGCATGTCCAACAGGATTGGGTAGCCTGCTTCTCACATCGCTTGATCCTCGGATGCACAGCGAGCGTTGCCCAAAGCCATTCGTGGCGGCACCATCTCCGGGGAACCTATCCACGTTAGGCGCTCGGTGGATGGAAAGAACGGGAGAGGAGGCGGGGAGGAGAGAATGCATCGAAGGAAAGGAGGAAGAAGGGGTTTTAAACACCAAGCGGCCATTGAATGCGAGTGGGGCGCGATAGGCGAGGAGGAAGACGTGGCGGATGGGACACATCGGCTGCTCGCCTGCAAAAGGATGATCGGCGGGGCATCGCCATTATTGGGGGCGCGAAAGGCGAGAATGAAGATGGACCGAGCTTAGGCAGCCGCTGACGCTAACATGGGTGGCCCACGACGACCAGCAGTTTCGCGCGCCCTCTTGTTTTCTCCTTCCCGCCAGAAAGATGGCATTCGGTGCCCCCGCTCCGTGGATTGAGTTCGGTCTGAGGGTGCCGGATAACAAAGTGGGTCGCGCTGGCGCCAAATACATTGGTGGGGACGGGGTGTCTTGGTGTGAATCCGAGCGCTGGCACTCCCGGTAGCCCTTTAGGACCCCCGAGTGGAGATGCTCTAAGTGGCTGAGATTTTCCATTTGCACGTGGGTTGTAATTGAGTTTTCCCCATTGAAAGTTGACCGCGTCTAGACACATGTTCATGCCTGTTGGATTTTGCATCGTAATTTGTGTTGGCTCTGAGTTACCAGTAGGTTGCAACGGATAAAGAATTAAGTTAAAGTTCGATCAACTCTAGGACCATTGGATTCCATCATGATTTCTGGTTCCTATGAGTTGCAACCGAAACTTTTGGTTGCAAGTTTTCTGCAGTTGAGTTTTGTCGAGTTGCAAGCGGGGTGCGATTAGAGAAAAATGTTCATGATTGTTGAATTTATGTCGTGATTTGTGTTGACTTCGAGTTGGAACTGACACTTTTTAGTTGCAAGTGGATTATAACTAAGACTTTTACTGGCAAGTGGATTGCGACTAAGATTTTTCGAGTTGAAAGTGAATTGCAACTAAAGAAAAATGTTTATCACCATTAAATCTGAAACATTATCCGTACCAAACTACAAATAGAGGTACTCCCTCCAATCCATATCAATTGACTCAACTTCGTCTATCTAAAACTAAAGCGATATCTACACATGCGTATCTAAATAAATTTGAGCTAATTAAGTTGAGTAAACCCATGTATTTAGAGAAGCCCGGGAAAAAGTAACATGATAGAATCAATCACGCGGTCCAAGTCCGTTATAGTTAAGCCCAACGAAAGTAACTATACGTGAAAATAGCATACAGAAGATGCTCAAAAGAAAATAGCCTACAAAATATAAGACATCACAAGACATCCTGTAACTGGACAGTGGGACGAGGAGACAATCAGGAATATTTTTGATCCACAAGATGTTAAAGATATTCTCTCCATACCGCTGAGACAAGGTATGGTGGATATAGTGGCATGGCATTTTGATAAAAGGAAGTGTTTTCGGTTCGCTCGTGTTACCAGCTTGGAGTACGCCTCCGGGATCATAACATGCAGAGGGACGTGAGCTCGTCGTCTGCAATAGCTGAGAGATCGCTATTGTGAAAGTCTATTTGGAATTGAACTTGCCTGGTAAAATTCTGATTTCCTTGTGGAAACTGGCTCATAATAGTTTGCCAACGTGTATGAATATCAGGAGGAAGAGAGTTGATCTCGATACGATCTTTCCAATGTGCTATAGGGCACACGAGGATGGTGGCCACCTCTTCCTAAAATGTAAGAAGGTGCGGCAAGTGTGGAGGGAGCTTTTGATGGACGATGTTCGTTTGAAACTGATGGAACTGTCTAATCCTCTGCTGATGCTGGAATCTATACTGGCCTTAGAGAATGAGAAGAAGATACTAGCATGTATCTTGTTGTGGGATCGATGGGACGCTACAAACAAGGTCAATGCTGGAGAAGCTGAGCGACCAATTGCTATAGTCTGTAAGCTGGTGCAGAAACATGCCATTGAATTTAATCAAGTTCAAGTAAAGACCAGTTCTGGAGATACGCCTGTACGGCAAGCACATCAGCTAGTCGAAGAACAGTAGAGAAGACCCGAGCAGAATCATGTGAAGGTAAATACGGATGCTGCCTTCTGGGAGCCGCTCGGGATGGGGGCATAGGGTTTTATTGCTCGAGATGATCATGGCGAGTTTGCCGCCACAGCAGGTAAACTGAGACACCTGCGTTCTGCTCTTCAAGCTGAAACCGAGGCTTGTGCCCCTGCAGTGGAAGGCGCGGCGGCGCTCGGTTTGCACAGGGTGGTGTTCGAGTCGGATTCGCAAACCTTGGTAGGGGATCTTAACTCCAGCAGTCATGATCTGTCAGACACTGGGGTTCTCCTCCGAGAGATAAGGAGCGTGTGCTATGAATCTTTTGAATTTTTCAAGTTTACGCACTGCCGTCGGGTTTGTAATTAGTATAGCTCATACTCTCGCTAGATTTGCATCTCAGGGAGAGGAGTGTGTTGGTTGAGCTGATGTTGCCCCAGAATTTGTATCTGTTCTTGTTCTGTTCTTGTTGCCAGCGAAGCTGCTCTGCACTATATTCACGTCAGAAAAAATCGCACGATCACATAGGACGTTTAGCTAGCACTGTTTTTGGCACATGGGCACATGTGTTCTTGTTTTTTTTTAAAGACTTGTACTTTTATGTCTCTAAAAATTCTGAAAATAAATATATAACTAGATATATACATCTAAAATTACGAATACACAAAATACAATTCTTTGATAAAATATACGTATTTGTAGTTTTATTTATTGTCAGATTTTTTCTATAACCTAAAATAAAGTGATTTTGTACTGAAATTTCCTAAAAATATATGGACCATATATATGTATTCCCAAGTTTTTTTAGAACTAAAAAAGTACTATCTTTTAATTTTTTGGGAAATCTACTCTCAGATCATTCCGAGAAATACAAAACCTGGCGGATTTGTGTGTGGAGTACGCTGTCTCACGCGTGGTGCTAAACACGAAATGAAGCCAGCTACGTACCAAATTGAAAATTCAAAATATTGTGTAGATCAAACCAGCCGTTCGATTTAGGATCTGTATTCACCGTTAGGCTAGTCATGATGAGATCTTTAAAACTAGATCCTAGGTTGATATGTTTCGACGAAATTTTTTCGAAATAAAAAGTTACTCACCCCTAACACGTGAGTTACCCATGTCATAGTATGCAAATTATCCACCTTATAACATATAACTTATCCACCATATAAATGGATTGGGTTGATGCGATTTCACATTCTCACGTGGAGTAACTGAAGGAGTTATGACCTAGAGGCAAATAATAAAGTGTATTATTTGATATATCTCCTATATATTCATAATACGTTTCATACTGTGCTATAACTGTGTTAATACGAAATGTTAATACACATGTGGTATGTAAACAAACTGTGTCTCTAGTTACCTCTAGTGAACTAGTTCATTGGTCATGAGGATGGTCTGTGTTTCAAGATCATGGGCATTTATGCCAACTGGCAATGAGGTCATATTATTAGTTGACTAACATGATAGACAAACATCCGACCGTTATATCTTATCTAGTTACAAAATTCACCATTGATGATAAAACAAAGAGAACCTCGCAACCTGATCCTTTGACTGTGAGGTAATACAAATCACCATTTCGGAAGAAGCTTAGATAGTTATCAAGAATCATCTCGTAACAGGGTGATCAAAAAGGTGCCACTCAGGTTTTTCGAAGGGATGCGTAGAGGAGTACATATCAAGACCAGGATTTGTCTAGTCCATGTAACGGACAGATACATGTGGCCATCTCGGTGATGTTGCATTGATGAAGCTTGCAAGCATGTGACTAGGTCACGGAATGCAACAACATGAAAACGAGAAAACAAGTTCATCGGTAACGAGACCGAACTAAGGTATGGAGATACCGAAGATCAAGTCTCGGATGAATTAGGTATCGAATGACAAAGGGAATGAGGAACGACTATCTCACGGTTCGAGCAATTGTATTCGTGAAACGCACGGGGTCACATGGCCATCCAGATCCCTCTGTTGATCATTGATATGAGAGTGGTCTCTGTCATGTCCGGGGTGTTTCCGAACCGAAGGATGTCACGCTTAAGGGTAGGGACGCTTAGGGTGGATGAGGTATCGTATGAGAAATAGAGAGAGAAACAGGAATTATTTCGGTAACATCCGATGGAGATCGGAAGGGGTCTAGAAGGTGTTCCAGAGTAAAGGAATAATATAATATGTGTATTTAAATATTAATTGGAGAATTAATATTAAATATATATTTTATTTTATATTTAAAAGGCTCCATATTGCTAAATGGGCCTCACCCGAAGGGAGGCCCAATAGGGCAAGGCGCATAGGGAGTGGGGGCTGGCCGGCCTAGGGCTGATGGGTGATGACCCACAAGTATAGGGGGTGTATCGCAGTATTTTCGATAAGTAAGAGTGTCGAACCTAACGAGGAGCAGAAGGTGCTGGCTAGTGGTATGGATCAGGAATTCTCTACAAATACTTAGCAAACAGATTTTTAGGGGGTTTTGATAAAGCAAGTAAACAAAGTACGAGTAAATAAAATACGGTAGGAATAAATGCAGCAAGTGGCCCAATCCTTTATGCAGCAAAGGACAAGCCGATTGTATTACTTAAGATGACCAAACGTTCTCGAGGACACATGGGAAGACTGTCAAGTGCTTTCGCTTCACATAGTTGATCAATCTTCTTTAGCTTGCTAAGTGTTGTGTGGGTGAACCCGTGCTAATGTGCCGACCTTCCTAGGACTAATACATACTTGTGATTATACCCCTTGCAAACATCCATAAGTACAAGAAAGTAATTAAGGTAGAAATCTAACCACAGGTTTAAACTCTAAGATCCTTACGTGCCTTGTGGAATGGTTTCCTAACGGGGGTTCAGGTTTCTGTCACTCCTGCAACCCCTACGATTAGTAGCCAAATACACAATGCATTCCCCTAGGCCCATATAGGTGAAGTGTCATGTAGTTGACGTTCACATGACACCACTAGAAGAAGTACACCACAACTTAAATATCAAACTATTGAATCTTTCTCAACACAACTCCACTACTAATAACATGACTGCTCCCATGTCCTCAAGAATAAAACGAACTACTCATAAGACATCACATGGATCATGATCAGAGATGAAATAATGATGTATAACAATCTGAACATAAAAAATAATTCAATGGTTCACTCAATAGCATTAACTACAAAGAGTAATCAACACCGGGAAAATTTCCCCTAAGAACTATGCAAGATTCAACTCAATTGTTACAGCAATATGGAGATGGTGATGAGGGTGCTGATGGTGATGATGGTGGTGATGATGATGATGATGATCCCGATGAAGTCCAGCTTGATGGTGGTGTAGATGGCGACGATCTCCCCTCTCCGGGAAGGAATTCCTCCGGCATAATTATGTCTGTCGGAGAGATCTTTCTCTCTCGGTGTTTTCTGCCCTGCAGAGGCGGCAGAATCTTTCTGTGGTTGCTCTCCGAGTCTTAGGGTTTCGGAAGGATAATATACGCCAGATGGGAGAGCCATGGGTGGACCAGGGCGGCCACACCACCTGGTGGCGCGGCCTAGGGTGGCCCGCGCCAGGGGGTGGTGTGGGCCCCTGTGGCCCATCTCCAGCCCTCCTTCTGGCTTCCGTCGTCTTTTGGAAAAATAGGATTTTCTATTTATTTTCCCGGATTTTCTGATCTTCGCGAATTTTGCCTCCAAATAGCACCTTTTCCATCAGAATCCTGACTGTAGCGGTCCATGTTTAAAAAGTCATCAACCATGCAAAAATAGATGAAATAACATAAGTATCATCTCTTAATACGAAATATATCAATGAATAACAGTGAATTATGACAAAGAATAGTGATGCAAAATGGACGTATCAACTCCCCCCAAGCTTAGACTTCGCTTGTCCCCAAGCAAAATTGAGCTCAATAAACATGGCCTCAGGTTTATGGAGTGAAGAGTCTATAAAATAGTACGGATAAGAAGCATCACATTCATCAATACATAGATCATAATAGCAGACAACTCACTATTATATAACTCAACTTGCAATAAGTGAAGGAAACACAATAAAGATACATAAAGTGAATCATAATTGGTAATGGCAAACTTAGCTCTTGGTCGAAGAATAGTTGATAATTTGCTGGAGTTCACAAATAACTGGTTTTTCAATGAAAGCTTTCAAAGTAGTAAACACCTAGATAAGAACAATGTGCAAAACAAGGAACATAAGAAACATGATTGAATAAATCATAATATGAATGAATGAAACACCACAACTCAAAATACTTGCCGAGATAGAAGGGAATAGGTTTACTGACTCAACTAAAAAGTAAAAGAAAGGCCCTTCGCAGAAGGAAGCAGGGATTGCAAGTCTCATAAAGAGCTCCCAAAAATTATGATACTTACTAGCTTCCAGCTCTCATTGCCCCTATCATAGGCATCTTTAGGTGATTTAAGGTTAAAGTGATCAAGTATGAGGATATGCTTGACAAGTTGTAAATTGAGAATCTCATGTCCCTTGAATACGAGGGCCTCTCCTCATGCTACTCAAGTTTAGTCACCGGTAAGTTCTTGTCATCGTAAGCATATGTGTATCATAGAGAACCGCCAACAGGGTACCCCTTGCCCGATGATACGGAAGAATCCCCATATCAAAATGACAAGGCAAGCAGACAAAAAGCATCTCAGTAATCTTCTTATTTACCATGGGAATATGGTGCTTTTTTCTCTCTTTCCTCTTTTCATAATCTCTTTTTTTTCTCAATATCGTACTCTTTTTTTATAAGAAGAATGCTTCATAGATGCTCGTTATGGTTACGCTGCAGGTTTCCACCATGTTAGCATGGATTAGACCAGCGGCCCAGGCATTTCTCTAACACACATGCATAACTCCATGGACTTACAAGCTCCCCTTTCATTTCACACCAACGACATCCATAGACAAAAGAACATGATATCAACTAGGTACAAAGTACTAGTGCAATGTTGAAAGTGTTCCCCATGACAGCATGGTTCTGCTAATTCACAACTTACAAAGCACAAGCATATACGCAACATAGGTGAGCACAATGGTTCAAGTTTATTAAAGGCAAGAAAGTAAAGTGTGCCATCAAGTTCGTGAGAGCTTTAATCACTACTTTTCACATAACAAGTTTAATTTGGGAGGTAGATAAAACAAGAATTTACTTGGAATAGCAATAGTGCTAATAGGTAGGTATGGTGGACAAAATGGCATGGTTTTTGGCTTAAGGAAGTGGATGCACGAGAAGTATTCCCTCTCAGTACAGGTTTTTGGCTAGCAAGGCTGGGTAGCAAGTATAAGAGTTGAAGGAAACAAACAAACATACAAGTGATAAAAACAAACATGCAATCTTCCTCGGAAGCACAAAAGATCTTAACTAGAGAATACTAGACTTATAAGCAAATCAAGAAAGAAAGATGATGAAATTATATTTTCTTTAAAGTACTTTTATCTTTTCATTCAACTCTTCAAAAAAAAGTGTTGCTACTGACCGACCCAGGTTTACCAAAACCAACTAAATTAACTCAATGATCCCAAAGTGATACCAATAATAACAACAAGATCAACCATATAACCACGAATTGAAAACTAATATAAGCTATGCAAAAGAGTAAATGATAGAACTTCTCATTAATATTCCATAACGGCAACTCACACCAAGGGATACGTATCTAACGAGAGAGGGACACTTCCATAATGCAAACCATCCTACATAATAACTTCTCTATTCATGATATGACTCTACTAAAAAGGTAAAAAGATAGAAGATAGTGATGTGATACCGCGGCACTCCCCCAAGCTTGGAACAAACCAAGGGGATGCCAAACCTGATGACGAATTACTCCTTTGGTGGTGGTGGTATCCTCTCGATGAGCTTCTTGACCAATTTCCCCAAGTCCTCAATCTCTAAGGTGAGGATACGAATCAACTCCGAGTTGTGCTCGATGCGGTGCATGATCATGTTAGATTGTGGATCCCAGCTCTTGCGATTCTTTTTCCGTTCTTCCCTCTTGGAGTCTTCTTTTCCTGCATGGTTATGGGTAAAGGTATGGAAGGGACTCTTGGTGCTTGGAGAAGGTGTCCTTGGTGCCAAACAGTGACGCAGAGGTTTCCCTCCAGTTGACATCCGTGCAGTCCTTCTGATCCTGGCATGGTTCGCCACCACTCCAATGCTTGCAATGGTAGTGCCGGTGTGCTTTGCCTCCTCTTCACCTTCACTCTTGATCTCCTTCTCCTGCCCGGGGTCTTGGAGATCTTCCTCCATAGGATCCTTTCCTTTATCCTTGGCGGACACCATTGTGCTTTTAAGCTTTCAAAGAATAGTTCCTGGCAGAAACAGATCAAAACAAAAACACGACGAAAACACGATATACGAACCTCGGGGGATCCGGGGGATTATATATTACGAAGTTTCAAAACAAAAGGAAGGTACTGGGAGAAAACGAGTCGGAGGCGGAGTCCGGGGTGGACTCACCACCTGGTGGTGCGGCCTGGGGTGGGCCCACGCCACAGGGTGGTGTGAGACACCCTGGCTCCTTTTTCGTCCCTCTTTCGCTTCGTAGCTTTCCTTATTGACTAAAAACTGCAAAAATATAGCTGGATAGTATTTTTGTGGAATTTTTCTTACCAGAACTGTTACCTATTTGAAAACGGAGTCTGCAGGTATCTGAATTTGGTCCTTGATAGATTCTTCTGGAGTCACCACTTGAATAACATCAATATCTTCATCTTCATACACATATTACTTGAGTCATGAAACCTTTCACTTCCTTATTACACCATTAACTCCACTACCTGGAAATTTCTTTCACACAGTTCTCATAAGCAACATTAGTATAAGTGAAGTGATAAAACCTTTTGAGTCCAAATTCATCTGAAAACCATCAAAACATAAGCTACTGTAGCAACTCCTTCTGAAAACCCAAAAAGAATTCAAAAGGAAATCGAATAAAGAACAAATGCAAGAGTGGCAAAATCTGTCAAAACAGACCAGCAGGTAAAGATCAATTTTTTCGAAAATCTTCTATTGCTCAAATCAAAAAGTGAAAAACTAACGAAAGTTAAATAACAACTTGGGTCAGAAGCACAAAAAAATACAGCTCAATCCGACATACAGAGATCTCTCACAAATTTTTACGGTGAAGCACAAAAATCTGTTTCGGGACAGCAACTTCCCCAAATCTTACTTCTCTCTCATTAGAGGTTGATTTTGACACAAAAACCAAACAAAAAGGATAAGGAGAGGTTATTACCAAAGTAATAACTTCCAAGACTCAAAGAAGAACAAACAAACTGAAAGAAAAAATAAATTGGGTTGTCTCCCAAAAAGCTCTTTCTTTATAGCCATTAAGATGGGCATGATAATTTTGAAGATGCTCACGTAAGAATATGAATTGAAGTGAAAGAGAGCATTAGGAAGAAAAAATACACATGTTTAAGTCTAACCCACTTCCTATGCAAAGGAATTTTGTAAGCAAACAGATTATTGAAGCTAGAATCCGCAAACATAAGAAGGCAAAACAAGTGCAACATAAAAACTTTCAGCATAAAACGAGGAAACTTGATATTATTGAGATGCATAATAAAACTTTTCCCTCTCTCATAGTAACTTTCAGTATCATGCATAAACTTAACAGCTATCACAAGGACTATCATAGCAATGATCACTTATTCTAACAGAAAACACAGGAATACGAGCTCTCATAACACTACTTTGTGAGACAATATTAGAGGTATCCTTACAAAGGATAGTGTGTCCATCTTCTACATATTTAGTGACAAAGTCTTTCACATTTGCTATTATAGGTTCATCATCCATTTGTTTATCAGGTTCAACAGCTTTATTTGTACTTTCATTAACCATACTAGCTATCATAGAATGTTCCTTTATCTTAACTAGGAAAGGCATTTTCTCAATGTAAGGTTCAGGTAAAACATGATTAGGAGTATGAACTTCAGTATTTCTTGCAGGAACACTCCTAGAAATATCTTTATAAGGTTCATGATACTTATTCCACTTCTTTTTAGGCACTTCAATATAAGAAGCAAAAGCCTTAAAATAAGAAGCAATAGCTTGAGAGTCTAGACCATAAGCAGTTTTAATATTTTGAAAATCATCAGTTCCCATAAAAGATTCAATGCATTCATAATCATAATTTATACCTGACTTTCTTCCTTTGTCATTCTCCCATGCTTCAGCATTGTCTTGAATACGGTCCAGAAGATCCCATTTAGCTTCTTCTTCCATGTGAGTGAATGATCCAGCATAAGAAGCATCCAATAAATCCTTATCATGTAGGGGGAGTCTTGCATAAAAGTTATTGATAATAATATTGTCGGGGAGCTTATGAATGGGACATTTGAGCATTAGTAACTTCAATATCCCCCAAGCTTGAGTAGTACTCTCTCCATCAAGAGGCCAAAAGTTGTATATTTGATTCAGATCTTTATGAATCTCACTAGGAGGATAAAACTTTGAATAAAAGAGAGGCACTATTTCCTCCCATTCCAGAGCTTGACCATTCTTCAACAGCTTATACCATTCCTCAGCTCTTCCTTTCAGTGATAATGAGAATAACTTCTTCTTAACTTGATCTGTAGTAATACCTGCACACTTGAACAACCCACATAATTCGTGTATAAATAGTAAATGATCACCGGGATGGACAGTTCCATCTCCAACATAGTATTTACCCATAACACGATCAATAATTCTTGTAGGTATTTTAAAAGCATCATTCTCAGCAGGTGGTGGTTCATCTACTACCTTAGTAGTGGTAGTAGCATTACCAAATAAGAAACTCAGCGAATTATCCATAACGAAAATAAAGCAACTAACAGAAGTAAACAATACTCATAGTAGAAGCTTCCTTTACCAGTTCCACTCTCCAATAGCGCTTCACTCCCCGGCAACAATGCCAGAAAATAGTCTTGATGACCCACAAGTATAGGGGGTGTATCGCAGTATTTTCGATAAGTAAGAGTGTCGAACCCAACAAGGAGCAGAAGGTGATGGCTAGTGGTATGGATCAGAAATTCTCTGCAAATACTTAGCAAACAGATTTTTAGGGGGTTTTGATAAAGCAAGTAAACAAAGTACGAGTAAATAAAATACGGTAGGAATAAATGCAGCAAGTGGCCCAATCCTTTATGCAGCAAAGGACAAGCCGCTTGTATTACTTAAGATTACCAAACATTCTCGAGGACACATGGGAAGACTGTCAAGTGCTTTCGCTTCATATAGTTGATCAATCTTCTTTAGCTTGCTAAGTGTTGTGTGGGTGAACATGTGCTAATGTACCGACCTTCCTAGGACTAATACATACTTGTGATTATACCCCTTGCAAACATCCGTAAGTACAAGAAAGTAATTAAGGTAGAAACCTAACCACAGCTTTAAACTCTAAGACCCTTACGTCCCTTGTGTAATGGTTTCCTATAGGGGGTTCATGTTTCTGTCACTTCGACAAACCCTACGATTAGTAGCCAAATACACAATGCATTCCCCTAGGCCCATATAGGTGAAGTGTCATGTAGTCGACGTTCACATGACACCACTAGAAGAAGTACACCACAACTTAAATATCAAACTATTGAATCTTTCTCAACACAACTCCACTACTAACAACATGACTTCTCCCATGTCCTCAAGAACAAAACGAACTACTCACAAGACATCATATGGATCATGATCAGAGATGGAATAATGATGTATAACAATCTAAACATAAACAATAATTCAATGGTTCACTCAGTAGCATCAACTACAAAGAGTAATCAACACCGAGAAAGTCTCCCCTAAGAACTATGTAAGATTCAACTCAATTGTTATAGCAATATGGAGATGGTGATGAGGGTGCTGATGGTGATGATGGTGGTGGTGATGATGATGATGATCCTGATGAAGTCCAGCTTGATGGTGGTGTTGATGGCAACGATCTCCCCTCTCCGAGAAGGAATTCTCCCGGCAGAATTCTGTCTGCCGGAGAGATATTTCTCTCTCGGTGTTTTCCGCCCCGCAGAGGCGGCGAAATCTTTCTATGGTCGCTCCCCGAGTCTTAGGGTTTTGGGAGGATAATATACGCCAGAGGGGAGAGCCAGAGGTGGACCAGGGCGGCCACACCACCTGGTGGCGCGGCCCAGGGTGGCCCGTGCCAGGGGGTGGTGTGGCCCCCATGTGGCTCATCTCCAGCCCTCCTTCTGGCTTCCTTCGTCTTCTGGAAAAATAGGATTTTCCATGTATTTTCCCGGATTTTCTGATCTTCGCGCATTTTGCCTCCAAACAACACCTTTTCCATCAAAATCCTGACTACAGCAGTCCATGCTCCAAAAGTCATCAACCATGCAAAAACAGATGAAATAACATAAGTATCATCTCTTAATACGAAATATATCAATGAATAACAGTGAATTATGACATAGAATAGTGATGCAAAATGGACGTATCAATGGGCCGCCCCAGTGGGGCCCACCTAGGGCCGGCGGCTGCCCCAAGGTGGCCGACAGGTGTGGGGATTAGTCCCACACCGCCTGGCCCCTGGGTGGTGCCCCCTCCCACTATATAAAGGGGTCCCCTCCCCCTTTGGAATCACCCATTCCTCTCATTCTCTCTCTCATCTGCTGTAATATTGGGGAGGACCTCGTGGTTGAGTTCTCCACCTTCACACTACCGTCGTGTGATCGGCGATCCGACATCTACTTCTTCCGCTGCTCGGCTGGATCGAAGTCTGGTTGACGTCTCCTACACCGGACATGTGACGAACTTCGGAGACACCGCACTTGGGGTGCTGCTCGTATTCATCAATATACGCCTTCCTGCGTAAGGCGTGCCTCTGTTTGCAAAGGTATGAATACTGTATTCCTTCTCCGTTACTTATGTCTACATAGTATAGATCCTGGTATTAGAGTTTGAGTAGATAGAAATGTTTTGTTTTCTGCTATGGAACACTTTAGTGGTATCAGAGCGGGTCTATGGGTAGACATGTCGTACGGATCGAACACATATCAATATGTGGGCATTGATTCTCTAGTTGCTACCCTCTTTAGTATTATTGTTCATATCGCGTCACTGTTTGATGAAGCGCCCCCCAACCGACCTCACGTGGTGATTCACGAGACTGGTCCACAAATCAAAGTGGCTTAGGTGGGTGTCTGTCTCTCTACAGTAGTTGATATGGCATTGATACTAGAGGGCCCTAAAAAGGGAAGAAGAACGGCAATCATTGAATCCATGTTGTGGCTCGACGTTCGTAGGTGGGAAGGGGTTCTACTGCGAAAGCCCTAAAGCCGTGTAAAACATGCAATAGTTAATATAGAAGCGTCTATCTTCATTATTGCATAGGGGCAAGTATTATAACATGGCAATGACAAGTTTGTGAAACTTTAAAGTTGTTGATGATGATCATAAAGCTATAACCATGTCATAACACTTTACTTTTGAAGTATTACTTATTGTGCTAGTATACTTACTAGACGGTAGCATAATAAGATAATCCCTCGTAGTATTCTAGTTATCGTATTCCCCTTGTGTGTGCACCACCAAGAAAGTTCTTCGGTATGAGGCCGGCCGTGATGATCGGGGGTCAGACATATCTACGTTCGCATACAATGGGTGCAAGCCATGTTGCACTGCGAATACACATAAGTTAGAACTGGCGATCCTAGCATGTACAGACATGGCCTTGGAATACAAGAGACCGAAAGGTTGAGCATGAATCACATAGTTGATGTGATCGACATTAGGGAATGTCCACCTTTGATACTACACCGATGGATGTGATGATCGGGGGAGGTGCAGGGGATAGGGATCATGTGATCACTAAACGAGTAGAGCGATGTTCGTTTAAGTGGGAGTTCCTTTAAAAACTTGAACTCATTATTATGAACATAGTCTAAACACTTTGGAAATCCTTTGTAGATGTCTCGCCCACCCACCTTCAACCTTAGCACTTTCCTCGAGAAGGACAAGCTGAAAACTGATGGAACCAACTTCACCGCATGGTTCCGCAATCTTAGGATCCTCCTAGTCCCCTACAAGTTGACTTATGTCATCGAGGCTGAGCTTCCAACTAAGCCTGCAGTTTCCGCCTCTCAGGACGAAAAGAATGTCTGGCAGTCTAAGGCGGACGATTTCTCCCTCATCCAGAGTGGAATGCTCTATGCCATGGAGCCAGAGCTTCGAAAGTGTTTTGAGAAGATGAATGCTTTTGAGATCATTGAGGATCTCAAGGCTATCTTTGCTCCACAGGCTCGTGTAGAGAGTTCTGATGCTTCCGAGCTCTTCTTCTCTGCTAAAATGGAAGAACACAGCAGTATTAGTGAGCACGTGGTCAAAATGTCTGGCTATATTAAGCGCTTAAACGCCCTGGATTGCAAAATCCCGGAGGAGCTCGCTATAAATAGGGTGCTGCATTCACTGCCCCCTAGTTATAAGAGTTTTGTGATGAACTACAACATGCGAGGGATGACTAAGACCCTTGCTGAGGTGTTCGCCATGCTCAAAACTGCTGAGGTTGAAATCAAGAAGGAGCACACGGTGCTGATGGTCAACAAGACCACGAACTTTAAGAAACCGGGGCAAAAGGGGAAAGTCAAGGGTAAGAAGTCTAAGAGGGATGGAATGTTTGTTCCCGGCACCTCAAAGACTACCAAGCCTGGCCCTAAGCTTGGCACTTCGTGCTTCTACTGCAAAGGGGATGGGCACTGGAAACGTAACTGCCCCAAGTACCTTGAAGACAAGCGAGCTGGCAAGATAGCCATCCCGGACAAAGGTATATATGATATACATGTTATTGATGTTTTTCTTACGAGCGCCAGGAGTAACACCTGGGTATTTGATACCGGATCTGTTGCTCACATTTGTAACTCTCAACAGGATCTACAGAGTAGGAGGTGCCTGAGGAAGGATGAGGTGACGATGCACGTCGGCAATGGCTCGAGAGTCAAAGTGATGGCCGTCGGCACCCTACATCTCCGTCTACCGTCAAGATTGTTACTGGTTTTGAATAAATGCTATTATGTACCCGCATTGAGTATGAATATTGTGAGTGGGTCTTGCTTGTTGCAAGACCGTTATTCGTTTAAATCAGGAACAAATGGTTGTTCAATTTATATGAATGATGTTTTATATGTTCATGCTCATGTATGTGATGGTTTATTCTTACTTGATCTTGATTGTGATAACACATCCATAATGTTGATGCTAAACGTTGTAAGCACAATGACAATAATTCCATGTTTATGTGGCATTGCCGTCTTGGTCACATTGGCATAAAACGCATGAAGAAGCTTCATTCAGAAGGGCTTCTTGGATCATTGGATTTCGAATCCCTTGATACATGTGAGCCATGCCTCATGGGCAATATGACTAGGACACCATTCTCCGGCATAGTGGAGAGAGCTGTGGACCTACTTGGGATCATACATACGGATGTATGTGGACCAATGAGTGTCTCAACACGCAATGGTTATCGTTACTTTGTTACCTTTACTGACGACTTAAGCAGATATGGATATATCTACTTAATGAAGCACAAGTCTGAAACCTTTGAAAAGTTCAAGGAATTTCAGAAAGAGGTAGAGAATCAACTTGACAAGAAAATCAAGCACCTTCGATCAGATCGAGGAGGCGAGTATTTGAGTTATGAGTTTAACATGCACTTGAAGGACTGTGAGATTATCCCACAGCTTACGCCAGCCGGGACACCACAGCGTAATGGTGTGTCGAAATGCCGTAACCGAACCCTATTGGATAGTGTGCGGTCCATGATGTCTTTAGCTGATTTGTCTGTGTCTTTTTGGGGATACGCGTTAGAAACCACCGCTTTTATTTTAAACCGAGCACCATCCAAATCCGTGGAGACAACCCCATATGAGATATGGTATGGGCAGAAGTCGAAGTTGTCTTTTCTGAAAGTTTGGGGATGTGAGGCGTACGTTAAGAAACTGCAGCCTGAAAAACTGGAACCCAAATCGGAAAAATGTATCTTTGTAGGATATACAAGGGAAACCATTGGATATACCTTCTACAATCAAGCCGAAGGCAAAACGCTTGTCACAAAACCGGCACCTTTCTCGAGAAAGAGTTTCTTGCAAAAGGAGTGAGTGGAAGGAAAATTGAGTTAGATGAAATTGTTGACCCTTCTCTCCAAATTCCGAGTAGCGCAACGGAAGCTATTCCGAAACCGCTCTCCAACATGGAGGAAGAGCCCATTGATGATGATCAAAACAATGACATCGAGACTCCTGAGGTTCGCAGTCTACAAGGGTTTGTGCCACTCCTGATTGGTACAGTAGCCTTGTAATGTCTGTCATCCTAGATGAACAGGAAGAACCTGCAAACTACAAAGAAGCTATGGATAATGCTGACTCCGAGAAATGGCTAGAAGCCATGAAATCCGAAATAGGATCCATGCATGAAAACAAAGTTTGGACCTTGGTGGATCTTCCAGAAGGTCGCAAGGCCGTGGAAAATAAATGGATCTTTAAGAAAAAGACAGATGCGAATGGTAATGTGACCATTCACAAAGCTCGACTTGTCGCAAAGGGGTTTCGACAAATTCAAGGAGTTGACTACGACGAGACTTACTCTCCCGTAGTGATGCTTAAGGCTGTCAGGATTTTAATAGCAATTGCTGCACATTTCGACTATGAAATTTGGCAGATGGATGTCAAGACCGCATTCCTCAATGGTCACATTGATGAAGAGTTGTATATGATGCAACCGGAAGGTTTTGTTGATCCTAAGGATGCTACAAAAGTATGCAAGCTCCAACGGTCCATTTATGGGTTGAAGCAAGCATCTCGGAGCTGGAACCAACGTTTTGATCAAGTGACCAAGAGTTTTGGATTTGTCCAAAATCAACAAGAGTTCTGTGTTTACAAGAAAGCGAGTGGGATCTCAGTTGTTTTCTTAGTAGTATATGTGGATGACATATTACTCATGGGAAACGATGTGGATCTTATGAAAAGCGTGAAAGCATATTTGAGCAACCAATTTTCCATGAAGGATCTAGGTGAAGCTGTATATATATTAGGAATCAAGATCTATAGAGATAGATCAAGACACCTAATAGCATTGAGTCAGAGTACTTACATAGATAAGATTTTGAAGAGGTTCAAAATGGAAAATACCAAGAGGGGTTTTACACCTATGATGAGGAATTGCAAAATGAGTGTGACTCAATGTCCTGTAACGGACGATGATAGAGAGAAGATGTATTACATCCCCTATGCTTCAGCCATAGGATCTATCATGTATGCAATGCTGAGTACACGACCTGATGTGGCATTGGCTCTTAGTTTGACGAGCCGATATCAGAGTAATCCAGGACCGGATCACTAGACAGCTGTGAAAAATATCCTGAAGTATCTGAGAAGAACAAAGGATATGTTCCTAATCTATGGAGGAAATGATGAAGCTCTAAACATAACATGTTACATAGATGCGAGCTGCAATTCAGATCATGATGACTCGAAGTCTCAAACAGGATTTGTTTTCTTGGTGAATGGTGGGGTGGTAAGCTGGAAGAGCAAGAAGCAGCCGGTGGTGGCACAATCTTCAATGGAGTTTAAATACATTGCTACAGCTGATGCAACAAATGAAGCTGTTTGGCTAAGGAATTTCGTCATCAAACTGGGAGTTTTTCCCAATGTGCAAGACCTTGTGACGATCTATTGTGATAATACGGGAGCTATTGCAAATGCAAGGGAACCAAGAACTCATTCCACAGCCAAACACATCAAGCTTAGATTTCACGTCATCCGGCAGAACGTTGACGAAGGTGAAGTCAAGATTTGCAAAGTAGATACGGAACTGAATGTGGCAGATCCTTTGACGAAAGCTCTCCATCTAGAAAAGCACGAACAACACACCGAGATTCCATTGGTGTTAGGTTCCTGCCTATTCTAAACTTGTTTTGTTTATACTCTAGTGCAAGTGGGAGACTGAAGGAGTTATGCCCTGGAGGCAAATAATAAAGTATATTATTTGATATATCTCCTATATGTTCATAATACGTTTCATACTCTGCTATAACTGTGTTAATACGAAACGTTAATACACGTGTGGTATGTAAACAAACCGTGTCTCTAGTTACCTCTAGTGAACTAGTTCATTGGTCATGAGGATGGTCTGTGTTTCAAGATCATGGGCATTTATGCCAACTGACAATGAGGTCATGTTATTAGTTGAATAACATGATAGACAAACATCCGACCATTATATCTTAATGAGATCTAGTTATAAAGTTCACCATTGATGATAAAACACAGAGAACCTCGCAACCTGATTCTTTGACTGTGAGGTAATACAAATCACCATTCTGAAAGAAGCTTAGATGGTTATCAAGAATCATCTCGTAACAGGGTGATCAAAAAGGTGCCACTCAGGTTTTCCGAAGGGATGCGTAGAGGAGTACATATCAAAACTAGGATTTGTCTAGTCCATGTAATGGACAGATACATGTGGCCATCTCGGTGACGTTGCATTGATGAAGCTTGCAAGCATGTGACTAGGTCAAGGAATGCAATGACATGAGAACGAGAAAACAAGTTTATCGGTAACAAGATCAAACTAAGTTATGGAGATACCGAAGATCAAGTCTCGGATGAATTAGGTATGGAATGACAAAGGGAATGGGGAACAACCATCTCACGGTTCGAGCGATTGTATTCGTAAAACGCACGGGGGTCACATGGCCATCAAGGTCCCTCTGTTGATCATTTATATGAGAGTGGTCTCTGTCATGTCCAGAGTGTTTCAGAACCGAAGGATGTCACGCTTAAGGGTAGGACGCTTAGGATAGATGAGGTATCGTATGAGAAATAGAGAGAGAGAAACCAGAATTATTTTGGTAACATCCGATGGAGATCGGAAGGGGTCCGGAAGGTATTCTGGAGTAAAGGGATAATATAATATGTGTATTTGAATATTAATTGGAGAATTAATATTAAATATATATTTTATTTTATTTTTAAAAGGCTCCATATTGCTAAATGGGCCTCACTCGAAGGGAGGCCCAATAGGGCAAGGCACATAGGGAGTGGGGGCCGACCGATCTAGGGCTGATGGGCCGCCCTAGTGGGGCCCACCTAGGGCCGGCGACTGCTCCTAGGTGGTCGGCGGGTGTGGGGATTAGTCCCACACCGCCTGGTCCCTAGGTGGTGCCCCCTCCCACTGTATAAAGGGGTCCCCCTCCCCTTTGGAATCACCCATTCCTCTCATTCTCTCTCTCTCATCTGCTGAGGACTTCCCCGTAATATTGGGGAGGACCTCGTGGTTGAGTTCTCCACCTTCACACTATTATCGTGTGATTGGCGATCCGACATCTACTTCTTCCGCTGCTCGGCTGGATCGGAGTCCGGTTGACGTCTCCTACACCGACGTGTGACGAACTTCGGAGGCACCACACTTGGGGTGCTGCTCGTCTTCATCAATATACGCCTTTCCACGTAAGACGTGTCTCTGTTTGCAAAGATATGAATACTGTATTCCATCTCCGTTACTTATGTCTACATAGTATAGATCCTGGTATTAGAGTTCGAGTAGATAGAAATTTTTTGTTTTCTGCTACGGAACACTTCAGTAACATTTGTATTTTTATTCACCTCATAAAATCTTGGTTGCCCGTGTATTTTTAGTGTGAGCTACGAGTTAGTTTGATTGGTAGGCGGTAGCTTAGGTGTTAGGGTACAGAGATTTTATCATCTTCGATGCGTCAGCATCGACAAGCGATAAACAATCCGTACACTAACATCCTTCGAGACTTCGACACGCATTACATTAGTGTGAACCAAAGACGATGAAGCCGAGCCGCTAGATTAATGATTGCGCATTACGTTTGTTCATTACAAGTTAGAGTGGTGGTTGGGTGAGACATATGACTCTATTTTATTATATCGTATGCAAAAAAAGATTAAATTTAATTCATTTAAAGAAATTATGATTGATATTCGACGTGGTAGCTTTTCAAGGTTGAGTCACCCGTATGCCGCTCACGACGACGGGCGATGAAGCCGACCCGCTAGAATAACTTTTGTATTCTATTTATGTATAATTTTTTAGTGGTGGATAACTTACATAAATTTAATTCATTTAAAGAAATTATGATTGATATTCGACGTGGTAGCTTTTCAAGGTTGAGTCACCCGTATGCCGCTCACGACGACGGGCGACGAAGCCGACCCGCTAGAATAACTTTTGTATTCTATTTATGTATAATTTTTTAGTGGTGGATAACTTACATAAATTTAATTCATTTAAAGAAATTATGATTGATATTCGACGTGGTAGCTTTTCAAGGTTGAGTTACCCGTATGCCGCTCACGACGACGGGCGATGAAGCCGACCCGCTAGAATAACTTTTGTATTCTATTTATGTATAATTTTTTAGTGGTGGATAACTTACATGTTATTGAGTGTGTAACTTATATGCCGAAATCTGAATAACTCTCATGTTACTATGTGGATAATTATAGTACAATGTCATGGATTATGGATAACTCTTTGTTTATCTATGTAGGTAACTTTGCAATTTTCAGGATAACTTTAGTTCTTTTTTGATCACTATATTTTTAAATTCTTGTTATCTCCATTTTAGTTAATTATATGTATGATAGACTTACTTAATATGAACACGATAAGCTAGTTGTTAGGATAACGTTATTTCGCCGTCGTCGACTCGGTGAAAACGGATCCTAAATTGAAAGAGTATATATTTTTATTTTCGTATGCATACAAAAACTCAAAAGATAGAACCAGTTTGTAGGGTTGATAACTTATGTGTTACCTGGTGGGTAACTTACATATTACAGTCTGAATAACTTACGTGTTACGTGTGGATAACCTTTTGATCTGATTTTTTTATCGAAACAGACCAACATGTGATCTAGTTTCGAAAATTTCGTCGCGACTAGCCTAACGGTGAAAACGGATCCCAAACGTACGAGCTTTTGATCTATAAAACATTTTGAATTTTTAAAATTTGCATTTATTGCGCATGACATCAGCAATTTGTCATTTTATGTTTATAGAAACTAAACAAATTATAAATAGCCGACCGTACCGCATGCAATACTCTAACTGGAAAAGAAGGACACACAAATTGGACAGAAATGGCACACAATATGCATACATGCCTCGTCCGAGTTGTCCGCCAAACTTTCAAAACAAAGAGAGCAGTGCGTGCACCAAATCTCCACTTCTTAGTCGCTTTTTTTTTGGCAAAAAATATTACTAATCCATCTGGAAAGCCGAAAAACCGTTCCTTGGCGGGTTCGGCTATCGGTTTGCTCCTCCTCCTCTGCCTCTGCCGGGCTCGACCCGCCTGTCGGTTGCCGTCTCTTTCCCACATTTCCCCTTCCTCTCTCTCGGACACGCGGCGGACCAGACCAGCCAAGAACAAAACCGCTCCAGAAGAAAAGAAAAAGAACACCTTTCTATTTCCCACTTTCTTTATTTTTCTTCTAGAACGAGGAGGCAAAAAAATATTCCAGAGGCGCGCCGGAGCCGTCCGCCGTGCCGGCAGCGAGCCAGCACGCCGCCGGAGCCCTCCCTGTCCCGCGGAGGGTGGGGGATAGGAGGAGGAGGAGAAGGGCGACGAGGACGTCGAGGAGGAGGCTCTAGGAGTCAGAAGCTTCTAGAAGCTGCCGGAGGCGGAGCGAGGGCGAGGGCAGCGCGATCTCGGCGGAACTAGCCGCGCGGAGGAGGCACCGGGGAGGTTGCCTCCCGGATGCCGGCACCCTCCGTGATTTGAATGGAAGGCAGATCTCGAGGGCGAGGGAAGCTTCTGGAAGCGGGGTGAGGAGGCGCGGTTGGCCATTAGGGTTTGGCTCGGTGCTGGGAGGCTGGGCGGGATGGGGGGAGGCTCGGAGGGAGGAGGGGACGGGGACGAGAGCTGCTGCAGCGTCGGGGATACCTCGCCCGGGACCATCGTGTGGGTGCGGCGGAGGAATGGGTCCTGGTGGCCCGGCAGGATCCTGGGGCAAGACGAGCTGCCGCCGTCGCAGATCATGTCTCCGAGGTCTGGCACGCCAGTCAAGCTTCTCGGCCGCGAGGACGCCAGCGTGTGAGTTTTCCACCCTCCTGTTTGCATTCTGCGTTCCGTTTTGAAGCACACGATTTGTGAAGTTAGATTAGCGGTTATTTCTGATGCTTTTGGGATGCTGAGTTGTTTCCTTGTCTGGAACTTGGATGGGAGAAACAATGGGGTGTACCCAGTGGTAGAGCTATAGCCAATCCACTGTAGAGCCTACTTAGGGTGGCATTTGTTCATGAAATCAGTTGATTGAATCCTAAATCTTGCTATAACTTCAACGGGTCTTAGGAGCCTGGGCAGCCGAGCTGCCACAGTGGGTGTACAGGAAGTCTGAACTGTCACGCTTGCAGTTGAGCTCTGTACTAGTTCATTTGGTTTGTGCGTGTGCATTACCGATGGAATTTAGAGCTATTCAGACATTTTATTGAATTGTTACATGCTCAAACTGCTACACTTTTGGGGGTGGTATCCATGGTTATATATAAACTGAATTACTATTTGATTTACACAGGTTGAATGATTTGTTAAAAAGGTACTAATGCACTGTGAATTATTTGCACACCTTATTCATGAAGGACCTGAACTATCTTTGATTATGCATTCCACAGTTCCTAGGTTGTTTCTATGTTTGGTATCTTGGTTTTGCAGGAAACAAATTAATTGATTTCATGTGTCTGCATTTACATATGTTTTATTAAGTTTCTGAGTTCTGACAAATTCTTCTTCATGTACTAACTTCTTCATTCTTCTGTTTTTTCGTAGTGACTGGTACAACCTCGAGAAATCAAAACGTGTTAAAGCGTTTAGGTGTGGGGAGTTTGATGCATGTATTGAGAGGGCAGAGGCTACTCAAGGGACTCTTGCAAAGAAAAGAGAGAAATATGCACGAAGAGAAGATGCTATTCTTCACGCTCTTGAATTAGAGAGGAAACTGCTTGCCTCGAAGCATCAGACTCAGGGTTTCCGACCTGCCTACTTTTCTGGTGAGCCCCTTAGATTGACAAAGCTAAATAACTTCTTCCATGTTGTTATTTACTTGAATGCGATGCATGAATATGATATAGCAGCTTGTCTACTTAAAATGCAGCTTGCACGAGACATCGCCAAGACCTTGGGAGCACTCGCTATAAGAGCAAAAAGAGGAAAAGAAAAAATGTATCTGCTCTTCCTGCAAAAAATGAAGACGAGCAGTATTTTCCCCATGTTGGTTCAAAGATAATATTTACAGAGTCTATTGCTCAGGGCACTTCTAAGAATCTTACCAGTAACCACATGGGAGACTTATCTCATGTCAGACATATTCAGGGAGTAGCAAGTTCAGAGAGCAAGGAGAAATGTATGGCTGTGAAGAAGAATAGATCGGATGGAAGTGATTTTGATGAATCTATTGAAAAATGTGACAGACAACGGCCAATTGTTCAAGTCTTGCAGAGCAGTGCAAAATTGTCAGAGCACTCACAGCACACTGATGATTATGGGTCTATCTTAATCGGGGGAGATAAAGATCCGTCACCTGCCACCTACCGGGCTAAAAGAAGTAGATATGCATACCTGCCTAGTGATTCTGGTGAAACTCATATTCATAGTGATTTACCTTCTGCACCAATGGCTACAACTGGAGCTGAGACCGAAAGTTATCTTCAGCATCCAGATTCTTCTTCTGATGAGCATACATCTTCAGACTTTGTTGGGAAGCACGTATCTGAGTCTTCAGAGCGGGAATGCTCAGAAAGTGAAACAGAAGATGATGCTGAGCTTTTGCAAAGTACGTGTGTACCCCTTGTTAATGTTTCCTCTTTTCAATGTTAAGTAGTTGGAACGCATGCGGATTCACATTGTTAAGGTAGGAGATCATTTTTGTTTCGCTCAACGTACATCCTGTCAACAGTTTATATTTCTATTAATTGAAGTAATTAAATCAAATTCAATGAAGGGAAATGTATTTCTCACCCCTCAACTATCTCCTGACTGGACATTACACCCCTGACCTAGAAAGTTGACAAATCTAACCCTCAACTTTCAAAAGCAGGTAGAATACCCCTATGAGCCATTCCAAATCATTCCTGGAACCATTTCAAAGTGCTTTTAGACGACATGTTGCCTACATATCTGTCGCATTAGGCTTCCAGTTTAGCAAATGACACTGCGTAATGAGTTAGTCAAAGAACTAGATAGCCTTTCATGCTGATGATCCTTTTTAGTGTTTCATTATAGATCGTTGTGCCAAAAAGTGAAGCTAATTTCCATAGGCTTCCTTTCTTAAAGATGGTGGCTTTGTGCATAGTCCCAACTCCCAAATCTCTCATGTAAAACACACTCCAAACTAGGGTAGGTTAGACCACGTGCCCGGCAGGGCATTTTCACACCTCTGTTTCTGACCTACCTAAATACCATGCGGCAAACCACCTTGAGCACTTGAATCATTCATGAAGTGGAGGGGGTTCTGTTTTTGTGCATAACACAGTTAAGCGCACTTGTTTATTGGGGAGGAAGAGGATTACATAGTTGGAGACCACCCTTTATGTCCAAAACGTCATGTCTTTACGGACGATGGGACAGTAAAATTATTTTCATGACTCATGATCAGCTACTCATTTCGAGAGGGGCGGATCAACAATAAATCGGAGCCGCTGCGTGGTACAAATGTGATTTTACGAGACGGGCATGTTAAGAAGGCAAGAGCTAATTTAAATACAAGCATTAGATGGCTTAAAAAACTTGACCAATGGACACTAACTCCTCTGGCATTTTTAATTAGAAGAAACTACCATGAGCAGACCCCATGAGGCCAAGCCTCGAACCCGGTTGGGCTGAGGGCTGGCACACACTTGTACCTCTAGCCAACTGAGCGATGATCAGTTAGCCATTAGATGGTTAAAGAAATATTGTTTTCATAGTATTATGGAAGTATATAGATTCCAAAGTCACCAGGACAAGTCATCTTGTGTAAACCAAGCTTTATCCTTACCGTGTTTTGTAATCGTTAGTGCAGAAGTCTTTGTAATTCTACTGGGGTTAATTCTGAAATGGGTACGGTAGTGCTGAAATAAGCAGGCACGAATCTTTCCTAATGGCTGCTTGGTGTTGCCTACATCCATTCATCTTCCGTGCTGATTTTGTGGGCAAGCTATTTATGTTAGATGAATCCTGTCAAACATGGAATCTTGTCTTTGGTGGTTCAAGAACATGTCTGAGTCTCCATCGATTCGGAAAGCTTTGTGTCTTTCTTCCTTTTTTAACCCATCTGTTCACATCTCTCTCCCCTTCTCTCCACCACAAATGGAAAACAACAACGCATTCCGCTTCGCTCTTATCACACTGTCACTTCTCTGTTGAGGTAAGAGCCTGGTTGGAGAAAATACTTAGGGCAGAATTCCATGTTAAATTGTAAGAAACAAGAGAGCAAATGAATCAAGTACTCAAGCCAAATGTTGGTGTTCATGCACATCACATCGTGCCCCACTATCATTGTCTAGTACTCTGTACCATCATTAGTCCAGCATTTCACTGTATGAACAGAGATTTAGACAAATCTTCATAAATAATAAAACTTACTCCCTCCAATCCATAATAAGTGTCGTTGATTTAGTGCAAAGTTAAATCAGCGACACTTATTACCTTTTTTGTGCTACCTATCTAGCTAGCCTTCATTGCTGCGGTTCATGTTCTCTTACTGTACTTCGTTATATGGTCTAGTTTTCTGTGAGTTTTTGAATGTTGCCTTGTTTGATCATCTTTGTTGTGGTGTTCTTATGAGCAGGTGCCAATATGATACTGCCTCCAGAGTTGCATGCCCGTGATCCTTATTTCCTTCGGACTTCTGACAAGTTTGGACATGTAGATAATGATGATGATGAGGTGCCCTATTCTACTTATATGCATCAATTGAATCAATCAGAGGAAGAGGATGGTTCTTCTGAGCTGGGTGTCTCCCGATGGCATATAAAAGGTAAACGTAATAGCCGTAATGCAGTGAAGAGATCAATCCATATGAAAGATGGAAATTCCTGTTTGCATAAACCCAATGGTCTTAGGAAAGGATCCATGTACAAGACAAATGGTACAAATCATAGAAAAGAGAATGTGCAGACATCCAATCAGCAATTGCTCAGGAAACATATCAAAGAGGAGCCCAACTATGATTCAGATGAAACAGATTTATTTGAGGACACAAGCCTTCCAGAGGTTAACTTGTATCATAGTCGAACATACCCATCTTCCTTGAAGGCTACAAGAGATCTTAGCCGAAGCTATATTTATTTCAATGACTATGAAAATGATTCTTCCAAGATTTTTCCTCTTAATTGGGATACCAATCAGATGTTTCCTGTTGACAGGAATGCATATTGGGATGAACCTTCATTTTACCAAAGAAATTACAATTCGCATTTAGGTGGCATGGGCCCATTGTTGTTTGATGTTGACTTGAAGGTCCAAGCCAGCTACCATGGAGAGCATGTTCCTCTTGTTTCCCTAATGAGCAGACTGGATGGCAAAGCAATTGTTGGACACCCTATCCAAATTGACAAACTTGTAGATGGTTCCACTGACCACCTGGTTTCTGGTGTTGATATTAGTATGGAAGAGAAGACTGGACCTCCACCTGCTTGGTGTACAGGCAGGAGGACAGCCATGCAAAGAGTTCCCCGTTCTAATCCTTCAGGAGCGTCGATGGACGGTGGTAATGAAGATAAGCTTGCACATCCAGACGGGGAGATGAAACCAGTCTGCAGGAAATACTCAACTTCTGTAAACCATCAGGTTAAGGTTGATAAGAAAAGCTTGCCAAATAATAGGTGGTCATCGACGTCCAAATCTCAAAACAAGCAATCGAAGAAAGCAAGCATGTCAAGCCAGAAGGTCAGAACCCTCTCTTCCATTTCCACTGGAAGAAGGCGTCATGAAGGCGGTGATCAGGCAAAGGCACATAGTCGGAGTGAAATTTTCGGTGGCTTGATCAAACCAGAAGGAGCAATTCCCCTAGTTACATGCGTCCCTGCAAAGGTTGTGTTCAGTAGGATACTGGAAGCAGTTGGCAGGCCACCTCTAACTGTTGCTCACCATGTGAGAATATCTAGTCCTGCGGCACGAGATCCATCATAGGCATCAACTGTAATTCTGCCTGTGGTTGGTATTGGGGTCCTACAAGGTTCATGTATATTAATTATTAAAGTAAATTGAAGAGTCAAGCTATTCAATCATTTGGGTACATCAATTAGGAGGCAGATTGACATGGTTGCTTGATGCTAACTAGGAATAGCTGCAATCTTCAACAGTAGTGACAAAATGTAAAGATTGGTGACGGTTATATACTTCTAACTGGAGGTTGAGATCAATTAGGCTCTCAACTTGCTTTCTTGGATCTCGCGCGGCAGTTAAGCCAACGGCTCCACTAAGGGCGCATCCTTAGAAGGGCGCAGCTAGCGTTGGTAACCATTGCTTTTGGCATTCCTGTCCCTTGTAAAGTACTAACTTAAGCATTTTAGGATGTCTATTTATATATAATTATGCATCATCATATAGTTAATAGGTTATATGTTTCCTGATGTCATGTATGATTCCTCAGTTGTATTCTGATCAGATCCGCCTGTTATTTGTTGTCGATGGTTAATAGGTTCTTCAACTGTATGTTTAGAAGAATGTGTAGCAAATGTTATGTAATATACCTCTGTTCCAAAATGTAAGACGTTTCTTACATTTAGAAAGTGAGGTAGTAGTATATGACAAGTCACCTGATGATGTTAACACTTATAACAGTCTACTTTTTCTATGTGAAGTTTCCGTGAATACTCAAATGATTGTTTCATTTGTGATCTGCCTTTACTCTGGTCAATACATGTTGAGCTGCAGCATCTTACTCTACCTAACCTCAACATCTGTTTCAATCAACATGTCATGATATTCTGTGACCCATTGGCGTGTGCATTGGCACATTTGATGGGATGACTAATCGGGAGTCTCTTGACCCTTCTCCTCCGTCTTGACAAGATACAGCCGGATGGTAGAGAGATGAAATAAACCTTGTAGTCATGCTTGCGCATAAGGGCATTACAATAGTCCAAATCAGCTGTCTTGAAAACCAGCCAGGTAGGAAAATTGTACAAGTGGAAGAAAGGGATGAGAGATTAGGCAGAGAAGGCCGCCGTCTATAGAAATACAAGACGGACGATTCCTGCAAAATTCGGTCCGTGTAGACAGGTTATTCCCCGTTGTATGGAGGTCGTCGTTCATCGTGCGAGAAAATCTCATGATTCCACTTTTTCTGGTTTAATTAGATAGATGCCACTATAATTTCTAGCTATTCGAGAAACACCGCTACAATTCCCGTCTTTTGAAAAACCCGACTGCAATTCTCTATATATTTTATTTCATAGGTGTCATTTTGTCCACTTAAACACAAATACCGGTCAATATACTGTGGTATTTACCGTTGTACATGTCGGAGATAGTGTCATGTAAAGGAATAAGGAGTCCCACAAGCCCTGACTTTGTGAGGGGGTTGACCACGCATTCCGAGTTTCTCAACGGCGGTGGCGACGTACGAACACGACAGAGAGGTTGACACGGGGTTTTTTAACCTAGGTTTGGGATCCTCGTGAGGAGGTAAAGCCTCTACTCCTGCTTTGTTGTATTGCTCGCGGTGTCTCACGAGGGTACAATGGTGAATCAATATCTAGGGTTTCAGATAGCTGGGATCGACCTGTTCTAAGGTAGGATAAGCTCTCCTTATATAGGGGCACCGGGCCTCTTTCCCTTGTTCATGGGCGGGAAGGGTCACCACGTTGTCGCCCACTGAAGTCTCGGTCCACAAGACCACTTTCTGTGGACTCGGTCCAATGCTTCGTGTCGCTCTCTGATCCTTCGTAAAGTTGGGGTTCCTAGCACCATCCTTCACTACGCGACGCCTTCCTTGTCTCCCTTGCACCAAAATGTCAAGGGATAACCTTGCTTGGCGCTGGTGATGACCGTGCTGCTTTTACACCAGAAAGTGGTAGACTGGCTCCTCTTTACCGAGGCGGTCCACGCTACCCTGGTTCCTCTTGATGGGCTTTGTCCTCTTTTTTCTGATCCCCGCAGGATTACGGGAATGCCCCTGGGGCGCGCTCCAAAGCATCCAAGGCGTGGTAGGGACCCGGGCGAGCCGGAATCCTGCCTCGCGTAACGGTCGCCGGTGAGAGGACCCGGGCGAGGCGCCTACAGTGGTGACTGCCCTAGGTTTCCCTCCTGAGGCCGTTTCCACCAGACGCCCCCGCCTCCGGAGGGCGCCGTGGCTCGGGAGGTGGGCCCAACGACCACGAGGTCATGGTACCCTGAGTGCCAGGACTCCACAGTAGCCCTCGAGCGCTTGCCACGCATGTGTCCCTTTGAGGACACGAAGGGGCGGGGGCCCAATCAGACTGTGGGTCCCGCCGCTGGTTTGGTTAACATGAAATTGCTTCAGTGCACATCTCCACTGTGCACACGAAACGGCGGAATCCCCAGGGCCGTGGGATGTAGCCGGATCCGCTCTGCCTTGGGAACTGCTCCCCACAATTTGACGGCTCATGGGGCGGACTGGCAGTTGTTGCTGCGTGCCCGAGGCGTTGTGTCATCCCAACACCGTTAAATGGGGGCATAGATGAGGTGCCTTCTCTCTGATGCCACCTTCTCATCTCCTTTCTTCCTTCTTCCCGTGCTCCAGGAAAACCCCAAAACCCTGGCCCTCTTTATGGATTTCGAGCACCCCACCGTCACTGAGAAGGGCAAAGCGATGATGCTAGAGGACGACGCAGCTCCACCGGTGAAACACGGGCATGGGCATCCACTCGGAAGTGGCTGCGCGAGGCGTGGGGGTCACGGCTCCGGTCAGGACATTGCTTCTCCTTCTGGTGTCTCCGAGGCGGCCAGGGGGAGGCGTTAGCGAAGCGCGGTCGGGGCCACCCCCGCGGTAGCACCCGGGGTCGACGTGGCGGTGGCTCGGAGCCCGCAGATTTCCCCTGCCTCCTCCTTCGGTGGTCATGATCAAGATCGAGGGCAGTGTCGGGCCCAAACGCATCATTGATTTCGTCCTCGTCCTCTGGGAAGCGGGTTGGGCCATGAGGGTGAGGCTTCCCGTGTGCCTCGCCCTCGGACTCGCGGGCGACATGCCGGGCAACGTGCAGATGAAGCACTCCGGCGACCGTGATCTCTAGAGAGTGACCGCGATGCCACCGCGCTTGGGGACATGTATATCACTGCCGGCTGGGAGCGCTTCGTCCCTAACCATCGCATCGTACGTAGCTCCGTACCGCGGTTCCGCTACCTAGGCGAGGAGGGATTCTCGGTGTCGATGTTTGACCCGATGTCGTGCCACATGGACTACCCTCGCCACCTCTAGAGCGTGTAGGTGGTTCTCCTATCGTGGTTGGGGATGCACTGCCAGCGGCGTCACGCGCGCTCCGCGAGAGTTGCCACGCAGTAGTAATTTTAGCCTTTTGTCTTGTAAGCATGTCTATAATGAACATCCTCTAGAGGATTCTTGTGTTTACTACTTCCTTTCATTTGTTCGCTACGAAGGCATGAGCCCAACGCAAGTCCATGCCAGGCGATAGCTAGGTGGTGCGGCATGTGTTGCCTACTATAGTTACGCAATTGATGAGGCCCACGAGGTCCTGATCGTCCTCGCTAGGTCGTGCCCTAGGTAACCTCGGGGTCTACTCTCCACTAGGAAGGAAAAATGACACCACGCGTGGAGGAGCGCCAGTGGCTCCGGACCCCGTCGTGTGGAATTTATTGCAGCCATGGGGTGCTTGAAGAGGCGGCCTTCCTCGCACGCTATCTCGCCCTCCCTACGTTGGGCTTGCCCCTCTCTCAGTGTCTCTGGAGGGGTGGCCACAAGCCTTGCATGCCCTGCCCTGTAGGTGCTTTTTTGCAGAGAGGCATGTAGGTCTTGCACTTGTTCAGTAGACTCCTTTGGGAGGAAATCTGTAGGCACCACGCTAGTGAGGTGCCTCCAGCGAACTGTGACCCTTCGTGCCCGTTCTCGCGAGCTATGAGAGTGGGAGGCCATGGGGCTCGTGTGCATTTGCTCAGGTGGCTCTCTGGCCTGCGTAGGCTTCCTGGCAATTGGAACACCGTCGCTAGTGCGTCGGACGCGAGCGTAGATATCTCCCTATGAGCCCGCCTGAAGGGGCATTCTGCCAGCCCATGTGACAATGGCATCCAGAGGGGCAAGTCGCTTCGCTCGCTCCGAAGTTCGGAGGAGGATCGGTGCGTGCACCTAGGTTCTGGCCGCTGCGATATGTTATCCTTACGAGCCTTTTCTCCTAGCGGGTCCTTCGGTGCATGTAATAGGGTCTTCACGCGAATCCCTGCCCGCCTAGCGGGGGGCGACCTCGTGAAGCATCTCCTGAAGAGGGGAACACGTGGCAGGCAGTGACCCCATAGGCATCACGGAAAAAGAGAGGAGGGAGTGCATGTGCAGCAAGAGTTCAGGCCGCTAGAGGGTGGTACCCTCACGAGCCGCCCCGTAAGCCTCGAGGAGAATACCATAGGGAAAATGCTTATCCTGTTGGTCCCTCGAGGAGGAGACCGCAGGGCAAATGTGTACTGCTGTGATTCCACGCATATGTTATGCAAGTGTATCAAGCTCCAGGAACCGTGGGTGAGGTGACTTTTTTTTGGACCTAGTCCGTAAGTTCAGAGCTCGGCACTTTAGTCCCTAAGGTTGATTGGGCGTGGCTGCTGGAGGGGGGGGGGTACCCTCACGAGCCACCCGTAAGCCTCATGGGGAGAAGATCGTAGGGCAAGTGCTTATCTTGTTGGTCCCTCGAGGAGGAGGCCATAGGTCTAGCATGAAATTTGGCCACTGGAGGGGGTGCCCTCACGAGCCGCCCCGTAAGCCTCTCAAGGAGAAGACTGTAGGGAAAGTGCTTATCCTGTTGGTCCCTCGAGGAGGAGGCCGTAGTTCTAGCACGAAATTTGGCCACTAGAGGGGGATACCCTCATGAGCCACCCTGTGCGGAAAACGTGCACTACTGAGGTTCCTTACATGTGTCGCACGAGTGTCTCAAGCACCAAGAACCATGGGTGAGCTGACTTATCACGGAAGCTAGTCCGTAAGTTCAAAGCTCGACACTTCAGGCCCTGGGGTTGATGGGAGGTGATGCGGCGGTAGACACTGTGCCTAAACCCCCACTCGTGTGGCACTTGTCGAGGAACTTCATCCGTGCACAACTTTTGAAAATGTTTTCTCGAAAGAGAAGCAAATGGCAGAATTAGTGCTAGGCGCAAAATCCGAAAGCCCCGCCAGAGAGGTATGAACTTATTATAATGTCGTCGTGGTCCGCACGAGGTCTTACGAGAGATAAGGCTACAAAGGATGAGAGTTTCAAGAGTCACCTTCAAAAATCCGGGTAGTCGGTCGCGTCACCTGGAGGGGCTTGCCAGCCTTCCTGACACATGGCTCCATTCAGCAGCCCTTAAGCGCTGTCGAGGAGGTTGTTGACATTGCACACACGCTGGGTGCAGTCCACGGGGAAGTCAGGAGCTCATGCACCGGTACCACCCTCGTGAGCTTCTTCGGTGCTGGTGAGGGCGAGCTGGGGCTGCCCTGAGGATTTCCCGTGGCTGCGGGTGGCGATTGCAATGAGACCCTCCTCAGGGAGGGTACAAAGCGGCGGCCGACCTTTTTGCTAGGGCTTTCTCTTGGGCTATTATCTGCTTCTTCCTTGAGGTTCCCCGGTATAGTCAAGGGCATCCACATCCTCTAGGTAGGCGGTGGCCGCGGTTTTGTAGGCATGCTCGAGGGAGCGCATGGTGTCCTTTTCATCGCAAAGAATGGTGATGACTCGACCATTGCCTCCCGGCATCTTGACGGTGTTGTAGGCGTGGTGTGTGGCCGCCATGAACTTGGCTAAGGCGGGTCAGACCAGGATGACGTTGTAAGGGAGGCCAATGTGTGCTGCATTGAAGTTGATGAGTTCAGTCCGGTAGTTGTTGCGGGACCCGAACATGAAGAAGAGGCGCACCTGCCCAATGGGTATGGTGGTGTTGTCGGTGACCCCAGAGAACGATATGTTGGCATCAACTGGTCATACAACACTTGTATTTTGGTGAACGTTTCTATAGAGATCACGTTCAGGCCCGCACTACCGTCGATGAGCGTCTTGGCAACTGCGATGTGGTTGATGGTGGGGGTGATCATGGGAAGAGTTCCCACAACTTTGGCGGAGACATGGTGGCCTTCGGCGTCAAAAGTGATGGCGTACTATGACCACTTGAGCCTTGGGGACAGGGCCCGAGCCGAGCGCCGCCGGCCTCACGGGTGAGCTGCTTGAAGTGTCGGTTGGACACTGGGGCCTAGGATCCATCGAGGATGAAGGCTATGGCGCCCCTCGGCTCCTGGTGGCCCCAGTGTTCTCCTCGGCCTAGCCCTTCTACGGAGAATGGGGATGCTTCTACATGGCATTGGCTTGATGACCCATGTGGTGGGTGCCTTGGCCACTGTGGTTGTTGCTCCATCGCCCTCTCCTTGGTTGCTGCGTTCGCTGCCTTGTCTCCCTTCCTCTGACTATTGCGCTGGTCGCGAAGCCTCTTGAGCTCGTAACAGTCGTTGGTGGGATGCCCATTAAAAGTATATTGATTTCTCTTTGTATTTTGGTGTTGCTGACAACTTCAATTGTGGTTTAACCGTGTTTCTAAGTTGTAGGTTTTACTTAAGGACGGTTTAGTGTGTGGACTCTTGAAGGATCTTGAAGACGGTGTCTCTTATTTGCACTTTCTCTTTCCTTTTTTGTTTTAGGAGGCCGTACTATCAAGAGGGGGTATACCTAGGAAGGTTGTGGGAAATCACGCTTTCATGCATAGACCATAGTTGCACATCCATGGTCTTCCCATTTTTTTCAGCGAGAGAGTGATGTTTTGAGGTGTTTGGGCCTTTTCTGTCCTAACCGGAAGTACTGGCCAGGCGCCGGTAGTTCCGCCCACAGGGTTCTGTGGGGCTGGCCTTAAGGTAGTTCCGACACAAGGTCCGCTGCTAATTCCGCTTAGATTCAGTACACTTCGGTATCCAAGTGCCCTATTTGACGGAATTAGCATTGAAACTGGCCCGGTAGTACCGTTCAGAAGTTTCAGTCATCCCGGACTGGAACTTCGGGCCAGCACTACTAGGCCACACCCTCTTGAGCGGTAGTACCCATAGGCCCTGGTAGTTTCAGTCAGGAATCTTGTGACCCAGTACTTTCGGTGTTAGTTTCGATCCAAACTCTGGCTGGGAATGAACTTGATTCATGACACTTCTGTCTCAAAGTATCTATTTGCCGGATTTTGGACCGGAACTTCCAACGGTAATACCGGTCAGGTAGTCCTACTATTCTTAGCCAGAATTTCTGGTCGTACTGGGAGCCGCTCCTTCTGCTTTCGAGCCATTGGAATGCGCTCACCGAAAGTACCAGCCGCCCGCTGGTTGTACCGGTGGTGTCGCGGGGTCAGGCAACGGTCCAGTTTGAAGGGGGGCCTATTTAAGGCACCCTTCTTCCTCCTCTCATCTCATCTCCTCGTTTTCTCTCTCCTCCATTAATACAAGAGCTTCAACTACCTATATCTCTCTTCCTACCCACTCAAACCTCTTGATCTTTTGAGGAGTGGGAGAGGTGACCTAGATCTACACTTCCACCAAAGGAATCATAATTTCCCCCACCCATCCTTAGTGTATCTTGTTACTCTTGGGTTCTCGAAACCCTAGACGGTGTAGGGCATCCTCGGAGCTGGGGCAATTGTTGTGAAGTTTCGTGGTGTCGTTGAGGGCCTCCAATTGAGTTGTGGAGTATCCCCTCAACCTTGTTGTAAAGGTTTCGGTTGGCGCCTTCAAGGTCACCGGTTAGTGGATTGTGAGGCTGCCTTTGTGGTGGTGCTCGCCGGAGAAGAAGGTGAGGCATTTGTGGCGCTCGGGTGACCTTGTGTGGCCCCGACACCTCTCCAACATAGACGTAGCTTCCTTGGAAGTGAACTATGGGAAATACATCTCTGTGTCCCCTCGCTGGTTTACTCATTCCTCTCCTTTACTACTTGCTTTACCGTCTTGTTTACTTGTTGTATCGTTTGGCATATAGGTTGTTCATCTAGTTGCATATCTGGAGAACTTAATTTTGTGCAAAGCCAAAATTTGTAAGAAAATACTAAAAATTGGTAGTCTTCTATTCACCCCCATCTAGTTGACCAAATTTGGACCTTTCAATTGGTATCAGAGCCAAGGCTCTTACTTCGGGCTTTACCACCTAAGAGACTATGGCCGACAATGAGGGTAGTGGGGTTGAAGCCACCAAGAAGTTGGCCTCCATGGATGACCTCAAGCGATTGGAGACATCCATGTTGACCAAGTTTAAGGAAATGATGACCCTCTTGCGGTCCTTTAAGCCTAACCCCATGATTGCCACTCCTCATGTTGCCTCCCAAACCACCGAGCCTCCTTCCAAGAACATTCCCGTGAGTGACCCTGTAGAAACTCCCGTGGGTGCCACTACTCTCTTGGGCTTAGGCTTTGTTGCTCAAAACTCCAAGCGCCCAAGCGAGAACACCGAAGGGCTAGGTGACTCATCCTCGAAAGAGGGAGATGAGGGAAAGGAATACTCAGCGGTGCCCCCACCTTCGAAGTATACTCCGGACCCACCTATTCCCATGCCACATATCATACCTCAAGGAGCACCTCCCATGTTAGATACTTCAAATTTCGCCAGTTGGCAATATCTAATGTGATCTCACATTTCCAGCTCTTCTATTGAATTGATGAGGATTGTGGAAGAAGGATTCTCACCGTATGATACCAAGAGGTTGAGCTAGGCTGAGGTTGCGGACAAACAGCTTAATGCCACCACCTTGGGCATGATTCAAAAGGCATTGACTCCCAAGGACTTTGCTCACATTCACCAATTCTCCACTGCCAAAGAAGCTTGGGATCATATCACCGAGCTATTTCTTGGGAATGCTAGCATTCAAAGCTCCAAGTTTGATGAACTCAATAATGAGTCCGATGGCTTTGCTATGCAAGATGATGAGACTCTCGAAGACATGTATCGCCATCTCAAGGTTCTTTGTTACACTATGAGGGACCTTGGAGCTACATATGTTGCTGACAAGTTCATGAAGAGGAAGTTTGTTCAAGCCCTTTTTCTGTTTGAGGAAAAGAAACTCAACTCCATCAAGGGGAGAAGCAACTATCACATCATGACATCACAAGAAGTGTTGAGTGAAGTTATTGCCATGACTATTGCCAAGAAGAATGCAGAGGTTGCTCGTGCTCGTGCCTATGGATCTCAAAAGGTGAATCTAGCCTTGAAGTCTCAAGTGATGGAAATTGATGAAAATGTAAACACTAGTGAGTGGTCTCAAGAAGACATCAAGTATGCCTTCAATGAGCATTTAGCTCTCGCATCAAGAACCTTTTGGAACAAGCCGGGCATGAAGTCAAGGACAAGGGACAACTCAAGGTTCAACTCAACCATGAAGGCTCCTAAGGCAAGATCTTGCTACAATTGCAATGACAAGAGTCATTTTGTTGCCCAATGTCCCTTTGAGAATAGAGAAGACAATAGTGGCCGTCTTATCCGCAAGAGCAAGCCAAGACCTCATCATCCAATGAATAAGAACTTTCAAAACAAGAACATTGCTAACAAGGAAAGGGCAATGGTGGTCCATCAAGAGTACTTCTGAGTGCGGATGATGATGTCAATAGCGAAGGTCAAGGTGGAGAGATCGTGGGAGTTGCCGCTATTTCCACTTCTTCTACCCCATGAGTGTCTCTCTTCGACTCGCCTAATAAGAACATCATCCACCCCAACCAAAGGTGTCTCATGGCCAAGGCCACCGAGGTAACACCCACCTCCAAGTCTCCCTCAAATGAACTTCCTTTGCATGATCTAGATGGTCTAGAGGTAAAGAAAGAGATGGTAAACATGTGTGTATTCATTGGGCACCTAGATGATGATACTAGAATGTGCTTTGAAACTCTTGCAAACCAACCTGACCATGCTAGGGAAATGCTAGATGAAAAGGAAGAGATAATTGATATGCTAGAAAAAAATGAAAGGGAGGCCACCGATGAAATTGCCACTCTCTCACTATCTCTTGAAGATGGACATAATATGAGAATAAATCTTGAGGAGAGTGTTGCTAAGCTCGTAGATGAACATAATGCTTCCATGTCTCAACTTGTTAAAGGACGAAATCATGCTCTTGCTTCAATTAATGTCCTTAAAAATGAAAAGGTGGAGTTTGTTGTCGGTCATGAATGTCTAAAGGACTCCTAGAAACTCAAAGAGGAACATCATGCCTTGGAGAGAAAATTCTCAAGTCTTTTTTAAGCTCATGAGTGACTTTAAACTCAATTGAACAATGAACAATCAAAGTCTTCCGCTATGCCTATTATATATTTGACTTGTTCTTGTAACCCTTGTTGCAAGCATGTGAATCTTGTTGAGGAAAACAAGGAGTTGAAAGAACAACTTGCAAAAGGGCAAGTTGACAAGAAGGGTATTATGTACACCCCTAGGCCCAAGAAGAATAACAAGAACAAGAAAAAGAAAAAGAGCAAGAATTTTTCTCAAGAACCCAGTTATGGTTCTACCTTTGTGAAAAGTGATAGCTTTGCCGGAAGAACAACCCCTCCTACATTCTTTGCGAATCTTTTGATGGTCATGTCTATGCAAAATACATTAGCACTTATTATACTCATGATTATCATTGGACTATTTTGGTACCAAAGACCCTTATGACTAACAAAAGGGGACCCATTGCAAAATGGGTACCTAGAATCAAATCTTGATTTTATTGTAGGACTTTGCTTTTGGTGGAGCAAAATGGGTGCTTGATAGTGGAGCTACAAGCCATATGACCGGAAGCAAGTCTATCATGTCGGAGATTAGGCCAAATTTTGGCAATACTATGGTCTCCTATGGTGATAAAACAAGTTCTTAAGTATTGGGTTTTGGTAAGGTGGTAGTAACCCCAGATGTATCCTTGGTTAATGTCATGCTTGTCAAAACCCTTGGGTATAATCTCCTTTATGTTCATGCATTAGCCATTATGGGTTTTTCGTCCTTCTTTAATGAGCATTCCGTGGTCCTCATGTGGAGCAAGACTCTTATGGTGGCTTTTGTTGGATACGTAGAGCATGACTTGTACATGGTGGATTTCTCCGGAAAGCTCTCTACACATGCTATATGTCTCTATGCGAAAGTCGACGTGGGTTGGTTATGGCATCACCGCTTGTCCCATGTAAACATGAAGTCTTTGCAAAGTCTCTACACGGGGGGGGGGGGGGGCACATCCTTGGACTAAAAGACATTTCCTTTGCTAAAGATTGTGTGTGTGCAGGGATTGTATTGAAGGGAAGATGCATGAAAAGCCTCATAAGATCCTCAATCAAATTACTACCGAGCGATGCTTGGAACTCCTTCACATGGATATTTTTGGGCCTCCTTCTCATGATAGTCTTGGAGGGAAGAAGTATTGTTTGGTAATTGTTGATGACTACTCAAGATACACATGGGTCTACTTCTTCAAGTTCAAGAGTGAAACTCAACAAACCATCATTTACTTTGCCAATCAAGTTCAACAAAAACACAATACTACAATCCTTTCCATTCAGAGTGACAATGGAACCGAGTTCAATAACTACACCTTGGATGAGTTCCTAAGTGATGAGTGGATCAAGCATCAATACTCAACTCCTTACACCCCTCAACAAAATGGTGTCGCCGAAAGGAAGAATCGTACTTTGATGGATGTAGCATGGACCATGTTGGCGGAATTCAAGTCACGATACAACTTTTGGGCCGAAGTCATTTCCACCGCTTGCCATGGTATCAACCGCCTTTACCTTCATAGGAAGAAGAACAAGACTCCATATGAACTCCTCACCGGATGCAAGCCCAATGTCAAATACTTTTGGGTGTTTGGATGTAGATGTTTCATTCTCAAGAAGGGTGTCTGATTGTCGAAGTTTGAGTCAAGGACACAAGAAGGGATCTTCGTTGGTACTCCACTCAATCTCATGCCTATAGAGTCTACAACAAAGCCAATGGGAGAGTTGAAGAAACTAGCAATGTGGAATTTGATGAAGAATATGAGTCTCTTGTGAGTAAAGATGGTGTTAGTGACCCAAGTGATGAAATTCCTCCCCAAGCCATAAGAAGAATGGGTGTGGGATTCTTCCACCCCATTGAGGAACCCCTTTTGGCCGAAGGAGAAGGACCAAGCTCTACTCAAGTGGAGCCCTCACTCTCACAAGATCATCTTGTATCTCAAGGAAAAATTGTTGCTCCTAAAGATTGTCCAAGCTCTTCCCAAGCTCTTCATGACCATGACTCTCCAAGCCCCGATCCATCGCTTCAAGATTGTGAAACTCCACAAGAAAATGTTGATCAAGGAAAGCTATAGAAGAACAAGGTCAAGCTAACTATGACCAAGGCCAAGCTAATGTATCTCCACCCATTGATGACGATTCTCCAACAGTTGATTTTGATGAAGATAGTGATCAAGTTTGTGCATATAGTCAAGGCGGGGACTCGAACCATGGTGATGACCAAGTGGTTGCTCAAGAATCTCGTCTTGAGACCCAAGCCCGCCGTTAAGCATACCATCTCGCTAAGTGATGGCTCCCAAGTGCAGGCAGATCAATTATAGTACTTTTAAATAAAGAAAGGTTGTCAAACCCACGAGGAGCTGAAGGTATTGGTTAGCAAATTTGACAAAGGAAATAATAGTAAATGTAGTAGATTTGGTGTTTTAGGTTTGTAGTTTGCGAGAATGTAAAATGCTGAAAGTAAATAGTAATAAGTAAATGCTCTCAATGAGAGAAATCCCAATCCTCTATGCAGCAAGAGGACAAGATCAAGTGTGTGTGTGAACTTATATGTGACAACGCATTCCCGAGGGCGACACAGATTTACTTAGCATAGAGATTTCTACACAATATGGTGAATATGTTGTCAAGTTTTATTCCCTTAGGGCGGAGCTTAGTAGGTGCAGCCATAAGTATGGACTAAATACACCAATTATGATGGGTCCTAGATCCATTTACATCAACATCTAGGAATCATTAAGACATACATGTCCCACCATAGCGATAGGTTCATTGGTCCCCAACATATAATCCCTCCAATACAACTCAAAGAATTGGAAAGCGATTTCTATGAATTCCGTCCCTTCCAACCCCTACCATCACCATCAAAGTATTCTCCTATGAGCCCATGTAGGTGAAGTAATATGCAGTCAACATTCGCATAAAACCATCATAGAACAATATAAAAGATAGAAAACTAGACCACATACTCATTGCATATTATATGGAAATCATAGCCAATTCATCCTATGCCCTCAGGAACATGGGGATCTACTCACAAGTGCCAAACATGATATGGATCAGTAGCATATGGATTACAACACAATCTGAAAATATAATCTCTCCACTAAATAAATACAAGATGCCAATCACAAACATGTAAATAGCCCTTAAACAATATCTGGGGTTCAATCAATCAAAAACTATGAGGGGAACGAGATGGATCTTGGAGATGGTGATGGTGATGATGATGGTGCTGGTGGAGATGTTGATGGAGAGATCTCCCCTACGCCTAGGAGGAGTGGTGATGACGATGGCGTCGATTTCCCCCTCACCGGAGGCTCCGGTGCGGCAAGATCTACCCCCTCCCAGAGTAGGAGAGGACTTTTGCCTCTGTCGCCGCCTCTGTGAATATTGGGAAAATATGGCGTAGGTTTTCTGGCGATACAAAGGTGTCTATAAAAAGGAGGAGCCAAGACGACACTTGAGGGCCAAAAGAGATGTGTGGCGCGCCTAGGGGTGGCTGCCCCACCTGGCCTCTTTCGGGCCTCGTGGCTCCTCTCGCTTCATTCTTTGGCCCAAGTTGGTTCTCATAGTGAAAAATTTGTCAGGTATTTTCCTTTGATTTATTGACATCCAGAAGGTCTTGAAACAACAAAAACATGAAAAAGGAGGTTTTCTACCTCCCAGAAATTAAATACCAATGAAAGGGACTTTGTAGGAAAGTCTCGTAAATCATCTAAATATACATGAATAATGATGGATCAAGGTAAATATGATTCTAAATAGTGCATAAAGGTCCTAAAATGATGATGCAAAATGCAAGTATCAACTCCCCCAAGCTTAAACCTTTGCTTCTCCTTAAGCAAATAAGCGAATAGATCATTATCATGAATCAATGAGCTTATGGTTGACAAGGAAATACGAGCCTGGTAGCTTATGCATATTCACTTCTCCAAAAGAAATATGAACTAACCATCATGCACATATGGGCTACATAGATAGATATTATCACTTACCCCTTACTTTTTGAACAAAAACTAACCATTACATGTTAGACAATTAAACAAGTCTCAAATTTATCATACACTCCACTATTCTCAATAGCTTTGCATGGCTTTTTACTAGCTTTCAATTTAACCTTTGGATATGACTTTGTAATAAAGATAAGTTTCTCATAAAGCAAATAGTGGAAAAGAGAATTGTTTAAACAACAAGATAGACATGACTATTTTTGATTTTTGTCAAGAACTTTCACCACTTTTTGCATGGCATCAGTTAACGGTCTTCCCTCTTAGTAACCAGTATAAACCTTATTAATCGGTCTTTAAATCATGCCATATGCTCTAGACAACCTTTGTCTTTCACTTTCCATGGCTAGCCGAATTCTCGGGTGCCTACCGTTCAAACACTTTCCATAGAGCATATGTATTGAAATACCCATGACAACCATTCAGTTTACTCATTGATTACTAAGTAGGATAAGAGTATCTCATGTCCCCTTGTCATCCTCCTCTTTCCAACTATTTATTTTTTAAGACTCCTTATCTCACCATAAAATCACAATGTTCCTTTTTTAATAAGTGTTGCTTCCCTTGCATGGATCTTTCCTTATTTGCAAGTTTAGCTTGTTGAGTAATTCTATGCTTGTCCAACATGCTCAAGTTAATTTAGTTCAAGGAAAGATGTAAGTGAAATTTCTACATATGGTGCGCACATCTGCATGAGTGTCACCCATAAATCTCCAGACAAGAGAATCATGGATGACACCATACTTTATATTTTATTCAAAACCACTCAACCAAGGATACATGATAACACTCTAAGAGCTCTTCAAACTGTAGGAAAAATTGATACCTAATGGATACAAGCAAAACCTCCTAATGATTATGAACTAGATGCAAATATGATAACTAAAAAGCATAAGGTATGGTGGAACTCCCCCAAGCTTAGAGGTTTGCTACCAGTTCTTCTTCCTTGGCATTGTTCTCCTCATAGTAGGCTTTCCACTCCTTGATATTCCAAGGATATGGCCTCCCATTATAGAAGGACAATGGAGGATCGTTGAACTTGGTGGAGGCAGCCTTGGTGATCTTCTTGAAGCGATCCTCATACTCACAATTCTGGTTTTCCACATCCCACATGAGGGCTTGGAACCTATCTAGTTGTGTGAGAGTATGCACATACTTCTCTTCCAGATCTTTGATCCTTGCTTCATAGAATTCAACCTTCTTATCCATCTCTAGATTCATGAGGTGATGAGCATCAAGGCTGCTCTCAACCACCATACCATACCTAAAGACGGTGTCCTCCAAGACTTGCAGCCTCTCCTCCATGGTGCCTTCAGTCTTGGGTGCCTTCCCCTCCTCCATGAGCAGCACCCCTTCCTTGAAGGTCAAGGTTTTCACGGGAGCCACCATAGATCTGTGGTAATTCTTCACCGCGCCTTTCTTCTCAGAGTTATCTCCTCCAAGATTGGACCCGGAGCTTGCCATGGCTAAAATATGAAGAAATAGGGTGGAAAAACAAATTCCAATCCAAAAGACTCGATGCGAGATTAGATCAGCAGAGAGGAGTACATATAGATGGTTTTTTGGGCAAGACGAAGCATTGAGGAAGAAACAGAGGAAAAATGGATTTCGGAAGAGGGAAAGACCTTGGGTGGCATGCCTAGGGGGGTGGGCACGCCACCTAGCCTCTTTCCCTTCTCGGGACTCTGTTTCGTCTAATTCTTTCACGATATGCATTAATTTTCCAAAATAATGACTTCCGAAAGTATGAAGATATTCCTAGATGGTTACACACCTTTTTTTGACTTTTGGTGATTTTGGTTATCTGGCAGGGGATAATTTTTCGCAATTATGGCTTCCAAACTTTGGAGATTCATTACTTCAACCCTTCCGGCAAATGTTTGGCCTAAAATATAATGTTTAAGACGTTGTCCATTAACGATGTGAGGTTTACCATTGAAGTCTCCATGAATGCATGGCTCCGAAGCGGTACACCTCCTGCACAACTAATGGACCCTGCCATCTTGAAACCAACTTTCCTGCAGAAAACTTGAAACGAGAGTTGAACAATAGTACTTGATCTCCTACTTTGAATTCCTTTCTTCTTATTTTCTTATCATGCCAATAAATTTACTTTCTCTTTGAATAGTCTAGCACTTTCATATGCTTCATTCCTCCATTCATCTAATAAGCTTCAATCAAGAATTCTTTTCTCTCCTGCAGTTTTAAAATCAAAGTTAAGTTGTTTAACAACCCATCTAACTTAAGTTCTAATTCAACTGGAAGATGACATGCTTTTCCATAAACCATTTTATAAGGAGACATTCCCATGGGATTTTTAAAAGCAGTTCTATAAGCCCATAAGGCATCATTAATTTTAGTTGGCCAATCTGATCTAGCTTTATTAACTGTCTTCTCCAGTATGAGTTTAATCTCCCTATTGCTTAATTCAACTTGTCCACTAGTTTGAGGATGATATGGAGATGCAATTCTATGATTAACACCATATTTAGCTAGAGTTTTTCTAAATACTCCATGAATAAAATGAGAACCACCACCAGTAATTAAAAATCTAGGTACTCCAAACCTAGGAAAGATGATGTCTTTAAGCATCTTCATTGTTGTGGCATGGTCTAAAGTTTTTATTGGAATTGCCTCAACCCACTTTGTAACATAATCTACCGCAACCAAAATATGAGTATGTTTTGTTTTTATGGGGGAAATGGTCCCATAAAGTCAAACCCCCATACATCAAATGGTTCAAGAGGTAGTGAATAGTTCATAGGCATTTCATTTCTCTTACATATTTCCAACATGTTGGCACTTATACAAGCTTTAACATAATTAGCACAATCTTTAAATAAAGTAGGCCAATAAAAACCAGATTGTAATACCTTTGTAGTAGTGCAGTCTCATGCATGATGTCCTCCATAAGGACTATCATGACAATCCCTTATGATAGCCTGTTGCTCAAACTTAGGACACAACTTCTAATAATACCATCTACACTTTTCTTATAAAGAAATGGGTCATCCCAAAAATAATGTCTAAGATCATAAAAGAATTTCTTTCTTTGTTGGTATGTGAAATGTGGAGGAATAACTTTTCCAACAGTGAAATTAGCATAACCAACAAACCATGGTGAAGCCACTCTAGTAGGAGATACATTGATGTTTGCTAGTTGTTCATTTGCAAAGCTATCTAATAGGAATATGATCTACTGGAATGTTTTCCATTCTAGATAAATGACCAGCTACCGTGTTGTCCTCACCTTTCCTATCTACAATATGTAGGTCAAATTATTGTAGTAAAAGAACCCATCTTATAAGTCTAGGATTAGAATCTTTTTTGTTCATAAGGTATTTAATAGCAGAATGACCGGTGTGTACTATTACCTTAGAGTCTACAATGTAAGGTCTAAACTTTTCACATGCAAATAGTATATCCAAGAACTCTTTTTAGTTGTAGCATAATTTATTTGGGCGCCATCAAGAGTCTTACTAGCATACTATATCACATTAAGTTTTTATTTACTCTTTGGCCCAAAAATGCTCCTACAACATAGTCACTAGCATCACACATGATTTCAAAAGGCAAATTCCAATTAGGGGGTTGAATTATAGGAGCACTTATCAAAGCATTCTTTAAAACATCAAAATACTCTACACAATTATCATTAAAAGAAAATGGAACTTATTTTTGCAAAATATTTGTCAAAGGCTTGCATATTTTAGAAAACTCTTTGATAAATCTTCTATAGAAACCAACATGACTAAGAAAACTTCTTATACCTCTTATATCCCTAGGATATGGTAGCTTCTCTATGGCTTCTATATTGGTGTGGTCCACTTCAATGCCTCTTCCAGAAACTCGGTGTCCAAGAACAACACCTTCTGTCACCATGAAATGTCGCTTCTCCCAATTTAGGACTAAGTGTTGGTCCTCACAGCGCTGCAAAACTTTGTTAAGATTGAACAAGCAGTTCTCAAAAGAGGTACCATACACATAAAATTCATCCATAAGGACTTCCATAATTTTCTCAATATAATCAAGAAATATAGCATTCATGCATCTTTGAAAAGTAGTAGGAGCATTTCACAAACCAAATGACATTCTCCTATAAGCATAAGTACCAAAAGGGTACGTGAAAGTAGTCATCTCTTGATCATCCTTATGCACCAGAATTTGTGAGAAACATGAATAACCATCTAAATAACAAAAGTGAGAGTGTTTGGATAATCTTTGAAGCATTTGATCAATGAATGGTAAAGGATTATGATCTTTGCGAGTTGCCTTATTAAGTTTCCTAAAATCAATGCACATTCTATAACCAGTAATAGTACGTTGAACAACATGTTAATTTTCGTCATTTGGAACCATGGTGATTCCACCCTTTTTAGGCACACAATGGACATGACTTACCCATTTACCATAAACTATGCGATATATTTATACCTACCTCAATGAGTTTGATCACGTCTTTTCTTACCACTTCTTTCATTCTTGGATGAAGACGACATTGATAGTCAACAACAAGCTTTTCATCTTCTTCCAAGTTAATCTTATGCATACATAAAGCAGGGCTTATAGCTTTAAAATCATCAAGTGAATAGCCATTGGCTGGCCTATGAGCTCTCAGTACTTCAAGTAATTGTGATTCTTCTTCATCTAAAAGGTTAGCACTAATAATAATAGGATATATTTTCTTTTCATCAAGTAATGCATATTTCATATCTTCAGGCAATGGTTTAACTTCAAAACTTGGATCTCCTTTAGGTGGTGATAGTTCTCCTAGATTATCAAGTGGAATATGTAATTGTAGTTGTTGTGGTTGTTGAGATAGTATTTGTTCTAGAGCTTCTTTATCTTCATCATCAAATGGCTCCTCTTGATTCAACACATATCGTTCGATCGCGTCTGATGAAGCAACTGCCGCTTTAGCAAGAGTCTCCACTATATCTTTAGAGAGTTTTTCCTTTTCTAAATGTTTATCAATAAACTTTGAAAAAATAAACTCAAGTCTTTCACCAGCAAATTTAATGAACACTTTCTCTTTTAGCAAATTAATTTCAGCACCAACAGTATGTAAGAAAGGTCTACCAAATATAATAGGACAAATTGCATCTTGGGAGCAACCAAGCACAATAAAATCAGCTTGATACTTAATCTTTCTAATTAATACTTCAACATATCTAACAATACCAAGAGGACAAATATACTCTTTATTAGCAAGTTGGATAGTTATACATGTCTCTTCCATGTGGATGGGATCAATATCAGGCTTGATTTCAAGATATAGAGAGTATGGAATCACACTTATACTTGCTCCAATATCACAAAGTCCATGATAATATGAAGTCCCAATAGTACATGATATGATAGGTTTCCCAACTCTAGTGGTGTTACCTTTTATTACCTTGGTGGAATCTTCACATAAATACACATCACAAGGTGTTTCTTCATTCAATTCTTTAATGGCCAAAACTTGATGTTGAACTTGAATTTGTCCATATGGTTCATGACATCTTCTAGCACTCTTATTAGTAACAATAGTGAGTAAATTTTCCTTCACTTTCCTAGGATAAGGAGGAGCTTCGAATATTTCTTCTATCTTAGGAGATGAGATTTGATGAACCTGTTTCACAACTTTAGAAACATATGCAGAATTTTTAAGAGGTTCAACGAATACATTAAATCCTTTCTTTAGAACATTAAGATGGTTAGCAAAAGATTTATCAATTTCTACTAAAACATGAGGGTCAACGCCAAACATGTTCTTAAGTTCCTCAAATAATATAGAATTAGAGAAATCCTCTGCACATGAATATTCATATTCTAAACCTGGTTTATTATCTTTGTCAAGATCCCAAGCTTCAGTATTTTGAGAAATAGTTTCCAATAAATCCGATGCCTATTTTTGAGTTTTATTAGTGAAACTTCCTCCAGAAGAATTATCCAAGAAATCCCTATGATGCTGAGGCAATCTCACATAAAGGTTTATTAAGATAATGCTTTCAGGAATACCATGAAAAGGATTTTTACGAGTAAGACCCTTTAATCTCCCCCAAGCTTGAGCAATACTTTCTCCATTGTGAGGGCAAAAGTTATAAATATGGCAGTGATAATCATAAGCTTCTTTAGGAGTATAATATTTAAGATAGAAAGCCTTTCTCATATTTTCCAATCAAGACAATATTCACCATCCAGAGATCTATAGCATTCACGAGCTTTACTAGATAATGATAAAAATAATAGCTTCCTTCTTACTTCATTATCATGCACACCTGTAATTATAATAGGGAACATAGTTCTTCAATTTCATATAAATGTCCCATAGTAGTTTGGCTTCCATCACCTGCAAAAGTTACCTCCCTAGCTCTGTCGACAATACCAATAGGAATTTGATATTCAACTTCTGGTTTAGTAGGATTCACAACTTCCTCTTTATTTCTATCATGAATGAACTCAAGTAAGGCGAGTTTCAATTCTTTATGGTTTGAGAAATCCATGATAAACAATAATGAAAGAATAAAAACAGATTTCAAGTTTCTGTACCAAATAGCTTACCAATAGCACAACGCTCCCCGGCAATGGTGCTAGAAAAATTTCTTGATGGCTCCCAAGTGCAGGAGATCAATTGTAGTAATTTTCAATAAAGAAAGGTTGTCGAACCCACGAGGAGCTGAAGGTATTGGTTAGCAAATTTGACAAAGGAAATAATAGTAAATAAAGTAGATTTGGTGTTTTGGGTTTGTAGTTTGTAAGAATGTAAAATGTTGAAAGTAAATAGTAATAAGTAAATGTTCTCAATGAGAGAAATCCCAATCCTCTATGCAGAAACAGGACAAGCTAAAGTGTGTGTGAACTTATATGTGACAAGCGTTCCCGATGGCGGCACAGATTTACTTAGCATGGAGATTTCTACACAATATGGTGAATATGTTGTCAAGTTTTATTCCCTTAGGGCGGAGCCTAGTTAGGTGCAGCCATAATTATGGACTAAATACACCACTTATGATGGATCCTAGATCCATTTACATGAAAATCTAGGAATCATTAAGACATACATGTCCCACCATAGCAATAGGTTCATTAGTCCCTGACATATAATCCCTCCAATGCAACTCAAAGAATTGGAAAATGGTTTCTATCAATTCCGTCCCTTCCAACCCCTATCATTGCATCAAAGTATAGAGCCCATGTAGGTGAAGTAATATGCAGTCTATGTTCACATAAAACCATCATAGAACAATATAAAAGATAGAAAACTAGACCACATACTCATTGCATATTATATGTAAATCATGGCCAGTTCATCCTATGCCCTCAGGAACATGGAGATGTACTCACAAGTGCCAAACATGATATAGATCATTAACATATGGATTCCAACGCAATCTGAAAATATAATCTCTCCACCAAATAAAGACAAGATGCCAATCACAAACATGTAAATAACCCTTAAACAATATCCGGGGTTCAATCAATCACAAACTATGAGGGGAACGAGATGGATCTTGGAGATGGTGATGGTGATGATGATGATGGTTCTGGTGGAGATCTTGATGGAGAGACCTCCCCTACGCCTAGGAGGAGTGGTGATGATGATGGCGTCGATTTCCCCCTCACCGAAGGCTCTAGTGCGGCAGGATCTGCCCCCTCCCGGAGTAGGAGAGTACTTTCACCTCCATTGCCGCCTATGTAAATCTTGGGGAAAATATGGCGTAGGATTTCTGGCGATACGAAGGAGTCTATAAAAAGGAGGAGCTGAGATGATGCTCGAGGCCTGGAAGAGCCTGTGTGGTGCGCCTAGGGTGGTGGGCAAGGCACCTAGCCTCTTTCGGGCCTCGTGGCTCCTCTCATTTAATTCTTTGGCCCAAGTTGGTTCTCCTAGTGAAAAACTTGTCAGGTATTTTTTCCTTTGATTTATTGATGTCCAGAAGGTCCTAAAACAACATAAACATGAAAAAGAAGGTTTTCTACCTCCTAGAAATTAAATACCAATGAAAGGCACTTTGTAGGAAAGTCCCATAAATCATCTAAATATGCATGCATAATGATGGATCAAGGTAAATATGATGCTAAATAGTGCATAAAGGTCCTAAAAATGATGATGCAAAATGCAAGTATCACCAAGCTCATCAAAGAAGGCCATATCCTTGATAATGCATATGGAGATTTCAATAGGGGTTCTACTAGTAGGAGACAACTAACCTCGTTTAGTTCTCATCATGCGTTTATCTCTCATGTTGAACCCCAAAAGGTCTTCGAAGCACTTGAAGACGATGATTGGCTCGACGTTATTAATGAAGAACTTCACTTCAAAAGGAACAAGGTGTGGACATTAGTGAAGCAGCCAAGAGATTGCCAAAATGTCATCAGGACCAGGTGGATATTCAAGAACAAGTGTGATGCCAATGGTATAGTCATACACAACAAGGCAAGGTTGGTAGCCCAAGGATACTCACAAGTTGAGGGCATTTACTATGGTGAAACTTGTGCCCCCGTTCCTCATCTAGAATCCATTCGCATGCTTCTTTCTTATGCTACTCATCATAATTTTAAATTGCAACAAATGGATGTTAAGAGTGCTTTCCTTAATGGTCCCTTAAAGGAAGTGGTTTATGTCAAGCAACCTCCGGGCTTTGAGGACCCTCTCTTCCCGGACCATGTCTACAAACATGATAAGGCACTAGGTCTCAAACAAGCCCCACGTGCGTGGTATGACTGCCTTAGAGAGCTTTTGTTAGACTGTGAAAGTTGGGCTCATTGACCCCACTTTTTTTACTAAGAGAGTTATAGGGAACTTGTTCATTTGCCAAATTTATGTTGATGACATTATTTTTGGGTATACTAACAAAGTAATGAGGATTTTGCCAAGCTCATGACCGCTCGGCTCGAGATGTCTATGATGGGGGAGTTGGAATTCTTCCTTGGCTTTGAAGTCAAACAATTGAGGACAGGCACTTTGATCAATCAAGCCAAGTACATTCAAGATATGCTTAATAAATTCAATCTTGATCAAGTCAACGGAGCCAAGACTCCTATGCCCACAATGGTTAATCTTGATCTTGATCCCAAGGGTAAGGATGTGGATCAAAAGCTTTATCGCTCGATGATTGGTTCTTTGCTTTATCTTTGTGTATTCCTATCGGGTATTATGTTGAGTGTGGGTATGTGTGCAAGATTCCAAGCTGCACCAAAAAAATCCACATGGTGGTGGTCAAGAGAATCTTTTGATATTTGGTTCATACCCCAAGCTTTGGGTTATGGTACCCCAGGGGAGCTAGCTTTAACCTCATTGGATACTTAGATTCGGATTGGGCGGGAGACAAGGTGGAAAGGAAGTCAACCTCCGATGCTTGTCAATTTTTTGGAATATCCTTGGTGTGTTGGTCCTCGAAGAAACAAAACTGCGTGTCTATGTCCACTGCCGAAGCTGAGTACATCTCCGCCGCAAGTTGTTGTGCTCAATTGTTATGGATGAAGCAAACTTTGAAGGATATTGGTCTATCTTTCAACAAGGTCCCCTTCTTTGTGACAATGAGAGTGCCATTGCTATTGCTCACAACCCGGTGTAACACAACCGAACCAAACACATTGAGATTCGTCATCATTTCATTCGAGGTCATGTTGCAAGAGGATACATTTCTTTGGAGTTTGTTCCTACCAAGGCTAGTCTAGCAGATCTGTTCACGAAGCCTCTTGATGAAGCAAGGTTCCGGGAGTTAAGGCATGATCTAAATATCATATATTCAAGCAATGTGGCTTGAGTGACTTGCACACCTACCCATGTCTCAAATAATATCTTGTTTGGATGTACGCATGGATTTAAGGGGAGTGTAGTTCCTCACATGAATCAACACTCTCCTTATTATGTACACATTAATGTATTCATTCTCTATGGTCTCTCAAGGAGACAAAATGAGCTTCAATGATGAGTTTTGGTAATGAACCCAAGATATATCTTCGCGGTGTCAAGCCAAATGTACTCATATATGGTGGCCTCGGCCACCGACCTCTTATGTGTTTTTCTTAGTGTTCTTTCTTTGTGTTTCTCTTTGCTTTTGGTGTGTTTGCTCATTTTTTGGGTCTTTATTTGGTTCTTCACAATTTGAGTTGTCTATCCCAAGCCTTTGTTCCTTCCCTCAAACCCCTCTCTATCTTTCACAAGTTCTCTCCTTGCCAAAATCTGAATCTGGGATACTTTGACTGGTAGCACCAGAAATTCCGGCCAAAGCTAGTAGTACTGCTCCTGGGAGTTTTTCTCCAAAAGTTCTCCTCGGGACGGTACTACCGCCTGGGCCTAGAATCTCTGCATCACCGGTAGTTCTGGTCTCTGGCCGGTACTACCGGTCGGGTTCGTCAACCTATAAAAATAGGGACCAGGAAGAAAAGGGGGACCACTCCCCATTTTCTTCCCTGACCCTGTTTTTATAGGGAACTGCCACTGGCCAAGGAACTCCCGCGGAAGCGCCGTCGACCCCTCCGATTCTGGCCATCTTTCTCTGATCTGCTCCATGGGAACCTTCCCCACCCCGATCTCCCACCATGGACCCTTGTACTTGTCCCTCACTCCCTCCATTCATGGATATCTGGCCATTCCATTGCTTGAGTTAGGGCATGCCATGTCTAGGGCTACTTCTTTGGCTAGAAATGTCTAGGGAGATCTTGGTAGGCCTAGGAACCTTTGCTAGAGTAGATTGACTCAATACATTGATGGAATCCATGCCTTTGTGCTCCCAGATCCGATGAACCACCCTATTCGTGCTCGCACCGGTACTACCGATGGGGCACGACCGGTACTTCCGTTGGGCTCAACACCATCGGTAGTTCCGGCGGCTCACCAGAACTTCCGCTTCACACAGCTTGGACTCCAACTCTGTATTTTTCAATCTCTCTCTATTTTCTATTTGAACTTGTGCACTTACCCACCCTTCCCTCCCTACCCTATGCTTTCTTCTCAGGTCAAGGTGGTTCCCGTGGTGGCTCCAAGTGGTCCCGTGCTTTCACAAGTGCTCCTCTGGAGATGGATGAGGTTGATCTCGAGGTTGTGCGTCCATCTAGCCAGACTGTTCATCATAGAGCTGCCGCCGAGTGTCATGCTGCTGTGGCTGAAGGAAAGAGGCCCGCTCTGGCCAGCTAGAAGAACACCTCCTCTAGGCCCGATTTGAAGAATAAGATGATCTCGTCCTAGCCTTAGGCAGATTATGAGAAGTTTTGCAAGATGTATCCCTATGCTGCTCCTCGTAACTGTCTGTCTCAAGACCCATTCTTCCACACAAAGTGTCAAGAGGAGATGTATCTTGAAGTGTATGTCTCCAAGAAGAAGAATATTGTTGCCCCTCAGAAGTATCTCAATGTGGCTCATATGCAGAGAAATCCTAACTATTTTGGTGAAGCCCTTGAGATGTGTAGGAAGTTTGGACTCATCAAGGTTATGCAGCATTGTCAGAATTTTGATGAGAGGGCCATTGCTCATTTCTACACCACTCTCCACATTGATACTGATCCTCAGGATAGAACTTTGAAGTGGATGACTCATGATGAGTTGCTGACTGCCAAGTGGTCTGAGTTTGCTGATCTTCTTGGCTATCCCATTCTGCCAGGCAATCGTGCTAATGGGTGGCGCACACGCAGGTCCAAGGCCTCCGCTCCTGAAGTGTTGGAGCCCTTGTATATTGAAGGATGGGGTGTCAATGGTGACGTAGCTCATCTCCTGCCTACCTATGACATCATGCGCAAAGTTTACCAGAACACCATTGCTCCCAAGGCAGGTAACTTCAATCAGCTTCATACCTTCTAGATTGATCTCATGTTTCATACTTATCGCCACCGAAACTCTGAGGAGTGTCTTGATGTTATGGATTATCTGTTTGAAGAGATCTAGCTTCCCCTAATTGAGAATAGGTCATGTCCTTATGCTGCATATATTCAGACTCTCATTAATGCCAAGTGGCTGGCTGCCACACACACTTGCTTTCCTGAAGATGGTTGCACTGTTCATGAGGAGAAGACTCTCCATGTGATGAAACATGAGTAGCCGCGGACTCAAGCTGAGAGGGAAGCTGCTACTTTGAGGGCTGCCAGGGACAATACTGCCGCTTCAGGCCATGCTGGCTATAGTGATGGGGACTATGATGAGGCTTCTCCTCCACCCTGACTTACACGACAGCCATCTTGGGCTAAGAAGTTATTGAATAAAGTGAAGAAGACCTTCTGCTTTATTCAAGACCATGAGTATCAATCCTATGTTTCTTAGAGGCACAATGTCAAGAGGGAGAAGACAATCATGAGGAAGCTTGATATTGAGGTATCTCCTGAGTCCAGCTCTGTCACCGCGCCCAAGGATCAATGGGTCAATGCATATTGCAGGTGGACTGATAGTGATGATGAGCCTGAAGTCACTGGCCCCTTTCCACCCATTTAGAACAACGCCACATGGGACCCCGAGCCTTCTCCTCCGTTTGTTGGTGGGTGGGTGATAGCTGTGAGATTCGACATATTTTTGATGGTTTTATTGATGGTTTTCTTCTGTATTTGATTGTTTTCTAGCTTTACCTAATGCTAATACTTCAGTAGCAAATAAAACTTGGTTTTTAATGTGTGTTTTAGGTTCTGAACATCAACAAAGGGTTTTAACAAGAGAAACACAATATTCAGGCGAAAACAAGCAAGTCTCTTTTTGGAAGCAATCAAGGGAGGCATACAGAAGCTTTAACAAGCAACCATACGGTAGGAATATTTCTCCAGCCGTATAGTTGCCGCCGCCTCCATCTTGTAAAAAGGGACAACTTTCGTGAAGAGACAGGACGCAAAATCATACACTACAAGAAAAGTTTCCTTCCGCAACGACTTGGCCTGATAGTCGTCGTAGAAGGCGCGTCTTTTGCAACAAAATTCTCGGCTCGGCTGTGGCTGCTGGAAAACTTATTTTCGGTTTTGTGGCCCTCTACTATGACGAATCTACTAAAAACATGGAGGAAGCTCGGCCAGCGTGTGGTAGAAGCAAGATTTTCGTTTCCTTGCACGATGTTGACTCACCGAAGTCTTTTAAGGCGTGTGGGTCCCGAACATTAGTGTCTCTAGCGGACCATACTTTTCGGTCGCGCCTCCCTGATTTGAACTCGATAACGTTGCTCGATGCGTCTGGCATTTAGTCAGGTTGCTAGGTCCCACATGTCAGCCTCTCATTAGAAGGATCATGTGTATGATGGATTTTTTTCCTTCGCTCGTGCTACCCTATTCCGAAGTTGATAGCGCTACTGGATGCATCTAACATTTAATAAACCTCCTAGGACCCACATGTCATCCTCTCATTAGAAGAAATGTGTGTATGATGGAGTTTTTTCCTTCACTGGTGCTACCCTATTCCGAAGTTGATAGCGTTGCTCGACGCATCTACCGTTTAACCAACCTCCTGAGCCCCACATGTAATCCTCTCATTAGAAGAAACGTGTGTATGATGCATTTTTTTCCTTCGCTCGCGCTACCCTGTTCCGAATTTGATAGTGTTGTTCGATGCATCTATCGTTTAATCATGCTGTTGGGCCCCACATGTCATCCCTCATTAGAAGAAACATGTGTATGATGGATTTTTACCCTCTACCGTGCCTTCGTGTTCCGAACTTGATAACATTGCTCGCTGCATCAGCCATTTATTCAGGCTGGTTGGTCCCTTATGTCAGCCTCACATTAGAAGAATCGTGGGCATGATGGAATTTTTTCCTTCTCTAGCGCTACCATGTTCCGAACTAGATAGCGTTGCTCGATGAATCTGTCGTGTGCTCACCCTGTTGGGTCCCCCATTTCATCCTCTCATTACAAGAAACATGTGCATGTAAACTTTTTCTCGCTCGCGTCTCCCTGTTTCGAACTGGCAACGTTGCTCGATGCAGCATCTGTATAAGATCGTGCTGCTGCGTCCCACATATCAGCCTCTCTGTAAATGAAACGTACGTATGATGGACTTTTTTGGCCATGTCCGCTGTTTTGACCTTGGCAACTTGCTGGCTCTCATATATTAACCACCTATGTGCAGGAAACGTGTCTATGCTGGGTCCCAGCTGATAGCCTCTATTTGAAAGAAATGTGTGTATGTTGGACTATTTTTTCAGGGTCCCAGATGTCAGCCTCAGCGTACAAGTAATGCTCATAAAGGCCGAATTAAAAATATTCTAGGCTAACTCGGGGAAGATGCCCTATTCGTCATGGCTTATATTCCATGGGCTCACTCCTAAATTTAATGGGCTATGGTCGATGGCCACAAGACCATGAAACGGCCAAATTAGAAGGTATTGGGCTATGCTTGGGGCTGATAGGCTAATTTCATGGGCTATGCTTGGGCCTGCTAGGTCCGACATGTCAGCTTCTCTATAAGTACAATGTGTGTATGATGGACTTTTTTTTGGTCGCGTCTGCTGTTTTCACCATGGCAGCCATGCATGGTCTTACTGCTAGGGCCCTTATGTCAGCCTCTCTGGCATGTTCTGGCTTGTGGATCCCTGATGCAACATTGTATGTTCTGTCTGGTGGGTCCCTGATGCAAGCCTCTCTGCACAAGTATTTAAACTTTTTTCGAACCCACCCTCAAAACAAACTCCAGGAACACTGCATGCTGGTGGGTCCGTGATGTCAGCCTCTCCGTAATGCGATATTGCTAGAAGAAAAAATGTAAACCAAAGATACTATTCAAACAAAAGACCATCAAATCAAATAAACATAAACTGGGAGCATTGCCACTACAACAAATATATTTATAGAATAAATATCATTAAACTTTTATTAGTACTACAATTTATGTATTAGTCTTCTTAAAAATATTTTGTGTGTCTATGTTTATCTGTTTTGTAATATAAAAGGGCAGCACTCTTGGCATCTCAATTTATAAAATGCCACATAATGGAGTATTTTCTTAAAAACATGGTTAGGCAGAGTTTTTTATTTATTTTAAGAGGTGGAGGGCAATGCCCAAAATACCTCCGTAGGCTATGCTCCATGGGCTTCATTCTCTAATTTTAGTGGGATGTGTTCAACAGTCCCCTGACCCCTAAAAGGACGAATTGATATGTTCTCGGCTATGCTCCATGGGCTTCTTTCTCTAATTTCACTGGGTTGTGGTCAACAGCCCCCTGACCCTGAAAAGACCGAATAAAAATGTTCTGGGCTAAAGAGGGGTCGAATGAGCTACTAGATTTCTTCTCCTGGTTAATAAAAATTGCATTGTGATGTGCTCGGCCGGATTCGAAACAAAGACCTCAAAGAGTGAGGGGAAAGCGATAATTCTTTTTGGTAGCTATTCATGTCAAAATTCAGCAGGATATAATAAGGTAGAAAAATTCTCAACAGATTCAAAGTTCATATTCAGGAACACTTGACCTATTCAGTAGCATTTCAAAAGTGACCAATTCAGCAATACAGACAATGAAATACAATAGTAGTACAGAGAGAACCAGTTCTTGTTTCAGCTCTAAAAACCTTGTCGTGCGATCAGTTTGTCCTTTTCACCAAACACACTCGACCATTGGAGCAAGCAAAACTGACGATCAAGTCTGCTTTGAGTACCTTCTTCTCACATTGCCTGTGTGACCCCTGTATGCAACCCAAAATGCCCAAGTCTCATCTAGATTGTGACACAACCATGTTTCAAAAGAAAAGCAAGACTATCTACTACCCTTGATTTAAAGAAGTACCAGTACATCAGTATTAGTTCCACAAAATGCTTTAGTAATAGTAACGACAGAACATTTGAGAGATTTAGTAGCTTTCCTGTTTGAAATTCTATAGCAGTACAGCGAGAAACAGTTCTTGTTCCAGCTAAAAAAACTTGGCGCACGATTAGTTTGCCCTGTTCTCCGAAGAGACCATCAGAGCAAGCAAAACTAATGATCAAGTCTGCTTCTATGTGAATACCTCCTCCTTACGTCAATGCCTATGTGACCGCCCATATGCAACCCAAACTTCCAAGACTAATGTAGATAATTGTGACTGTTTCAAAAGAAAAGCAAGACAATCTGATGCACTTCATCTAAACAAGTACCAGTACATCACAGTTCGTTCTACAAAATATTGTACTAATAGTAATGATAGAGCATTTGAAACATTCAGTGGGATTTGAAAGATCTAGCAGTACATAATAAGATCGCGAAAATATCAGACAGATTCCCAATTGATATTCAGCAGCACTTGACAGACAGCACAACATTCAAAGTGACCTGTTGGCAGTACACAGACAGTGACCAAAAGAATTGGCAGATTCAACAATGCGGACATTGAAATTCAATAGATGTAGCAATGCCTGATTCAAAAGGAAAGCGAGACCATATTCTGCACTCGGCCGATCGATCTGAACAAGTACCGAACAAAACTTTTAACAGGTTCAGTAGCATTTGAAAGACTCAACAGTACATAATAAGAAAGAAACATATCGATAGATTCCCAATTCACATTCAGCGGCACTTGGACATATTCGATAGCATTTCAAAGTGACCGATTCAGTTTGGCCTTTTTTCCGAACACTCGTCATTGGAAGAAACAAAACTTATGATCAAGTCTACTTTTGTGTGCATGCCTCCTTCTCACATCAATGCTTGTGTGTGACCTCCATAGGCAACTCAAAATGCCCAAAGCCTTGTCTAGATTATGAGTTTATGACAAGGCCAAGTTACAAAAGAAAAGCAAGACCATCTGCTACACTTGATTTAAACTGTGCTATCCTATTACATAGTATTACAATTATTTACTGTAGTTTGGTTCCAATCGTGGGCATTGGCGAAGCTTGGGATGAACCATAATGGAGTCTCCGGAGATTTCCATGCAACGTTGGTTGAGAAACCAACAGCTGCTTCTTCGGTATTTAGACTAAAGCAGCATATTTCAGGAAACGGTGTATATCCAAGTCCTATTGCATGGTGGGAGGTGTAGACACAGTTGCTTCTCGTCAGATATCCTGGTGCAACATCTACACCGCCTACCACAATGTTAATCGAATAGTTCAATCCAAGGAAAAGGGAACATGCTCCCAGGTTAGCAATCGCTATCCATGGCTTAGGTGGATACAAGTAAGCAGTGTCCTTTGAGTACACCTTACAGCCAAACCCAGTAGCATAGGTGCCACAAGTGCGACCGCAACGATCAACACTATGATCAACAATAGGATTGCCATGACCATAATAAGTACCGCCATAAAACTCCTGATCAGTAACACCCACAATATGGATAAGAAGAAGGCGAGATTCATCTGCAGATATTGCTAAGAACCATAAACCAGGTTCGTGCTTGTCATCATCTATGGCATCAAGGTTGCCCTCCTCGAGATGCGTGACAGGTGGTGACAGGAGCAGAATAGGACCTTCAAAAAGAAATGATGACCAAATCAGCCAACACTAGTTTACATCCATTAAAATTGAAGCTAGTGTTTAGAACAGGAATGGATCAAACTTACCAAAATACAGATGATTCCAGACATAAACACTGCCATTCTCAGTGGCTGTAAACACCAGACCCTTGTGGATAAGTGCATCGCTATATTTGAAATAGCACTGGAACTGGTTCTCAAGAACTGTCCATGCATACTCATCGCCATCAAGGGTAGCAATTGAGTAGTCGAACATAGCGACAAGAGAGAAATCTGAATAATCCGCCGCAGCTATGGGAGCTCGGCAAATAACAATCTTCCGGAGGAGAATAGGGCGATCATTATGCATGAATGTAAATGGATCGTTGGTGGGTACAAAATTATTGACTTGTGGGAGAGGAACGTGTTGATGAGTGTACATATTGACAAGCTCCCACTTGCACTCAGACCCAACAGTGGCGATCCAATCTCCATTGGCACCTACCCACTGCTTATCGATACAATTCGGGAACACAGCATCGGAGGAGAACCTGTCCAGCAGCGTTAGCTTGCATGTCGTGCCTTTGCCCTCAAAGTACTCGTTGCATTCCCATAGTTTCTTAGTCGGGTGAGAATGAAGAACACAGGGGAGGCCAAACGGCTGAGAAGCATGTAATGTTGCACTATATTTTGCCGAGTCAAGAAGATGTTTAGACGAACCGGCGAGGCTTGCAGCGGTGATGATGTCACATCTGGTTATGAGTTCTTCGAGGGGGCCTTTGGTAAAAACATCCTGGAATGGGTCAGAATCATCACTGTCCTTGCTCGGTCCTGCCATCACAAGGGAGCTGATGGAAGTTGGGACGGTGGCTTGATTTGGTTTTCCGGAAAAGAGGGAAGACCGATGGCGGTAGGCGGGATAGAGAGAAGAATAAATACTCTCATATTGTGTGGTGAACAGGATTGGAAAGCGGCATTGTGGAGGAGAAGAACATCGGCGCTTGGCATAGAGGTAGGGTAATGGGGAACTAGGGATAGAGTGTATAGGAAAGGTTGAATAAAATGAAAACGGACACATGTTCCTCTACTCTAGTTCCCTTCAGAATAGTACTACTCTGCTCCAGTTACCTCCACAATAAATCTTTCTTGTAAACTGAAAATGGAGTATTACTGAGTACTCGAATGTAGGGATAGCAGTAGGAGTAGCGATCCACCTGTAATAATAATTTCTCCCGTTCTGAAGCTCTTTTGTGGTACTAGTTTCCAACAAAAAAACTCTTGTGTACATATAGTAGGACATATTGCGAAACATGGATTTTGAAAGGGTGCCAAAAAAATTGTCCTTGTTTTAAAAACAATCAAACAAAATATAATGAGTATTAATAACAAAAGAATTCACACGGCGTTCTCCTACATGTACTACTTTCCATGAAGATAAACATGAGTTTTGACAACTGTTTTAAGATAAATGTGAGTATGAAGATTCTTAGATTTCAAGCTGAACGACCAAGTTCAAGGCCATATCTACATCATATATACTTTATGCCGATAGTCCCGTATTCAAGAATATGCATGGCGACAAATTTGGCCATATTTTGAAAGCAATCGAAGAGGAAGTAGTATGACGAGTAGGGCCTGATCATCTGCTCTCTCGAGGAGCCGAACCCGATTGTTTTCTTTGCTTAATTTTATTGTCCTTTATGCTAAATGTATGGACCTCGGTGTAATTTTACCTTTTTTAGGTCCTTGATGTAAAATGTACTCCCACCATTCATGTAAAATTCTAACCAAAAAGAGTAAGTGGTGAAATTTGAAAGAATTTAAGCTTAGTTGTCAACGAGTATGAAAATTCTTGGATTTCAAGCCGAACGACCAAGGTAAAGCCCATATCAACATCAAACTTTATGGTGATGATCCCATGTCCAAGAATTAGCATGCCAATAGATTTGGACATATTTTGAAAACAATTGAAGAGGAAGTAGTATGAAGAGTGTGGCATCCCGCTAAAACCACTACTAGAAAATCGCTGTGTTTTTGTGCATTGCATCATCATGACCGCATGCTCATGTCATCAAGCCACATTACATTTGAGCATCGTCATCATCATGCATCTGTTTGTCTAAAACTATTTTCTAAAAACCTACTATGTTTCTAAATATTCCCCTCGTCTTTATTTCAAATCAAAACCCCTGTCTCTCGCCCGGGTCTTTTAGTTGCCTAAAATTTATTTGCAAAAGTATTTTTAAAATAAAAATTAATAAAAATGTTTTATCGGGGAGGCCGCCAGCCTGCCAGGCCAAAAGCCCAGCAAGCCAGCAGCCTACTACCCGGTCCAAACAAAACCAGTCTAAGCCTAATCCCTACCTGCCCAAACCCCAACCCCCTAATCCTACCTAGCTCCCTTCACCCAGCCGCCGCCCCTCCTCTCTCCATCTCCCACCCCTCCACCTCATCCCACCTAATCAATGCTCGCCACCTCCCCCGCCAGAACCTCTGCCCTGCCAGCACACCCGCGTCAGCCACTTGGGCGCGCTCTTGCCCACCAGCTCTCTCATCCCGAGAATCTCCCGCTCACCTGCCGACAGCCTCCCTCCCCTGGTCCCACCTCGGGATCGCCCCGCGCCAATCCCGCCCACCTCCTGCGCGCTTTCCCACCTCACCTGGTCCAACCGACCGCTCCTCCCACCCATCGCCACCTCACACAGACCACCCCGGGCCCACCTCGTTCCTATCGCGAGGGGGACCGAGCCCCGCCTACCTCTCTCCTCTTCCTCCCCGTCTCCTCCTTCCCCGCATCCTCCTAGGCGCCTTGGCCGCCTCCTTCCCCAACCCCATTGCCCCCGAGCCTTCCCCAACCGCCGCCTCCGGCCACCCCAGGCGTTCCCCTTCCTCGCCTCCCCTGTCCCCGCGCACCCCGCCGATATCCACCTCACCCCTTCCATCCTCCTTGACGGCAGGCGACCGCCGCGCGCCCCGCATCCTCGGCCTCGTGCGCCGTCCCCAACCTCCGGACGCCGCCACCTCACCTCGTCGCCTCGCCACCGCCAGCGGCTGCCGCGAGCTCACCCTCCTCTGCACCACGGCCACGCCCCATGCTGCCTCGCCGTCATCCACCTCGAAGCAGGTCGCCTCCGGCCAGTGCCCCGTGAGCGCGGTTTTCTTCCCGAGCCTCCCTGAGCGAGCTCCACCACCGCTGGAGCTCATCGGCCCACCGAGCCTCTCCTCAGCAGCCCCGCAGAGCCGACCTTACCGTCCTCGACGCCAAGCTCCGCCTCCATCGGCTCTAGCATCGAGCGGCCCCGCGAGCTCATGAGCCTCCACCCCGGTCGCCGTCGACCCTGGCCTTCCCCGGCGCCGACCTCGCCCCCTCCTGCAAAGCTGCCGGCAGCCACCTCTGCAGCGCATCGCCGGCTTCCTCTGCTCCTCTCTGTCCGCCTGGCCGTCAACCGCCCTGCCAGGCCCCTGCGAGCCGCCGTCGAACCTTTGTAGGATGGCAGCGCGCTGCCCTACCCGTGATCTACCGCCTCGCGCTAGTCGCCTTTTTCCCTGTCCCGCACGGCTTCAGGAACCAGGTCATCTTGTCTCTGCTGCTCTAGCCAGTTAACGGAAGTCATGCCCGATGCCTACAACGTGTATGTGTGCCGTTGCTGCATGGACGTGTTGATGGGTGACACGGTAGCATGGCCATGGAGATGCTGTTGGATGTGAAGAGCAAGACTCACCAAGATCGACCTCGAGCCCAACCTTCGACAAGATCTTCGCGTTGGCCTGGTACCTCGAAAGGATGGACATGGTACCACACGAGGACCGTACCGAACCGGTGACACTCGACGAACCTCCGACAAGATCTTCGCTGCCATGGATAACATGTTGTCGCCTGGTGAACCATGTTGTCGCCAAGATCATCTACCATCTAGACCACTGCCGAACCAAGTTCTCCACGGAAAGCCAAGATCTCCTTCCTGGACCCGAAGACCATAGATGCGACAAGTACTCCATCCCGGATGCGAGACCCGGATCCGAAGACTGCCAAGATTGCCATCGGAACGCCAAGTTCTTCATCCCAAACGCCAAGACCGACCCGATACGCGGACCCGACAAGATCTTCGCGACGACAAGATCAACACCGACCAGGGCGAATCCGATGCGCCCCCGACGCCAAACCAAGTCCTTCTTCCCGGAATGCCAAGCTCTCCTTCCGTTGTCCGAGAACGATCCCGTCGAGCCGAACCCCCAGATCCCGGCACCCTGAGACCGAACCCCGAACCCCGAACCCCCGGAACCCAAGATCTTCCGAACCCAGATGTGTGAATCTTTTCCCGAGCCCCTATTTTATAAATACTATATATAAAACTTGTGCATATTAATATTTCATCTCGCATGCATATCATGTGGTTTGGGGGCATTATGCCAATTCACCTCATAATTAAATATGGAGTCAATATGCGGGATACTTTTGTCTTATTCTGGACCCCATTTAAATTGGTGTAGCGAACCGATGCCATGTTTCGCCCTGTTAATACAACAGTTAAATTGCGGGGGTTCTAAATAACTTGAACCGTGTAATTAATTATCGGGACCCCGGTTCCGCTTAATACTGCCTAATTGCACCGCATCTATGCCATGTCATGCATCATATCATAAGCATGCCGGATCTTCTGCCGTAGTATTAAATATTGCATCCGGTGTTTCTTCTAGTGTTTGCTTCTTCCTGGATTAGGCCGATGAGTTGATGCGAGTACCAGCAAGTTCTCCGGATATGAATCTCCGGCAGTGTTTCCTAGGCGAGCATTCCCGCCTTCTACCTATTTTGCATTTATAGTCTTTATTTCCTCCTGTTGATCTATTGCTATCCGTGTCGCGATGCTTTTAGTTTCCGTGCACCAGTTATATCCTGTGCAGCCTCTATATTGCCATGGACACCTCCCAATACCTGTTTTTTGGTAGATAGCTGGCCTTGTGAGTCGTAGTTGCTTGCTCAGGTGCGATCTCGTGTTGTCGAGTACCATAGTTGTTGGAATGCTGGCATATGTTTATGGTGGAGATGATCATGTATTTAATTACAACTATTAAATTGCTGGGATAACTATTGAAAGAGGCACCGGTGGGCAATATATGCTATTTGGTTTTTATGCCCACTTGTGTCTCGTAGGCCCCGAGTACTTGATACCTGTTCCTTGACTATTCGCACTATCCACATACGGGAGACTCTATGAATCCCCCTTAGCCAGAGCTTGATTCATTTCTTATTTCTTGGGGCCACAAAGTAGTTTGGGGCTTTATTATTATCCTATACTTATGCCATGCTTTACTGCTTTAGTTAAGATTGTGCGTGGAGCACCTGTACTGTTTTGGATCGTGCCACGTTTTCGCGGTATCGATAAGCCCAGTCACACTTTCGGGTTCCCAGTCGTTTACAACCGTCGTCACAAACCCTGGGTCCGTTCCGGAGCCGGCCAACTACATAGCGGGTAGCTTAGTGGGGTGGCCCCCTGAAATATTTTATGAATCCTGTGATTGCTTTGTCATGAAAGCCTCGTTGGGTTTTAAGTTGGTTTTTCCGAGGTTGATCGTGTGTGTGTTGCTATTTGTGCACCCCTGCAGGGTAAATCTTTCTGAAAGCCGTGTCCGCGGTTATGGACGACTTGGAGCACAATATCTCGATCATAGACAAGCATAACTAAAGTAGTGCTATAAAATTGACTTAATATATGACTAGTAATCAGATTCAACTATCACAGAATGGATATTAAAATGCCAACAACTGGTCGATCTGGGGTTGTTTGTGACATGCTGTACCTGCCTAGTAAGTATTGCAACTCCAATGGAATGTGATAAAAGTGCCAACAATTGCTGGGTTTTGGGATTCCTCAGGACAATTATATCTGACTAGTAAATGTTCCAACTACAACGGAATGGTGTTTAAAACTGCCCACTACTTACGCTATCAGGATGACTCATGCTATCTATATCTGACTAGTAAGTGCTTCAACTATAATCGAATGAATAAAACTGCCAACTGTGTGAGTTCCTCAGTTAGACTTCCTCGTTTGGTCTCGAGGGGGAATACCAGGATGGGTATGATGGGTGTTAGTATCAGGTTGGTCCCGAATAGATCTTTCTTACCCCTCTCTAATAGCCGACAGATGTATCGAGTCTCTATAGGTTGTTTAGTGCGTGCTGCGCTGCCGCTTCAGTCCACCATACCTATGTAGGCGAGTGCCGCCGAATTCTAGCCTCGCCGTGTACCGGCCTCAGTACTGATGCTCCTCTTTTTCCTTTTCCCTTTGCCGGCACCCGTTTTGTTTTAGTAGGTTTGAGAGCGACGCCGTTAGCAGGGTTACCCTTCCGGCTTGGCCTGGGCAGGGTTATGGACGCCATTGGTTATTCTTCAGGGCTCTCTGCCCCATTTGCATCTTGTCCGTACTCGGATGTTGTATCGTTTTCAAGGTGATTTGGATCTTTGTAGTGTATATCTGTATTCTTGACTCTTGTAGTCGTGCTGTATATATATCTGTTCTGTGGGTCCCATCAGGACTATTGTGTGATGGTCTTACTTTGTTTTCCACCCGCACGAAAGTGCCTGGTGGGCGTCCTTGAATCGTTTCTATGCGGGTTTGGCGGGAAGCGCTAAAATCTGCATAGGGCTGATTCGAGGGTGTTATAGAGTGGTATCAGAGCTCAACAGTTACGATACCCCACAAGTCCAGCCTGTAGGATAACCTATCTAACGGCCGAAGTAGAGTGTCAAAACTATTTTGCAAAATCGGTTGGATAGATCTGATTAGGTCTACTTTTACTCCTTATCCCCCTGCTGATCTCCTCTAACCTCTGCGTGTTTTGGATCTGTTCTCTTGTATTTCCTTCGAGTCCAGGAATTCTCGTGGTTGGGTTTTCGTAGTACCTTCAGGGTTTCGTTTCTTCCTTTGGTAACAGTGCTTCTACATCCGGTCTTCATGCTATCTGAGGAATCCTTCATCTATTGGACTTCTCTCTATTCCTTCCTGTGCCTTCCGGTGTTTTCCGACGCGATGACATGATCTACGCCAGATCCGATGCAGAGCCTGCATCACTCCTTTGTTTCCGAACCTCGCTTGTCGAGATCTTCAGTCTGAATTCCGAGAATGGGTGTCATGCTTTTCTACTGCATGTGCGGAGTAATAGTTTGGGTGCGTGATGGATTGGCCCCCATGCCGACTACTAAATCTATTTGCTCTCGTACATTGAAGTGAATTAGAAGGCATCGTTTCTCTCGTTCTATCGAAGTTAGAGGTGGCTTTGTTTGTTCTTACCTTTACTTTCGTCCTTTGTTCCTGGAGTTTCTCTCGACAATCATGAACAACGACCTCTTGTTGGTGGTGTCGCCGATTTCCCGAGGCGGATCTCGAGGGCGAGACCCTTGTTAGTGGTGTCGAATCTGGCATCCTGCTAAAACCACTACTAGAAAATCGCTATGTTTTTGTGCATTGCATCATCATGACCGCATGCTCATGTCATCATGCCACATTACATTTGAGCATCGTCATCATCATGCATCTGTTTGTCTAAAACTATTTTCTAAAAACCTACTTTGTTTCTAAATATTCCCCTCGTCTTTATTTCAAATCAAAACCCCTGTCTCTCGCCCGGGTCTTTTAGTTGCCTAAAATTTATTTGCAAAAGTATTTTTAAAATAAAAATTAATAAAAATGTTTTACCGGGGAGACCGCCAGCCTGCCAGGACAAAAGCCCAGCAAGCCAGCAGCCTACTACCCGGTCCAAACAAAACTGGTCTAAGCCTAATCCCTACCTTCCCAAACCCCAACCCCCTAATCCTACCCAGCTCCCTTCACCCAGCCGCCGCCCCTCTTCTCTCCATATCCCACCACTCCACCTCACCCCACCCAATAAATGCTCGCCACCTCCCCCGCTAGAACCTCTGCCCTGCCAGCACACCCGCGTCAGCCACCTGGGCGCGCTCCCACCTACTAGCTCTCCCATCCCGAGAATCTCCCGCTCACCTGCCGACAGCCTCCCTCCCCTGGCCCCACCTCGGGATCGCCTCGCGCCAATCCTGCCCACCTCCTTCACGCTTTCCCACCTCACCTGGTCCAACCGACCACTCTCCCACCCATCGCCACCTCACACCGACAACCCCGGGCCCACCTCGTTCCTATCGCGAGGGAGACCGAGCCCCGCCTTCCTCTCTCCTCTTCATCCCCATCTCCTCCTTCCCCGCATCCTCCCAGGCGCCTTGGCCGCCTCCTTCCCCAACCCCGTCGCCCCCGAGCCTTCCCCAACCGCCGCCTCCGGCCACCCAGGCATTCCCCTTCCTCGCCTCTCCTGTCCCTGCGCACCCCGCCGACATCCACCTCACCCCCTCCTTCCTTCTTGACGGCAGGCAACCGCCGCGCGCCCCGCATCCTCGGCCTCGTGCGCCGTCCCCAACCTCCGGACGCCGCCACCTCAACTCGTCGCCTCGCCACCGCCAGCGGCTGCCGCGAGCTCGCCCTCCTCTGCACCGTGGCCGTGCCCCGTGCTGCCTCGCCGTCATCCGCCTCAAAGCAGGTCGCCTCCGGCCAGTGCCCCGCGAGCACGGTTGCTTCCTGAGCCTCCCTAAGCGAGCTCCACCACCGCTCAAGCTCATCGGCCCGCCGGGGCTCTCCTCAGAAGCCCCGCAGAGTCGACCTCACCGTCCTCGACGCCAAGCTCCGCCTCCGTCGGCTCTAGCATCGAGCGTCCCCGCGAGCTCGTGAGCCGCCACCCTGGTCACCGTCGACCCTGGCCTTCCTCGACGCCGACCTCGCCCCCTCCTGCAAAGCGGCCAGCGGCCACCTCTGCAACGCATCGCCGGCTTCCTCTGCTCCTCTCTGTCCGCCTGGCCATCGACCGCCCTGCCAGGCACCTGCGAGCCGCCGTCGAACCTTTGTAGGATGGCAGCGCGCTGCCCTACCCATGATCTACCGCCTCGCGCTGGTCGCCTTTTTCCCTGTCCCGCACGGCTTCAGGAACCAGGTCATGTTGTCTTTGCTGCTCTAGCCAGTTAATGGAAGTCATGCCCGATGCCTACAACGTGTATGTGTGCCGTTGCTGCATGGATGTGTTGATGGGTGACACGGTAGCATGGCCGTGGAGATGCTGTTGGATGTGAAGACCAAGACTCACCAAGATTGACCTCGAGCCCAACCTTCGACAAGATCTTCGCATTGGCACGGTACCTCGGAAGGATGGACATGGTACCACACGAGGACCGTACCGAACCGGTGACACGCGACGAACCTCCGACAAGATCTTTGCTGCCATGGATAACGTGATGTCGCCCGGTGAACCCTGTTGTCGCCAAGATCGTCTACCATCAAGACCGCTGCCGAACCAAGTTCTCCACAGAAAGCCAAGATCTCCTTCCCGGACCTGAAGACCACAGATGCGACAAGTACTCCTTCCCGGATGCGAGACCCGGATCCGAAGACCGCCAAGATTGCCACCGGAACGCCAAGTTCTTCATCCCAAACACCAAGACCCACCCGATACGTGGACCCGACAAGATCTTCGCGACGACAAGATTGACACTGACCAGGGCGAATCCGATGTGCCCCCGACGCCAAACCAAGTCCTTCTTCCCGGAACGCCAAGCTCTCCTTCCGTTGTCCGAGAACGATCCCGTCGAGCCTGCATCACTCCTTTGTTTCCGAACCTCGCTTGTCGAGATCTTCAGTCCGAATTCCGAGAATGGGTGTCATGCTTTTCTACTGCATGTGCGGAGTAATAGTTTGGGTGCGTGATGGATTGGCCCCCATGCCGACTACTCAATCTATTTGCTCTCGTACATTGAAGTGAATTAGAAGGCATCGTTTCTCTCCTTCTATCAAAGTTAGAGGTGGCTTTGTTTGTTGATACCTTTACCTTTGTCCTTTGTTCCCGGAGTTTCTCTCGACAATCATGAACAACGACCTCTTGTTGGTGGTGTCGCCGATTTCATGATGGAGTAAGAATCTTTGTTAGTGGTGTCGCGAGGATCTACACGAAGCGAGAAGATTCAGATCGCCGACCTTCTTCCCGGTACCATGAGGCGGATCTCGAGGGCGAGACCCTTGTTAGTGGTGTCGAATTGTGGCATCCCACTAAAACCACTACTGGAGAATCGCTATGTTTTTGTGCATTGCATCATCATGACCGCATGCTCATGTCATCATGCCACATTACATTTGAGCATCGTCATCATCATGCATCTGTTTGTCTAAAACTATTTTCTAAAAACCTACTTTGTTTCTAAATATTCCCCCCGTCTTCATTTCAAATCAAAACCCCTGTCTCTCGCCCGGGTCTTTTAGTTGCCTAAAATTTATTTGCAAAAGTATTTTTCAAATAAAAATTAATAAAAATGTTCCCTTCACCTACCTAGCTCCCTTCACCCAGCCGCCACCCCTCCTCTCTCCATCTCCCACCCTCCACCTCACCCCACCCAATCAATGCTCGCCACCTCCCCCGCCAGAACCTCTGCCCTGCCAGCACACCCGCGTCAGCCAGCTGGGCGCGCTCCCGCCCACCAACTCTCCTATCCCGAGAATCTCCCGCTCACCTGCCGACAGCCTCCGTCCCCTGGCCCCACCTTGGGATCGCCCCACGCCAATCCCGCCCACCTCCTGCACGCTTTCCCACCTCACCTGGTCCAACCGACCGCTCCTCCCACCCATCGCCACCTCACACCGACCACCCCGGGCCCACCTTGTTCCTATCGCGAGGGAGACCGAGCCCCGCCTGCCTCTCTCCTCTTCCTCCCCGTCTCCTCCTTCCCCGCCTCCTCCCAGGCGCCTCGGCCGCCTCCTTCCCCAACCCCGTCGCCCCGAGCCTTCCCCAACCGCCGCCTCCGGCCACCCCAAGCGTTCCCCTTCCTTGCCTCCCCCGTCCCTGTGCACCCCGCCGACATCCACCTCACCCCCTCCTTCCTTCTGGACTGCAGGCGACCGTCGTGCGCCCCGCATCCTCGGCCTCGTGCGCCGTCCCCAACCTCCGGACGCCGCCACCTCACCTCGTCGCCTCGCCACCACCAGCGGCTTCCGCGAGCTCGCCCTCCTCAGCACCACGGCCGCGCCCCGTGCTACCTCGCTGTCACCGCCTCGAAGCAGGTCGCCTTCGGCCAGCGCCCCGCGAGAGCGGTTGCTTCCTGAGCCTCCCTGAGCGAGCTCCACCGCCGCTCGAGCTCATCAGCCCGCCGGGACTCTCCTCAGCAGCCCCGTAGAGCTGACCTCACCGTCCTCGATGCCAAGCTCCGCCTCTATCGGCTCTAGCATCGAGCGGCCCCGCGAGCTCGTGAGCCGCCACCTCGGTCGTTGTCGACCCTGGCCTTCCCCGGCGCCGACCTTGCCCCCTCCTGCAAAGCCGCTGGCGGCCACCTCTGTAGCGCATCGCCGGCCTCCTCTGCTCCTCTCTGTCTTCCTAGCCGTGGACCGCCCTACCAGGCCCCTGCGAGCCGCTGTCAAACCTTTGTAGGATGGCAGCGCGCTGCCCTACCCGTGATCTGCCGCCTCGCGCTGGTCGCCTTTTTCCCTATCCCGCACGGCTTCAGGAACCAGGTCATGTTGTCTCTGCTTCTCTAGCCAGTTAACGGAAGTCATGCCCGACGACTACAACGTGTATGTGTGCCGTTGCTGCATGGACGTGTTGACGGGTGACACGGTAGCGTAGCTGTGGAGATGCTGTTGGATGTGAAGACCAAGACTCACCAAGATTGACCTCGAGCCCAACCTTCGACAAGATCTTCGCGTTGGCCTGGTACCTCGGAAGGATGGACATGGTACCACACGAGGACCATACCGAACCGGTGACACTCGACGAACCTCCGACAAGATCTTCGCTGCCACGGATAATGTGTTGTCGCCCGGTGAACCATGTTGTCGCCAAGATCATCTACCATCTAGACCACTGCCGAACCAAGTTCTCCACGGAAAGCCAAGATCTCCTTCCCGGACCCGAAGACCACAGATGTGACAAGTACTCCTTCTCGGATCCGAAGACCGCCAAGATCGCCACCGGAACGCCAAGTTCTTTATCCCAAACGCCAAGACCGACCCGATACGTGGACCCGACAAGATCTTCGCGACAACAAGATCGACACCGACCAGGGCGAATCCGATGCGCCCTCGACGCCAAACCAAGTCCTTCTTCTCGGAACGCCAAGCTCTCCTTCTGTTGTCCGAGAACGATCCCGTCGAGCCGAACCCCCAGATCCCGGCACCCTGAGACCGAACCCCTAGAACCCAAGATCTTCCGAACCCAGATGTGTGAACCTTTTCTCGAGCCCCTATTTTATAAATACTATATATAAAACTTGTGCATATTAATTGTTCATCTCGCATGCATATCATGTGGTTTCGGGGCATTATGCCGATTCACCTCATAATTAAATATGGAGTCAATATGCGGGATACTTTTGTCTTATTCCGGACTCCATTTAAATTGGTGTAGCGAACCGATGCCATGTTTCGCCCTGTTAATACAACATTTAAATTGCGGGGATTCCAAATAACTTGAACCGTGTAATTAATTATCGAGACCCTGATTCCGCTTAATACTGCCTAATTGCACCGCATCTATGCCATGTCATGCATCATATCATAAGCATGCCGGATCTTCTGCCATAGTATTAAATATTGCATCCGGTGTTTCTTCTAGTGTTTTCTTCTTCGCGGATTAGGCCGATGAGTTGATGCGAGTACCGACAAGTTCTCCGGATATGAATCTCCGGCAGTGTTTCCCAGGCGAGCATTCCCCCCTTCTACCTATTTTGCATTTGTAGTCTTTATTTCCTCATGTTGATCTATTGCTATCTGTGTCGCGATGCTTTTAGTTTCCGTGCACCAGTTATATCCCGTGCAGCCTCTATATTACCATGGACACCTCCCAATACCTGTTGTTTGGTAGATAGCTGGCCTTGTGAGTCGTAGTTGCTTGCTCAGGTGCGATCTCGTGTTGTCGAGTACCACAGTTATTGGAATGCTGGCATATGTTTATGGTGGAGATGATCATGTATTTAACTACAACTATTAAGTTGCTGGGATAACTATTGAAAGAGGCACCGGTGGGCAATATATGCTATTTGGTTTTTATGCCCACTTGTGTCTCGTAGGCCCCGAGTACTTGATACCTGTTCCTTGACTATTCGCACTATCCACATACGGGAGACTCTATGAATCCCCCTTAGCCAGAGCTTGATTCATTTCTTATTTCTTGGGGCCACAAAGTAGTTTGGGGCTTTATTATTATCCTATACTTATGCCATGCTTTACTGCTTTAGTTAAGATTGTGCGTGGAGCACCTGTACTGTTTTGGATCGTGCCACGTTTTCGCGGTATCGATAAGCCCAGTCACACTTTCGGGTTCCCAGTCGTTTACAACCATCGTCACAAACCCTGGGTCTGTTCCGGAGCCGGCCAACTACGTTGTGGGTAGCTTAGTGGGGTGGCCCCCTGAAATATTTTATGAATCCTGTGATTGCTTTGTCGTGAAAGCCTCGTTGGGTTTTGAGTTGGTTTTTCTGAGGTTGATCGTGTGTGTGTTGCTATTTGTGCACCCCTGCAGGGTAAATCTTTCTGAAAGCCGTGTCCGCGGTTATGGATGACTTGGAGCACAGTATCTCGATCATAGACAAGCATAACTAAAGTGCTATAAACTTGACTTAATATATGACTAGTAATCTGATTCAACTATCACGGAATGGATATTAAAATGCCAACAACTGGTGGATCTGGGGCTGTTTGTGACATGCTTTACCTACCTAGTAAGTATTGCAACTCCAATGGAATGTGATAAAAGTGCCAACAATTGCTGGGTTTTGGGATTCCTCAGGACAATTATATCTGACTAGTAAATGTTCCAACTACAACGGAATGGTGATTAAAACTGCCCACTACTTAGGCTATCAGGATGACTCATGCTATCTATATCTGACTAGTAAGTGCTTCAACTATAATCAAATGAATAAAACTGCCAACTGTGTGAGTTCCTCGGTTTGACTTCCTCGTTTGGTCTTGAGGGGGAATAGCAGGATGGGTATGATGGGTGTTAGTATCAGGATGGTCCCGAATAGATCTTTCTTACCCCTCTCTAATAGCCGACAGATGTATCGAGTCTCTATAGGTTGTTTAGTGCATGCTGCGCTGCCGCTTCAGTCCACCATACCTATGTAGGCAAGAGCCGCTGAATTCTAGCCTCGCCGTGTACTGGCCTCAGTACTGACGCTCCTCTTTTTCCTTTGCCCTTTGTCGGCACCCCTTTTGTTTTAGCAGGTTTGAGAGCGACGCCGTTAGCAGGGTTACCCTTCCGGCTTGGCCTGGGCAGGGTTATGGACGCCATTCGTTATTCTTCAGGGCTCTCAGCCCTATTTGCATCTTGTCTATACTCGGATGTTCTATCATTTTCAAGGTGATTTGGATCTTTGTAGTGTATATCTGTATTCTTGACTCTTGGAGTCGTGCTGTATATATATCTGTTCTGTGGGTCCCATCGAGGACTGTTGTGTGATGGTATTACTTCGTTTTCCACCCGCACGAAAGTGCCTGGTGGGCATCCTTGAATCGTTTCTATGCGGGTTTAGCGGGAAACGCTAAAATCTGCATAGGGCCGATTCGAGGGTGTTACAAAGAGTATGGCTCGATCAGCTGCTCTCTCGATAAGGAGCCGTACACGACTGTTTTCCATGCTTATTTTTAGGAGGGTGCTAAATGTATGGACATCGATGCAATTTTCCCTTTTTGGGTCCTTGATGTAAAATGTACTTCCACACACCGTGTAAAATTCTAACCTAAAAGTGTAAGGGGTGAAATTTAGACGATTTTAAGCTTACTTGTCAATGAGTATGAATGTTCTTGGATTTCAGTCGAACGACCAAGGTCAAGGCCATATAAACATCATAGTTTATGATGATGATCCCATATCAGAGAATCTGCATGGCAACAGATTTGGCCACATTTAGAAAACAATCGAAGAAGAAGTGGTACAAAGAGTTTGGCTCAGATCAGCTGGTCTCTCGAGAAGGAGCCAAAATAGAAAGTTTTCCTTTGTAGGGTCCTTTGTGCTAAATGTATGGACCTCCATGTAATTTTCCATTATTTGGTCCTTGATGTAAAATGTACTCCCACCAACCATGTAAAATTCCAACCTAAAAGTAAGTGGTGAAATTTAAATGAATTTAAACTTAGTTGTCAATGAGTATGAACCATATTCTTGGATTTTCAAGACAAACAACCAAGGTCAAGGCCATATCTACATCATACTTTATGCATATGATCCCATATCCAAGAATTTGCATGCCGACAAATTTGGCCATATTTTGAAAATAATCAAAGATGAAGTAGTGTGAAGAGTATGGCTCGATTTGCTTCTCTCTAGAGAAGGAGCTGAACCCGACTATTTTCCTTGCTTAATATAAGGGTACTTTGTGCTAAATGTATGGACCTCGATGTAATTTTCACTTTTTAGGTCCTTGGTGTAAAATGTACTTCCACGCCCATGTAAACTTCTAACCTAAAAGTGTAAGTGGTGAAATTTTGACGATTTTAAGCTTACTTGTAAACGAGTATGACCATTATTGGATTTCAAGCCGAACAACCAAGGTCAACACCATATCAACATCATACTTTATGTTGATGATCCCATATGATAGAATTTGCATGGCGGCAAATTGCCCTATTTTGGAAACAATTGAAGAGGAAGTAGTGTGTAAAGTTTGGCTCAGATCAGTTGATCTCTCGAGAAGGAGCCGAACTAGAAAATTTTCCTTTTAGGGAGGTTTATGATAAATGTATGGACCTTGATGTAATTATTGCTTTTTTCAGGTCCCTGATGTAAAATGTACTCCGACCAACCGTGTAAAAATCTAACCTAAAATTAAGTGGTAAAATTTAAATGAATTTAATCTTAGTTGTCAATGATTATGAACCATTCTGGGGTTTCAAGATGAACGACCTAGGTCATGATCCCATATTCAAGAATTTGCATGCCAACAAATTTTGCCATATTTTGAAAACAATCGAAGATGAAGTAGTATGAAGAGTAAGGCTCGATCAGCTACTCTCTCGAGAAGGAGTCGAACCCGACTGTTTTCCTTGCTTAATTTTAGGGTCCTTTGTGCTAAATGTATGGACCTCTATGTAATTTTACCTTTTTTAGGTCCTTGATGTAAAATGTACTTCCATGCCCGTGTAAAATTCTAACCTAAAAGTGTAAGTGGTGAAATTTTGATGATTTTTTAGCTTACTTGTCAACGAGTATGACCATTATTGGATTTCAAGTCGAACGACCAAGCTGAAGGCCATATATATCAACCATCATACTTTATGTTGATGATCCCGTATGAGAGAATTTGCATGGCGACAAATTTGGCCATATTTTGAAAACAATCGAAGAGGAAGTAGTATGTAGAGTTTGGCTCGGATTAGCTGATCTCTCGAGAAGGAGCCAAACCAGAAAAGTTTCCTTTTAGGGTGCTTTATGATAAATGTATGGACCTTGATGTAACTTTTGCTTTTTTAGGTCCTTGATGTAAAATGTACTCTGACCAACCGTGTAAAAATCTAACCTAAAAGTAAGTGGGGAAATTTTAAAAAAATTATGCTTAGTTGGCAATGTGTAGGAACCATTCTGGGATTTCAAGATGAACGACCAAGGTCATGATCCCATATCCAACAATTTGCATGCCGACAAATTTGGCCATATTTTGAAAACAATCGAAGATGAATTAATATGAAGAGTATGGCACGATTAGATACTCTCTCGAGAAGGAGCCGAACCTAACTATTTTCCTTGCTTAATTTTGGGGTCCTTTGTGCTAAATGTATGGACCTCGATGTAATTTTCCCTTTTTTAGATCCTTGATGTAAAATGTAGTCCCACCAACCATGTAAAATTCCAACCTAAAAGTAAGTGGTGAAATTTAAATGAATTTAAGCTTAGTTGTCAACGAGTATGAACCATATTCTTGGATTTTCAAGACAAATGACCAAGGTCAAGGCCATATCTACATCATACTTTATGCATATGGTCCCATATCCAAGAATTTGCATGCCGACAAATTTGGCCATATTTTGAAAACAATCAAAGATGAAGTAGTGTGAAGAGTATGGCTTGATTTGCTTCTCTCTAGAGAAGGAGCTGAACCCGACTATTTTCCTTGCTTAATATAAGGGTACTTTGTGCTAAATGTATGGGCCTCGATGTAATTTACACTTTTTTAGGTCCTTGGTGTAAAATGTACTTCCACGCCCATGTAAACTTCTAACCTAAAAGTGTAAGTGGTTAAATTTTGACGATTTTAAGCTTACTTGTAAACGAGTATGACCATTATTGGATTTCAAGCCGAACGACCAAGGTCAACACCATATCAACATCATACTTTATGTTGATGATCCCATATGATAGAATTTGCATGGCGACAAATTGCCCTATTTTGAAAACAATTGAAGAGGAAGTAGTGTGTAAAGTTTGGCTCAGATCAGTTGATCTCTCGAGAAGGAGCCGAATTAGAAAATTTTCCTTTTAGGGAGCTTTATGATAAATGTATGGACCTTGATGTAATTATTGCTTTTTCAGGTCCCTGATGTAAAATGTACTCCGACCAACCGTGTAAAAATCTAACCTAATAGTAAGTGGTAAAATTTAAATGAATTTAACCCTAGTTGTCAATGAGTATGAATCATTCTGGGATTTCAAGATGAACGACCAAGGTCATGATCCCATATTCAAGAATTTGCATGCCAACAAATTTTGCCATATTTTGAAAACAATCGAAGATGAAGTAGTATGAAGAGTAAGGCTCGATAAGCTACTCTCTCGAGAAGGAGTCAAACCCGACTATTTTCCTTGCTTAATTTTAGAGTCCTTTGTGCTAAATGTATGGACCTCGATGTAATTTTACCTTTTTTAGGTCCTTGATGTGAAATGTACTTCCATGCCCGTGTAAAATTCTAATCGAAAAGTGTAAGTGGTGAAATTTCGATGATTTTTTAGCTTACTTGTCAATGAGTATGACCATTATTGGATTTCAAGTCGAACGACCAAGCTGAAGGCCATATATATCAACAATCATACTTTATGTTGATGATCCCGTATGAGAGAATTTGCATGGCGACAAATTTGGCCATATTTTGAAAACAATCGAAGAGGAAGTAGTATGTAGAGTTTGGCTCGGATTAGCTGATCTCTCGAGAAGGAGCCAAACTAGAAAAGTTTCCTTTTAGGGTGCTTTATGATAAATGTATGGACCTTGATGTAATTTTTGCTTTTTTAGGTCCTTGATGTAAAATGTACTCTGACCAACCGTGTAAAAATCTTACCTAAAAGTAAGTGGGGAAATTTAAAAAAATTTACGCTTAGTTGTCAATGCGTATGAACCATTCTGGGATTTCAAGATGAATGACCAAAGTCATGATCCCATATTCAACAATTTGCATGCCAACAAATTTGGCCATATTTTGAAAACAATCGAAGATGAAGTAATATGAAGAGTATGGCACAATCAGATACTCTCTCGAGAAGGAGCCAGACCTAACTGTTTTCCTCGCTTATTTTTAGGGTCCTTTGTGCTAAATGTATGGACCTCGATGTAATTTTTCCTTTTTTAGATCCTTGATGTAAAATGTACTTCCACGCCCTTGTAAAATTCTAACCTTAAAGCGTAAGTGGTGAAATTTCGATGATTTTAGCTTACTTGTCAATGAGTATGACCATTATTGGATTTCAAGCCGAACAACCAAGGTCAAGGCCATATCAACATCATACTTTATGTTGATGATCCCATATGAGAGAATTTGCATGCTGACAAATTTGGCCATATTTTGAAAATAATCAAAGAGGAAGTAGTATGTAGAGTTTGGCTCTCAGATCAGCTGATCTCTCAAGAAGCTAAGGAGCCAAACCAGAAAATTTTCCTTTTAGGGAGCTTTATGATAAATGTATGGACCTCGATGTAAATTTTTGCTTTTTCCAGGTCCGTGATGTAAAATGTACTCTGACCAACCGTGTAAAAGTCTAGTCTAAAAGTAAGTGGTGAAATTTAAATGAATTTAAGCTTAGTTGTCAACGAGTATGAACCATTCTAGGATTTCAAGATGAACGACCAAGGTCATGATCCCATATCCAAGAATTTGCATGCTCACAAATTTGGCAATATTTTGAAAATAATCGAAGATGAAGTAGTATGAAGAGTATGGCTCGATCAGCTACTCTCGTGAGAAGGAGCCAAACCCGACTGTTTTCCTTGCTTAATTTTAGGGTCCTTTGTGCTAAATGTATGGACCTCGATGTAATTTTCCGCTTTTTAGGTCTAAAAGTGTAAGTGGTGAAATTTAGACAATTTTAAGCTTACTTGTCAACAAGTATGAACATTCTTGGATTTGAAGACAAACGACCAAGGTCGTCAAGGCCATATCAAGATCATACTTTATTTGCTGATGATCCCATGTTGGAGAATTTGCATGGCAACAGATCTGGCCATGTTTTGAAAACAACCGAAGAGGAAGTAGTATCAAGAGTTTGGCTCAAATCAGCTGATCTCTCGTGAAGGAGACCAACCATAATTTTTTCCTTTTTCGGATCCTCTATGCTAAATGTATGGACCTCGATGTAATTTTTTCTTTTTTGAGGTGTCTGATGTAATATGTACTCCGATCGAGAGTGTAAAGTTCTAACCTAAAAGTAGGTGGTGAAATTTAAACGAATTTAAGCTTAGTTGCCAACGAGTATGAACCATTCTTGTATGTCAAGACGAACGACCAAGGTCAAGGCCATATCTACATCATACTTTATGCTGATGATCCCATATTCAAGAATTTGCATACCGACAAATTTTGACATATTTTGAAAATAATCGAAGATGAAGTAGTATGAAGAGTCTGGCTCGATCAGCTACTCTCTTGAGAAGGAGCCGAACCTGATTTTTTTCTTTCTTAATTTTAGGGTCCTATGTGCTAAATGTATGGACCTCGATGTAATTTTCCTAGGTCCTTGTTGTAAAATGTACTCCCACCGACCGTGTAAAAATCTAACCTAAAACTAAGTGGTGAAATTTAAACGAATTTCAACTTATAGTTGTTAACGAGTATGAACATTCTTTGATTTCAAGCCGAATGACCACAAGCTCAAGGCCATATCTCTACATCATACTTTATTCTGATGATCGAGTATCCAAGAATTTGCATGGCGATAGATTTGGCCATATTGTGAAAAAATCAAAGGGAAAGTAGTATGAAGATTATGGCTCGATCAGCTGCTCTCTCGAGAAGGAGCCGAACCCGATTGTTTTCTTTGCTCAATTTGAGGGTCCTTTGAGCTAAACGTATGGACCTCGATGCAATTTTCCCATTTTTTAGGTCCTTGATGTAGAATATACTCCCACCAACCGTGTAAAATGCTAACCTAAAAGTATGTGGTGAAATTTCAATGAATTTAAGCATAGTTGTCAACGAGTATGAAAAAATCTTGGATTTCAAGCGGAACGACCACAAGGTCAAGGCCATATCTCTACATCATAGTTTATGTTGATGATCCCATATTCAAGAATTTGCATGGCGACAGATTTGACCATATTTTGAAAACAATCGAAGAGGAAGTAGTATGAAGAGTATGGCTCAACCAGCTGCTCTCTTGAGAAGGAGCCGAACCCGACTATTTTCTTTGCTCAATTTTAGGGTCCTTTGTGCAAAATGTATGGGCCTTGATGTAATTTTCCGTTTTTAGGTCATTTATGTAGAATGTACTTTATGCTTATGGTCCCATATCGAAGAATTTGCATGTCGAAAAATTTGGCCATCTTTTGAAAACAATCGAAGATATTAAAAACAAAAAAGAATAAATTTCAATTTTCCAAGAGAGGAATTTATTTTTTGAAAAGCAAGTAAGAAGATTTTGTCGATCAGATGTTCTCTCGAGGAGACATACCCAACTGTTTCCTTGCTTGGTTTTAGGGTCCTTTGTGCTAAATGTATAGACCTCGATGTAATTTTCCCTTTTTAGGTCCTTGATGTAAAATGTAGTCCCACCATCTGTGGAAAATTCTAACCAAAAAGTGTAAGTGGTGAAAGTTAAACGAATTTAAGCTTACTGGTCAACGAGTATGAACATTCTTGGATTTCAAGCCGAATGACCAAGGTCAAGGCCATATCAACATCATACTTTATGCTGATGGCCCCATATAAAAGAATTTGCATGGCAACAGATTTGGCCATATTTTGAAAACAATCAAAGATGAAGTAGTATGAAGAGTTTGGCTCAGATCAGCTGATGTCTCGAGAAGGAGCCGAACCAGAAAGTTTGCCTTTTACAGTCCTTTGGGCTAAATGTATGGACCTCCATGTAAATTTCCCTTTTTTAGGTTTTGATGTAAAATATGCTCCCACCGACCATGTAAAATGCTAACCTAAAAGTAAGTGGTCAAATTTAAATGAATTTAAGATTAGCTGTCAACAAGTTTGAACTTTCTTGGATTTCAAGCCGAACGACCACAAGGTCAAGGCCTTATCTCTACATCATAGTTTATGCTGATGATCCCATATCCAAGAATTTGCATGGTGATAGTTTTGGTCATATTTGTAAAACAATATAAGAGGAAGTAGTATGAAACGTATGGCTCGACCAGCTGCTCTCTCAAGAAGGAGCCGAACCTGACTATTTTCTATGCTCAATTTTAGGGTCCTTTTTGCTAAATGTATGGACCTCAATGTAATTTCCCCTTTTTTAGGTCCTTGATGTAAATTGTACTCCCACCGCCCGTGTAAAATTCTAAGCTAAAAGTAAGTGGCGAAATTGAAACGAATTTAAACATAGTTGTCGATGAGTATGAAAAATTCTTGGATTGGAAGACGAACGACCAAGGTCAAGGTCATATCTACATCATACTTTATGCTTATGATCCTATATCCAAGAATTTGCATGCCTACAAATTTGGCCATCTTTTGAAAACAATCAAAGATATTAAAAAACAAAAATAATCAATTTTAATTTTTCAAGTGACGGGAATTTATTTTCTGAAAGCAAGTAAGAATAATTTATTTCCATTTTGGTCCTTCGCGGCAAAAGGTATTACTACTACTCCCTCTGACCCAAATTAATTGACTTGCATTTATCAGATCCGAATGCATCTAGCACTAGAACATGTTTATATACATCTGAATCTTGACAAATTCGAGTCAAGTAATTTGAGGGAGTACAATAGAGTACCAATTCAAACTTTCCCGGTTTCGAAATTTTACTTCCTTCACAAACATCCGGGGGGGGGGGGGGGATATTCAGTAGATCGCCATTCGAGTACTACTCCTACTACTGGGTACAGTGAGTAGTAACAAAAGAAACTTTTTTTGACGATAGTACCAAAAGAAAGGACGTCACAGAAGAAACTTCATTCAATCATTCACATAACAACACGAGTTTACATATATAGGACTCGCTGCTGAACTAGTGCAGATCCGGTGCCTCCTAGCAACTAGTCTGCGCCGCCAACGGCAGCTCGTGACATCGGCACCAATGCCAGCTCCAGCGACACAACCGGCTCCTAAATCATCGGCACCTCCGGATAATGCGGCGGCACCTCCAGATAACACGGCGGCACCTCCGGATATGGTAGCGGTACCTCCTGAGCCATCGGCGGCACCTCCAGATATGGCGGCGGTACCTCTGGAGCCATCGGCTGCACCTCTGGAGCCATCGGCAGCTCCGGGAGGAAATTGTGGATGAAGTTGCCGTTGTTGGGGAACCGATCCCAGTAGTTGGTGAAAATGTTGGCGCTAGTGAACACCACGATCTCGTAGCCGTAGTGGAAGGCTTGGTCGTAGAGGAGACGGGCGTCCCTGAAGTTGACAAACTTGACCTTCAACGTCCCGTCCGGATTGTCGTGGAGGCGGTACATACGGTACTTGCGGCGATCGTACCCAGCATTGAGGAAGGCGCACGCCAGCTGCCACTTTGTTCTCCGCGGGGAGAAGGCCCAAATGCGTAGGGAATTGTCCTCCTGTGCGGAGATGTCAGGATCTTTGTGCTCTGGTATGGCGGGCGACAGCCGGAAGGTGGCCATCGATGACAGACGATGACGGAGATGGTTGCTGGAAGCGGGGGATTAGAGATGGATTGGTGCGGGGAAGGGGAAAGGATAAATAGGAAGGATTTGATCCTAGATTAATGTGGCAGATTACCGAAGCGAGGGGACAATCAATGTCGCTGATGAAGCCGATGCGTGTGGCAAATATCGATGACGATGACTAGGGTAAGTGATTGGATAGAATGCTGGCTCTGCTTCCCGCACTCGATGGCCCAATCATAATTTTGTGGTGTGTCCAAGACGACTGCGACCTCCCCAATCTATGGGCCCTACGTGGATGATTGAGTTGATGGGTGAAAACAAATTGATCAAGTGAGCTCTTTCCTACTCCCTCCGATCCTATTTTTTTACTTTATTACTCAATATATCCTGCTTCATTGGAAGTTGATATGTATACCATCAAACTTGTATTCATCAATCCTTAAGGAGGCATTCGAGGAAGCAAGAAAGGATCCTGACAAGCTACTGTACTTAGTACTACTAGCCACAATTGCTCCTAGATGGAACTATGGAACTTTATAGCAACTAGAAGTACTAGTAGTAGTACTCAAGTATTAATCTTGTTTGTATTATTAGTACTCAGCTTTTGGTGCCTAGTCGATCTCGTACTGCTGGCAAGGCGAGCAAGGGCTCCTTCCACCGCAAGTATTAAAAATGCTCCTCCACGCAAAATTCTGTCTCGTTGCTGCCTTTCGTGAGAGAAAAGGCTCCTAGATGAAGGAGAATCACCCTCCCTCTCTCCTCCTCAATGCGGCATTGGCTGCTATGCTCCACACTCATGCATCTATGTCTGTCACTTGTTCAGGTGGGAAGCATCACAACAGTCACCTCTTCCTTCCCATGTAAGCTTCCGCGCACTGGAGTACAACCGTGGAGGCGCAGCAGTGCAGAGAAAGTTGGGGCATGTGGTGGTTGATACGTTGCAAACGTATCTATAATTTTTGATGTTCCATACTTGTTTTATATCTACTTTCTTATGTTTTGTCCACACTTTGGAGTATTTTTACACATTTTCTGGAACTAACCTATTAACAAGATGCCACCGTACCAGTTGCCTGTTTTCTGCTGTTTTTGGTTCTAGAAAAGCCAGGAAATGAATATTCTTGGAATTGGACGGGACAAAAGCCAAAGTCAATATTTTACCGAGGGGAACACGGAGCCAGAAGACGAGATGGAGAAGGGCCTCGAGGGGGCCACACCCCCTGGCTGCATGGCCAGGCCTGGTCCGCGCCTAGGGGGTGTAGCCGCCTTGAGCACCCCCTCGGCCTCCCCTTTCGCCTATAAGAAGTCTCCAATACTAGAAACCCTAAGGACCCAATCAAAACTCCACGAAAGAGTCTGTAGCCGCCGTCATCTCCATCCCTAGATCAGGAGGGATCTGAAGTTCTTCCCGGCACCCTGCCGGAGGGGAGAGTTCACCTTGGAGGCCTTCTTTATCACCATGCCTACCTCCGGTGTGATGCGTGAGTAGTTCATCCCTGGACTACGTGTCCATGTAGTAGCTAGATGGTTGGTTCTCCTCCTTTGCGCTACCATGTTTAGATCTTGTGAGCTCCGTTCATTATCAAGATCATCTATTTGTAATCCTACATGTTGTGTTTGCGGGGATCCGATGGATATTGAGATGCTATTTGAGATTGATTATTGATTCTATCATGTCTTTATTATTTGTGATCTTGCATGCTTTCCGTTGTTAGTAGCTATCTTGGCCAAGTAGATGCTAGCAACTCCAAGAGGGAGTATTTATGCTTGATAGTGGGTTCATGCCTCTAGGAGTCTGGGGAAGTGACAGAAATCTCTAAGGTACTAGATGTGATGTTGCTACTAGGGAGAAAACAGCAATCCTTTGTTCATAGAACAATCGTATTGTTTACTTTACACACTTTGCTTAATGCAATTATCTATTGCTTGCAACTTAATACTGGAGGAGGTTCAGATGATAACCTGAAGGTGGATTATTAGTCATAGATGCAGTTGGATTACGGTCTATGTATAATGTTGTAATTCCCAATCAAATCTCATAGGAGTCAAGATGATTAGTATATGCATGTATGCTTTCTCGATGTTTGTCAATTTCCCTGTTGTAATTTGTTCACCCAACATGCCATCTATCTTAAGGAGAATCACCACTAGAGAACCATGGACCCCGGTCCATTCTTTTACCATCAATCTACAAAGCTATTTACTGTTTTCTGTTTACTTTCTGCAAGCTATTACTATCTTCCACACAATACGTTTAATCCTTTGTTTTCAGCAAAACATGTGAGATTGGCAACCTCGCTGTAAGTTGGGGGCAAAGTTCTATGGTTGTTTTGTGTAGGTTTCCAAGTTGGAAACAACACCTTGGAGGTGTTTCCTTGTCCCTATTGGTTCGATAACCTTGGTTTCATAACCGAGGGAAAACTTGCTGCTGTGCTCATCATACCTTCCTCTTGGGGTTCCCCAACGAGCTCGAATATATTTTGAGCCATCAAGCTCTTTTTCTAGTGCCGTTGCCGAGGAGTCAAGGACATCTTCACAAGGGGAGTCCTTCATAACCAATCTCTTTACTTTGTTTTTTGTTTTGCTTAGTTTATTTCTGCTTTGTTTGCTTGTTTATTTCTATCAAAAAACACAAAAAAATAGTTCCTGCTATAGTTGTTATTTCTGTTGATCTATTATTGTCTTGCTTTATCATGCTTTCTATCAATGGTGGGTTTCTTTCAAACTATATCTTATTGGCAATATGGGTTCACGGAAGAACACAAATATTATTATAAGGAACACCGCTTGTCACAAAAAGGGAAACACTTATGGGAATAAATTGATAAATTGTATACCATTGCTACAAACGTGTGCTCTACTTATAATGTTACTTATTGCTTTGATAAATCTTGTTGCTGTAGGAGGTATAAACACCTCCCTTTTCAATGTGAGTATAATGATGATGTTACCATATATTCTTATGTTAAGTGACATTATGACTTTTATGATGTGGAACAAATTGAAGAATTTATTGCTTGGAAGGGTGCATTCGAACTTGCTTATTTGCTTGAAAATACTGATGATGCACCTTATAAATATGAGGTTTATGATATACTTAAATTTTTCTTTGATAATTACAAGGAAGAAAATGGCTATATTCTTGAATATCTTAATAGATGCTCTCCACCAATGGAAGAGACTAATGCCTTGCAGGAGCCTATGGAAGAAGAAATTGCTGAAACTGGAAGCTCATTGGATGTAAGAGGAAGAGAGTGATGATCTAGATGAGGAAGAATGGATCTACCCATGCCTACCTTCTAATGAGAGTAATTCTTTACCCCTTACATTATTTGATTGTCCTCCATGCTTACCAAAGGAGGATGGATGTTATGTTCCTGTGGATTCTTTTGAAAATGTTTATAATAAAGCTCTATATGATGGTCCTATATTGGTTGATAATATTAATTGTACTACTATTGAAAATGAGATTGATCAGTTATCTTGTTATAAAATTGTTAAAAGTGGGTATGAAGGTTTTAATCCCACTATTTTTGAGCTTGATAAAGATTATGTGTTTGTTGATCATGAAAAGCATGCTTTATGTGATAGTTATATTGTTGAGTTTATTCATGAGGCTACTGAAAATTATTATGAGAGAGGAAAATATGGTTGTAAAAGTTTTCATGGTACTGAAACACCTCTCTATGTGCTGAAAGTTTTGAAGTTACTCTCGTTTTATCTTCCTATATCTGTCACCTTGTTCTTTGTGAATTTATTTGCGTATAAGATTCCTATGCATAGGAAGTGGGTTAGACTTAAATATGTTTTGAATTTTCTTCTTGATGCTCTCTTTTACTTCAATTCATATTTCTTATGTGAGCATCATCGAAATTATCATGCCCATCTTAATGGCTATAAAGAAGAACTATTGGGAGATAACCCAAATTATTTTTATTCAGTAAGTTTTTATTTTGGTGAGTCTTGGAAGTTATTGCCTCTGTAATAGCCTCTCCTTATCCTTTTTGTGTGGTTTTTGTGCCAAGAGTGACCTCGAATGAGAGAGAAGTAAGACATGGGAAAGTTGTTGTCCCGAAACAGATTTTTGTGCTTCGCTGTAAAAATTCGTGAAAAATCTCTGTACATCGGTTTGAGCTGTAATTTTTTACTTCTGCCCCAGGTTGTTATCCAACTTCCGTTAGTTCAACACTTTTCCATTTGAGCAATAGAAGGTCTTCGAAAAAATTGGTTTTTACCTGCTGGTCTGTTTTGATAGATTTCTGCCATTATTTGCATTTGCCTCTTAATCTCTCTCTCCTTGAGTTCTCTTTGATCAATTGAATTTTTGAAAGGAAGTGCTACATTAGCTCGTGTTTTAATGAAAGTTTTAATTGTGTTGAAACTGAAACCAAATACTTATTATATTGAGTACACTAATGTTGCTAATGAAGATTGTGTGAAGTTTTGTATGAAAGAAAATTTTTAAGTGTAGGGAAGAGTAATGTGATGAGATGAAGTATGGATGTAGCATCCCAATTGTCTAACAATTGTAATGCTACTTGGTCTAGTAGGATAATGGCTACTTCCTATATATATAATTGTTGCATCATAATTATGCCATGCTCATGTCATCATGCCCCCTTGCATTTGAGTATCATATAAAACCTTTTTCCATTTGGTTCTTCTCTCATATGCATTATTAATTGTATTTGGCTCTTGTTAATTGTATTTGATTCTTGATAAATGCTTGGTGCCTAAATTGAGTTGGGGGCATATCTTTTATTCCACTCCACCACCTTTCTTTGTCACCACCTTATAATTCCACCATCCTAATTACCCATGAGCTTGTATTTTTCCTATGATATTTATTCTAGCTCATGTGGGTGGGATGGATCAAATTCTATTTTCTTTAGTTTGGCTCTACTCCATATTTTGGGGATGCATGTATATAATGCCATGTTGTATTAGTATTGTTTTCACAAAAATTAACACATGACATTTATTGCACATGCATGGGCCATGCAAGCACCACCCCATTCCATTCTTTTGGATTGTACTTGGATTTTTGGGTGGTTTATCTCTTTTGAGCTCTCTCTTCTCTCTCAAACCTTTCCACCTTGTTTGGTTTATCCTTGCCATGTGCCATCAAGCCTCTCTCACATGTGTAGTGCCATGCATGATCATGCATCTTTTAATCCTTTCACACTACCGCTCTCTCACATCTCCATATATCCATCAAAACCTACTCCTCCTCCCTTTTCATGCTTGATCTTGCTTGGGGCATGAGTAAACCCTAACCACCATACCATCCCCTACCCTAAACACCTCTCTCCACTTCCCTCTCTAACCTAATCACCATACCTAGTAAACCCTATCTACAAAACCCTCTCCATGCCGAGCCCCATCTACCTAGCTTCTCTCTCCTCCCTCTCCCTGCCAGCATGCCCCACCAAACCCTCTCTCTCCAGCCCTAGGCCGAAGCCTTCCTCTAACCTAGCTGAGGCTAACTCGAGCCTCCCCTCTCCTTCTCCCTTTCTCTCTCTGCCACCAAAGGGCCACCCGACCCTGTCCCTCCTGAACCGCGCCCTGGCCCACCTGACAATCCTAACCGTGCCTGCCCTGGCCGTGCACGCCGAGCACATGCTCGAGGACGGACAAAGGTGCCGAGCCACCTTTATCCCTAACCCACTCCCCCACGGCATCCTCCTCCCTCTCCCTCGCTTTAGCCACCTCCCCACGCCTCTGCCTTGCTAGATCCACCCCAGGCCTCGCCCATCTCCTCCCCAACCCCACACGCCGCTTCTTCTCCAACGCCGGCCGCCCCTCTCAACCGCGTCTGCCACCTGCAGATCGAGGAAGCGCGCGTGTTGCTGCGGGTGTTGAGGAAGATCGCACTGCTCCTCTACATCGCCCTGTACCCGCCGACGTGGAGGAGAAGCCCCAGGACCACCAGCACACCGCCGCTCCGCCACAAACCCTAGCCCCGGGAGCGTCTGCTTCCTCGCCGTTCCGAAGAACCCCAGGCCGATCCACCTCCATCAACCTCCCCTCGGTGAGTTCCTCGTCCTAACGGACATCTCCGTTGTCGCCGTCACGGTCTGCGCTCGCCGGAGTTTTCGCCGAACGCCCTCCGGGCAAGGCAGCCGCTGCCGTCTGCTCGTCGACACGCCTCACAGAGGCTTAGCTAGGCCCTGTCCGCTCTTCTGTCACCATCCCACACCCAGCCGCACTGGTTACCGCCCCCGAGCGCGAGCCCCAGGTCCCCGGTTCGATTCCCCGCCTCGCCGCGCCGTGCACCGCGCGCATCCGTCAGATCCGTCAGAGAACGAGAGGAAGATCCACAATACGCTTTTCCCTTTTTGCACTTACACCCCTGCGTCTTTTGCCGGCTCAACCCGCGGTCCAGCCCGACCCAACCTGTCTGTGCCTGTGGGCATTTTACAAAAAGGGACTCCGGTTTTCGTAACCCTTAACCCGCGCTCCAGCATGCCCCCACCTGTCAGCCTCTGCGGGCTCAGCCTCTGGCACGTGGACCCCTAACCACCGGCCCCACCTGTCATTCGTAGAGGCTAGGTAAGACCGTGGTGAGAAAAACCTTTCTGTGCGCGTGTGTCCCAGTCAGCAGCTGGCCCACCCGTCAGCGACTGGGGCTGGGTCTGACTGAGTATAAAAAGGTTTCTGTTTATCTGTTTGTTTTAATCTTTTCAGGAAATGTTTAAATTCAAATTCAAATCTGTTTTTAAATAACTTTAATATTACAAATCCAAATAATACAAATGATATATGTTTTGGAACCAGAAAAATGTGAGGAGTTCAAATATGCTATTCAAAATAATGTTTGAACACTTTAAATTTTCGAGATGATTAAAATTACAAATAAAATGTCCTTTTCTTAATAAATTAATAACTTTAAATCTATAACTCCAAATTCAACAAATAATATGTCTAAATCGATCAGCAAGACGAGCCCGTTCCATCTATGCATTCCTTGTTCTGAATTGAAGCATGCATCATGCCTTAGAAATAGAACTGTTTATGGCAATAAAATTTGACTAAATAAATAATAAAATGCTTTATTCTTGTACCTCACCCCTCACCATGCCATGCTACTTTAATGCCATGTAAATTGTGCATCATTCATCATGGCATGCTTGTTTGCTTGTCGCATTTTAATTCATATGCCTGTGCACTTTATTTATGTTGGCCCTTGTTTGTTTGGTTCTTCTTCGAATAGACGCCCAGCAGGAGAATTACCAGGAATCACAGGAGTTCTACCCAGATCTATCTCTCGCTTCAACTGAGCTACTAGGAAAGCACTAACACATGCTTGCATACATATAATACCTATTGCCTCTATCTTATTCTTGCATCATTGAGTCGCGATTGCATTAAATTGAATCCCAAGTACTGCATAGCCTTTACTTTTAAACCCCACCGAAGCTTGTTCCTCCATCCCATGAGCCATTACTATATGAGTTGTTTGAGCCATGCGAGTCGTAGAAAAGCATGAGTAGGGTATGTGAGTGTCTGATGCATAATGAGGTACCTAAACAACATAACCTAAGTAGTAATGGGATAACTAATGAAAGAGGCACCGGTGAGCAATATCTGCTATTTGGTTCTTCATGCTCACTTGTGTCCCGTAGGACCCTGAGTACTTGATTCCTGTTCCTTGACTATTCGCACTATCCACATCCGGGAGGCCTTATGGACCCCCCTGAGCCAGAGCTTGATTCCTTCCTATTTCTTGGGGCCACAATTAGTTTGGGGCTTTATTATTATCCTGTACTTATGCCATGTTACTGTTTTATTTAAGATTGTGCGTGGAGCACCTGTACTGTTTTGGATCGTGACACATTTTCACTGTATCGACAAGCCCAGTCATATTTTCGGGTTCCTAGTCGTTTATCGCCGTCCACACAAACCTTGAGTCCATCTCGGAGTCAGCTAGCTTCGTTGCGGGTAGCTTAATGGGGTGGCCCCCTGAAATATCACTGAATCCTGTGATCGCTTTGTCGTGAATGCCTCGTTGGGTTTTGAGTTGGTTTTTCCGAGGTTGATCGAGTGTGTGTTGCTATTCGTGCACCCCTGCAGGGTAAATCTTTCTGAAAGCCGTGTCCGCGGTTATGGACGACTTGGAGCACAGTTTCTCGATCATAGACAAGTATAACTAAAGTGCCGCTTTAATCTGACTAGTGCAATACTCATGGAATGGATAATAAAACTGCCAACGGATGGGGGTTGTTCGTCCGCTTCCTCGTTGGTAAGCGAGGAGGAGTATGGATCTGTTAATTATACTGTTATAACTGTTGTTCTAAATTCACGGACATCCGTCTATCATTGGTTAGGCGGATGGTTAGCGAGTATCTATAGACTTGTTAGTTATTATCTTTTGCTGCAATTGCGTCACCCCAGGTTGTGTCCCCTTTAGTGGCATAAAGACTTGCTGAGTACCCCTAGGGTCTCACACGATAAATTGTTTGATTCAGATGAATAGGTGTATTCGCAAGAAGGATACTGGGTGGAGGAGACACATGATGTTGGCAACGATCACTCGGTGTAGAGATTCCGGGAACGGGGATCCGTGAGATCTGTGGGCGGGATGTGTTTATTTATGTGGCATCTTATGCTGATTTGCTTCTTATCCGTACTCAGATCTTGTTTTCCGCTTCCACCTGATACTCTGATGTTTGATGTATGAAGAGCTATCCTAAAATATTATATCTATTTAGGATATTTGAATCTTGCCGTATGGCGTTGCAATATTTCTATTTCTTTTAGATGGAATGGCTCTGAGGACTGTTGTATGTGGCTTGCATACATACTCACTTGTGTATGTAGTTGATCCCTTCGCCTGCCGATTACGCCGCTCGTTCTTGTCCCGATGTTCTGAAAATGGTTAGGACGGCCGAAAGGTCTACCGTGAATGGCCCCAGGCCCCACCGTACTATTTTAAACATTTTCGCTCATCCAGGCATGCAACTAAGAGCGTAATTCACCGAGGTAGTTACAATTGGTATCAGAGCCATCCCGCCCTTCAGGGTCTCAGCCAAAATGGTCGTTGTCAGTCTAGCAAATATTTTTGGTTGCTATGTATACTAGGGAAAACAAACGTGAGAGTAGGACTGCTTCCATTTTTCTTCTTACCGACCCACCCACCCTTTTTTTGGTAAGGAAGTGTAACGTTTTCAATCCTCTTCTATAATACAAACTAGGATTCACGTGTTCTGGGTTCCGTAGTACCATAGGTTGTGTGTGTGTGTGTGTGAATTCCTTGTCTATCTGTTGCATCCAAATGTTATCGTTATCTGCCTTTTGGTTATCAACTGTTGGTACATTCCATACCTACAGGTCTTTGTAAACCGACGCGATCTATTTTATTCGTTGTATACCGGTGCGATATGTCTTACTCTTTGTTATCCGACGTTATCTTGTTTGGGGTGTTCGTTTCCATAGTTAATAATCTTTAGGTTCATCTTAAGAAGAAGGTATTGGGATATGTATTTTACTTATTCATGTGCGGAGTAATGACTTGAGTGCGGGATGGAGTCGTGACCATACCACTACTTTTATCATTCGCTCTTGTATATTGAATTGGTAGAGCTACTAATCTTGATTCGTTAAGTGGTTTTGCGCATATAGTGGTATTTTAATGCCGAAATTTGCGGAATTTTTTTCTTTTGTTAGTTGTGTACCACACTCCTTGTTCAGTCGTGTGCGTTATGCTTAATATCTTCTAGGTGCCTTGAACTTTGTGATATTTTAATATCATCTCAGTGAATTGTATCCTTTAATCTTGGTTAATTCCATTTTGGTACTATTTTGGATTATTATCATTCTCCATTATAGTACTGACTTGTGTTTTATATCAATCACAGGATGGAACCACCACGTCGTTCTGAGGAGGACATACCACCTGAACTGGGGGCTGCTTTGGCAAGTATTGCAAATGCCTTGGGCACTATGCAGCAAAACCAACAGCGATTCGAAGAAAGTTTCAGGAGGAACGAGTTTGTCCCGCTACCTCCACCTCCCAAGCGAGGAGACATCAAGAGTTTTCTCAAGTTCAACCCATGCCAATTTGAGGTGTCTGATCAGCCACTTGATGCGGATGATTGGCTTCGTGAAGTATCAAGGTTGCTGATGACTGCGGATGTTCCCGAGCAAGAACGGGTCAAATGTGCCACTCACCTTCTGAAGGGAGATGCAGCTCTGTGGTGGGAAAATTACCTCAAGGCAGACCTCTCTGGTTTTCAGCCTACTTGGGAGCAATTCACTGCGGCTTTGAAAGAGCAATATCTGTCAGAAATTGTCATGGAAAGGATGAAGGAAGTGTTTCTCAACCTCAAGCAGGGCACTGACAATGTCAATACCTACATCAGAAACTTCATGAACCTTTCTCGGTATGGTGGCGATGAGATCTCTGATGACAAGAAGAAGCAAAATAGGTTTAGGCAAGGACTCAATGCTTCAATCAAATATGCAATCACTCATGCAAGGCCGGCGTCTTTCCTGGAACTCCAACACATAGCTCTGTAGGAAGAAGCAAGTAGGCAAGTGTTTGAGGAGTCAAAGAAACACAGCCGCGATGCAGCAAGCTCTTCTGCTATGATAGCTCCTGCTAAGCGTCGTGTCTGGGTTCCTAACACCCCACCATCGCTCCCGGCTCCACCAAGACCGTCAAGCTACGTGGCAAGGCCACCAAACTCCTTCACTATGGCTCCTAGGGGCTACAACCACAACTACCCTGGAGCGCCTGGCGGAGTCCCTGGCTACGTTGCTCCACGTCCACCTGGTGCTTGCTACACTTGTGGAAACACTGGGCATCAGCACTGGAATTGTCCAATGAACAACAAAGCTCTTCCACCACTACCTCCAAGACCTGCGGCAAGTTCTCCTATGGTTCGTGCACCTCCACCTCGGGCTCTCAATATCAACACTAAGCCTGGGTCTACGGTTGCTCGTGCCAATTGTGTCAACGTTGCCCAAGCTGAGCATGCACCTGGAGTTGTCATGGGTATGCTTCCTGTTAACTCAGTCCCTGCACGAGTTTTGTTTGATTCTGGTGCTTCGATTCTTTTGTTTCTCACAAGTTTGCGCATGAGCATGATCTGGCTATGGTTCCTTTATTGCATCGTCTTGTGGTACAATCTCCTGGGTCAAACATGAGGGCTGCTCATATCAGCCATGGCAATCAAATTGAGATTGGTGGCTCTTTGTTTCCGGCTTCCTTAATTATTCTGGGCAACTCTGATATTGATGTTATATTGGGCATGGATTGGTTAACAGCAAATGCAGCTGTGATTGATTGTGCTGAACGCTCGGTTTCTCTGAAAATTCCTGAAGGCCATATAGTCTATTCTCCAAGTCTGACTCCTACAATTCAGCTTTTCTCTTTGGCGGCTCTGAATGATGATGCTATGGAAGGTATTCAGAGTGTTCCGGTAGTCTGTGAGTTTCCAGATGTTTTTCCTGAAGAGTTGCCAGGTATGCCTCCGGATCGTGAGGTTGAGTTTGTGATTAAACTTGAACCTGGTACCGCTCCTATCTCCAAGCGGCCTTATAAAATGGGTCGTGCCGAGTTGGCTGAACTCAAATGTCAGCTGGATGAACAAGAGAAGTTGGGTTTCATTCAGCACAGTACTTCTTCTTGGGGTAGCCCAACCATCTTTGTGAAGAAGCGAGACAAGACCGATAGACTTTGTGTTGACTATCGGGCACTCAATGCTAAAACCATCAAGAATAAATATCCCCTTCCGCGGATTAATGATCTTTTTGATAAGCTAGCTGGAGCTGTGGTATTCTCTAAGCTTGATTTGAGAAGTGGTTACCATCAAATCAAGATCCGCAAGGAAGATGTTCCTAAAACAGCTTTCACCACTCGCTATGGCCTGTATGAGTACACAGTCATGTCTTTCGGTCTCACCAACGCACCTGCCACCTTCTCGAGGCTTATGAACTCGGTTTTCATGGAGTATCTTGATAAGTTCGTTGTGGTCTATCTGGATGACATTCTAGTCTATTCTAAGTCAAAGGAAGAACATGAAGAACACCTTTGGTGTGTCCTAAACAAGCTTCGTGAGAACCGCTTGTATGCAAAGTTCTCCAAGTGTGAGTTTTGGCTGCCACAAGTCACCTACCTTGGTCACATCATCTCTACCAAGGGCATTGCCGTCAACCCAGAAACTATTAAGACAATTATGGACTGGCTTCCACCCATAAATGTCAAAGAAGTCTGGAGTTTTCTTGGTTTGGCCAGTTACTGCCGTCGCTTCGTTCAAAATTTCTCGTAGATTGCGAAGCCTCTTACCGATCTCCTCAAGAAAGGCAAGAAATACCTTTGGACTCCTGCATGTCAAGCAAGCTTTGAAACACTCAAAGAGAAGCTCACTTCCACACCAGTCTTAGTTCCTCCAGATACATCAAAGCCTTTCCAAATATTCTGTGACGCCTCATTGCAAGGATTGGGTGCGGTCCTTATGCAAGAAAAGCAAGTTGTTGCTTATGCCTCTCGACAGTTGAAGACGCATGAGATCAACTATCCTACACATGACCTCGAATTCACAGCAGTTGTCTTTGCTTTGAAAGTATGGAGGCATTACTTGCTTGGCAACCGTTGTGAGATCTTTTCTGATCACAAGAGTCTGAAGTATATATTCACATAGCCTGATCTCAACCTTTGTCAGAGGAGGTGGATTGAAGCAATAAATGATTTCGATTTAACCATCAACTACACTTCGGGAAAAGCTAATGTCATGCCGATGCTCTCAGCCGAAAAGCGTATGTCAACAACCTCATGGTGGAAGAACAACATCCTCTCTTGTGCGAGGAATTCCGCAAGCTCAACCTTGAAATTGTGGATCAAGGGTATCTTCTGAACCTTCTGGCAACACCGCTCTTGGAAGAAAAAGTTCGCTCTATTCAACTTGGTGTCCTTACACTAAAAAGATCATCTCCAACATTCAGCTTCCGAAGTATGAGTCTTTCCACGTCGACGACCAATGCACTCTTTTCTTTGAACACCGGATGTTTGTTCCGAACTACTCGGGTTTAAGAGACCAAGTTCTCAAGGAGGCGCATGATTCTGTTCTTTCTATCCACCCTGGCAGCACTAAGATGTACATGGACTTGAAAACACAGTATTGGTGGCCTGGGTTGAAACGATATTGTGCCAAGTATGTCTCGGAGTGTGATGTCTGTCGTAGAGTTAAAGCTGTCCATCAGAAACCTTCCAGTCTTCTACAGCCATTGAAGCCTCCGGAATGGAAATGGGAGAAAGTAGAGATGGACTTCATCACTGGTTTTCCAAGGTCGCAGAAGGGCAACTATGCAATCTTTGTTGTCATCGACATGCTTTCTAAAGTAGCTCACTTCTTTCCAGTCAAAGAAACAATTTCTGCAATTCAGTTGGCTGAGCTCTATATGAACAAAATTGTCTCTCTGTATGGAGTTCCTCTTGAGATCAGCTCAGACCGTGGAAGCATCTTCACTTCCAAGTTCTGGGGAAGTTTCCAAAATGCTTTGGGAATAAAATTGAACTTCAGCACCGCTTACCACCCTCAGTCGCAAGGACAAGTGGAAAGGATCAATCAGATTCTGGAAGATATGCTCCGTGCTTGCGTTATCTCTTTCGGCATGAAGTGGGAAGAATGTATTCCTTATGCTGAATTCTCTTACAACAACAGCTTCCAGAAAAGTCTGAAGATGCCACCATTTGAGGCTCTCTATGGTCGCAAATGCAGAACTCCGATTGGTCGGTCGGGCGCAGGTGAAAGAATATTGTTTGGCCCCGACATTGTAACTCAAGCGGAGGAGAAGGTTCACATCATTCTTGAAAATCTGAAGATTGCTCAAAGTCGCCAGAAGAGCAATTATGACAGAAAGCACACGGACATGGAGTATGTCCCTGGTGATCTCGTTTACCTTCGTGTCACTCCCATGAGAGGCACACACCGCTTTGGTATCAAAGGAAAGCTGGCTCCTAGATACATCGGTCCTTTCAAAATTCGTGGAAGGAGAGGAGAAGTTGCTTATGCTCTTGAGCTCCCTGAAAAACTCAAGGTCCATGATGTTTTCCACATCTCCCAACTCAAGAAGTGCTTCAAGGATCCCGGCAGGACCATGGACCATGAACTCATCAATCTCCAAGAAGATCTGTCTTATCAAGAACACCCCATAAAAATACTTGAAGTCGCAGAAAGAAGGACTCGCAACAAGTCCATCAAGTTCTGCAAGGTGCAGTGGTCGCACCATTCCGTTGATGAAGCCACTTGGGAACATGAAGATGAGCTCCGTGCCAAGTATCCTACCCTCTTCGAGTCTTCTTCTTCTTCCTAGAATCTCGGGGCGAGATTCCTGTTTAGTGGGGGAGAGTTGTAGCATCCCAATTGTCTAACAATTGTAATGCTACTTGGTCTAGTAGGATAATGGCTACTTCCTATATATATAATTGTTGCATCATAATTATGCCATGCTCATGTCATCATGCCCCCTTGCATTTGAGTATCATATAAAACCTTTTTCCATTTGGTTCTTCTCTCATATGCATTATTAATTGTATTTGGCTCTTGTTAATTGTATTTGATTCTTGATAAATGCTTGGTGCCTAAATTGAGTTGGGCGCATATCTTTTATTCCACTCCACCACCTTTCTTTGTCACCACCTTATAATTCCACCATCCTAATTACCCATGAGCTTGTATTTTTCCTTTGATATTTATTCTAGCTCATGTGGGTGGGATGGATCAAATTCTATTTTCTTTAGTTTGGCTCTATTCCATATTTTGGGGATGCATGTATATAATGCCATGTTGTATTAGTATTGTTTTCACAAAAATTAACACATGGCATTTATTGCACATGCATGGGCCATGCAAGCACCACCCCATTCCATTATTTTGGATTTTACTTGGATTTTTGGGTGGTTTATCTCTTTTGAGCTCTCTCTTCTCTCTCAAACCTTTCCACCTTGTTTGGTTTATCCTTGCCATGTGCCATCAAGCCTCTCTCACATGTGTAGTGCCATGCATGATCATGCATCTTTTAATCCTTTCACACTACCTCTCTCTCACATCTCCATATCTCCATCAAACCCTAGTCCTCCTTCCTTTTCATGCTTGATCTTGCTTGGGGCATGAGTAAACCCTAACCACCATACCATCCCCTACCCTAAACACCTCTCTCCACTTCCCTCTCTAACCTAATCACCATACCTAGTAAACCCTATCTACAAAACCCTCTCCATGCCGAGCCCCATCTACCTAGCTTCTCTCTCTCCTCCCTCTCCCTGCCAGCATTGCCAACCAAACCCTCTCTCTCCAGCCCTAGGCCGAAGCCTTCCTCTAACCTAGCCGAGGCTAACTCGAGCCTCCCCTCTCCTTCTCCCTTTCTCTCTCTGCCACCAAAGAGCCACCCGACCCTGTCCCTCCTGAACCGCGCCCTGGCCCACCTGGCAGTCCTAACCGTGCCTGCCCTGACCGTGCACGCCGAGCACATGCTCGAGGACGGACAAAGGTGCCGAGCCACCTTTATCCCTAACCCACTCCCCCACGGCATCCTCCTCCCTCTCCCTCGCTTTAGCCACCTCCCCACGCCTCTGCCTCGCCAGATCCACCCCAGGCCTCGCCCATCTCCTCCCCAACCCCACGCGCCGCTTCTTCTCCAACGCCGGCCGCCCCTCTCAGCCGCGTCTGCCACCTGCAGATCGAGGAAGCGCGCGTGTTGCCGCGGGTGTCGAGGAAGATCGTGCTGCTCCTCTACATCGCCCTGTACCCGCCGACGTGGAGGAGAAGCCCCAGGACCACCAGCACACCACCGCTCCGCCATAAACCCTAGCCCCGGGAGCGTCTGCTTCCTCGCCGTTCCGACGAACCCCAGCCCGATCCACCTCCATCAACCTCCCCTCGGTGAGTTCCTCATCCTAATGGACATCTCCGTTGTCGCCGTCGCGGTCTGCGCTCGCCGGAGTTTTCGCCGAACTCCCTCCGGGCACGGCAGCCGCTGCCGTCTGCTTGTCGACACGCCTTGCAGAGGCTTAGCTAGGCCCCGTCCGCTCTTCTGTCACCATCCCACACCCAGCCGCACTGGTTACCGCCCCCGAGCGCGAGCCCCAGGTCCCCCGTTCGATTTCCCGCCTCGCCGCGCCACGCATCACGCGCATCTGTCAGATCCGTCAGAGAACGAGAGGAAGATCCACAGTACGCTTTTCCCTTTTTGCACTTACACCCCTGCGTCTTTTGCCGGCTCAACCCGCGGTCCAGCCCGACCCCACCTGTCTGTGCCTGTGGGCATTTTACAAAAAGGGACTCCGGTTTTTGTAACCCTTACCCGCGCTCCAGCATGCCCCCACCTGTCAGCCTCTGCGGGCTCAGCCTTTGGCACGTGGACCCCTAACCATTGGCCCCACCTGTCATTCGTAGAGGCTAGGTAAGACCGCGGTGAGAAAAACCTTTCTATGTGCGTGTGTCCCAGTCAGCAGCTGGCCCACCCGTCAGCGACTGGGGCTGGGTCTGACTGAGTATAAAAAGGTCTCTGTTTATCTGTTTGTTTTAATCTTTTTAGGAAATACATAAATTCAAATTCAAATCTATTTTTAAATAACTTTAATATTACAAATCCAAATAATACAAATGATATATGTTTTGGAACCAGAAAAATGTGAGGAATTCAAATATGCTATTCAAAATAATGTTTGAACACTTTAAATTTTCGAGATGATTAAAATTACAAATAAAATGCCCTTTTCTTAATAAATTAATAACTTTAAATCTATAACTCCAAATTCAACAAATAATATGTCTAAATCGATCAGCGAGACGAGTCTGTTCTATCTATGCATTCCTTGTTCTGAATTGAAGCATGGATCATGCCTTAGTTAAAAATCAGAACTGTTTATGGCAATAAAATTTGACTAAATAAATAATAAAATGCTTTATTCTTGTACCTCACCCCTCACCATGCCATGCTACTTTAATGCCATGTAAATTGTGCATCATTCATCATGGCATGCTTGTTTTCTTGTCGCATTTTAATTCATATGCCTATGCACTTTATTTATGTTGGCCCTTGTTTGTTTGGTTCTTCTTCGAATAGACGCCCAGCAGGAGAATTACCAGGAATCACAGGAGTTCTACCCAGATCTATCTCTCGCTTCAACTGAGCTACCAGGCAAGCACTACCACATGCTTGCATACATATAGTACCTATTGCCTCTATCTTATTATTGCATCATTGAGTCGCGATTGCATTAAATTGAATCCCAAGTACTGCATAGCCTTTACTTTTAAACCCCACCGAAGCTTGTTCCTCCATCCCATGGGCCATTACTACATGAGTTGTTTGAGCCATGCGAGTCGTAGAAAAGCATGTGTAGGGTATGTGAGTGTCTGATGCATAATGAGGTACCTAAACAACATAACCTGAGTAGTAATGGGATAACTAATGAAAGAGGCACCGGTGAGCAATATCTGCTATTTGGTTCTTCATGCTCACTTGTGTCCCGTAGGACCCTGAGTACTTGATTCCTGTTCCTTGACTATTCGCACTATCCACATCCGGGAGGCCTTATGGACCCCCCTGAGCCAGAGCTTGATTCCTTTCTATTTCTTGGGGCCACAATTAGTTTGGGGCTTTATTATTATCCTATACTTATGCCATGTGACAGTTTTATTTAAGATTGTGCGTGGAGCACCTGTACTGTTTTGGATCGTGACATGTTTTCGCTGTATCGACAAGCCCAATCATATTTTCGGGTTCCTAGTCGTTTACCGCCGTCCACACAAACCTTGAGTACCTCTCGGAGCCAGCTAGCTTCGTTGCGGGTAGCTTAATGGGGTGGCCCCCTGAAATATTACTGAATCCTGTGATCGCTTTGTCGTGAATGCCTCGTTGGGTTTTGAGTTGGTTTTTCCGAGGTTGATCGAGTGTGTGTTGCTATTCGTGCACCCCTGCAGGGTAAATCTTTCTGAAAGCCGTGTCCGCGGTTATGGACGACTTGGAGCACAGTTTCTCGATCATAGACAAGTATAACTAAAGTGCCGCTTTAATCTGACTAAGTACCTGATTAGTAAATAGTGCAATACTCATGGAATGGTTAATGAAACTGGCAACGGATGGGGGTTGTTCGTCCGCTTCCTCGTTGGTAAGCGAGGAAGAGGATGGATCTGTTAATTATACTGTTATAACTGTTGTTCTAAATTCACGGACATCCGTTTACCATTGGTTAGACGGATGGTTAGCGAGTATCTATAGACTTGCTATTTATTATCTTTTGCTGCCATTGCGTCACCCCAGGTTGTGTCCCCTTTAGTGGCATAAAGACTTGCTGAGTACCCCTAGGGTCTCACACGATAAATTGTTTGATTCAGATGAGCATGTGTATTCGCAAGAAGGATACTGGGTCGAGGAGACACATGATGTTGGCAACGATCACTCGGTGTAGAGATTCCGGGAACGGGGATCCGTGAGATCTGTGGGTGGGATGTCTTTATTTATGTGGCATCTTATGCTTATTTGCTTCTTATCCGTACTCGGATCTTGTTTTCCGCTTCCGCCTGATACTCTGATGTTTGATGTATGAGGAGCTATCCTAAAATATTATCTCTATCTAGGATATTTGAATCTTGCCGTATGGCGTTGCAATATTTCTATTTCTTTTAGATGGAATGGCTCTGAGGACTGTTGTATGTGGCTTGCATACATACTCACTTGTGTATGTAGTTGATCCCTTCTCCTGCCGATTACGCCGCTCGTTCTTGTTCCGATGTTCTGAAAGTGGTTAGGACGACTGAAAGGTCTACCGTGAGTGGCCCCGGGCCCCACCGTACTATTTTAACCATTTCGCTCATCCACGCATGCAACTAAGAGCGTAATTCACCGAGGTAGTTACAATGGACAAAAGCTAAAGCTCGGGGATGTCAGCCGTGTCACCCCAAGAAATTTCCAAGAAGTAAAAGCATCAAATCTTGGGGATGCCCAAGGCATCCCCTTCTTCATCAATAAAAATCTCAGGTTTCTTCCAAACACTTCATTTTTATTGTTTCATGCACAGTTGTGTTGTTCTTCGAGCGTCTTTGTTTTTTTTTGGTTTTCGTTTGCTTAGTTTGCTTGAATAAATTGGTTGGACCCCTCATTCATACATTAGTTTTCAAATAAATTGGTTTGGATTGGAAAAGAGTAGGAAAATTTCATGCTTAAGAGGTATAAAAGGAGTTTCGTTTTGACTGTGGCCTATGCTTTGTCATGTCATGCTTGATATTGTTTTGGCTTTATGTTTAGTGATTTTTTTCTGTAGCATGACATATTATAAACAAATGAGATTGCTTAATGTGCCTTGAAATAATCATGCATTGTTTTAGCATATTAAAGCATAGTATTGTGGTATTCTCCTTTGATGCTTTATTTGGGTTGATTTGGCGCATGCTCACACCATGTTAAGACTATCCCAAGTCACCATAGCCTTTATGATCATTTATTTTTCGACTTTTAATATCACTTTACGCTTTAATTAATAATGGTTTGTCGCTTTGCATGATTATGGCCATTATTGCTCTCTTAGTTGGTCGCTCCTAGTCTTTTGCTAGCCTCCATACCAAGTATGAATTCCACTCGTGCCTCCAACTCCAAATAAAACAAAGTTATTCCAAAGAGTCCACCACACCAACATATTAGCATTTGCTATTCCAAGTATATTCATGCTTTTATCTACCTTCCAAAACTTGTTATGTGAAAATTAGTGATTAAAGCTCTCACAAACTTGATGACACACTTTACTTTTCTTGCCCCTAATAAACTTGAACCATTGTGTCATCTATGTTGTATATGCTTGCACTTATACGTTGGGGATTAGCAGAACCATGCTGTCATGGGGAACGCTTTCAACATTGCACTTGTACATTGTACCCAGTTGATATCATGATCTTTTGTTTATGTATGTCGTCAATGTGAAATGAAAGGGGAGCTTGTAAGTCCATGGAGTTATGTATGTGTGTTAGAGAAACGCCTGGGCGGGTGGTCTAATCCATGCCTAATCATGTTGGAAACTTGCAGCGTAACCATAATGAGCAATCTATGAAGCATTCTTCTTATAAAAAAGATAGAGATTGAGAAAAAAAGAAAAAAAGATGAGAAAAGAGGAAAGAGAGAAAAAAAGCACCATTTTCGCATGGTAAATAAGAAGATGCTGAGATGCTTATTGTCTGCTTGCCTTGTCATTTTGATATGGGGATTCTTCCGTATCATCGGGTAAGGGGTACCCCGTTGGCGGTTCTCTATGATACACATGTACTTACTATGACAAGAACTTACCGGTAACTAAACTTGAGTAGCATGAGGAGTGACCCTCGTATTCAAGGGACATGAGATTGCCAACTTATACTTTGTCAAGCATATACTCCATAGTTTGTTCACTTTAACGTTAATCACTTCAAGATGCTTATGATAGGGGCAACGAGAGCTGAAAGCTAATAAGTACCATAATTTTGGAAGCTCTTGATGAGACTTGAATCCCTGCTTCCTTCTATAAAGGCATTTCTTTTACTTTCATGTTGAGTCTCCATCTTCTATCTTTAGGCACCTATTGAGACAACATAGTGGCCATTCTTAGTTTAATGTACATTGTCCCAAAACTTGTTGATTGATTCATAACTTTGATATTGCTTCTTCTTAAACTATTTGTATCTAGTCACCCTTATGAACTTTGAAGGTGTCCTATGCATTTATGTTTTGCTACACTATGAGGGACAAGCTGAATACCATTCTCATTATGTTTTCTTTATGTGAAACAAACGTCTTTGAAAGCATTGTTATTCATGAATCTTTTGTTTGTACCTTTTCATTTACAACATAATTGCTATGTCTTATTGTCAGAACTATATCTTTCATGCTATGAGAAAATAGTCTTGATGACCCACAAGTATAGGGGGTGTATCGCAGTATTTTCGAGGGAAGTGAAACCCAATTTATTGATTCGACACAAGGGGAGCCAAAGAATATTTATAAGCCTTAACAACTGAGTTGTCAATTCAGCTGCACCTGGAAACAATCTTGCTCACAGCAGTTTATCAGTAGCAACAGTTTTGTAGTAGGAAAAGTAAAGTAACAACAGTAGTAAAGCAAAGACAGTAGTAACAAAAGAAGTAAACAGTGGGATTCGAGTGCGGTAGGCATAGGGATGGATGGATGGGCGTTGCATGGACAAGACAATTCACATAGCAATAAGAACATAGGGGAATTGCAGATAAATAAGACAAAGCATCCAAGTACTAGACAATCCTAGGCATGTGTTCCATATATAGTCATATGTTCTCGCAATGAGAACTTGCACAACATCTTTTGTCCTGCCAGCCCGTTTGTAGCGGGGTCTCTAGGGAACTACTGACAATTAAGGTGATCCTTTTAATAGAGCACCGGAGCAAAGAATTAACACTCCGTGAACACATGTGATCCTCACATCAAAGCCATTCCCTTCTGGTTATCCCGATTTCTGTCACTTCGGGGCCATAGGTTCCGGACAACAGCGTGTGTATACAACTTGCAGATAAGACCAAGAACAATACTATCATAATGAATCAATAACATGTTCATATCTGAAATCATGGCACTCGGGCCCTAGTGACAAGCATTAAGCACAACAAGTCACAACAAAGTCATAAAGCACTAATAAAAGATACTAGGCACCATGCCCTAACAATCTGATGCCATTACATGAACGATCTCATCCAATCCCTACCATCCCCATAGCCTACAGCGGGGGATTACTCACTCATATATGGGGGAAACATGGATGGTCGATGGAGAAGCGATGGTGATGATGATGGCGATGATCTCCTCCAATTCCCCGTCCCGGCAGGGTGCCAGAACGGAGTTTATGGTGTTGTTTCGTGGAATCTGGTGGTGGCGGCAGAGCGGAACTCCTTCTGGAAAAACGTCGAACCCCCCGAAGTATTTAGGTCAGAAGGCTCCTTATAGGCGAAGAGAGAGGCCGAGGGGGTGCCTGGGGGGCCCACACCACCCCCTGGCGGGGCCTGGCCTGGCCCGCGCCACCAGGTGGTGTGGCCACCCCCTGGCTCTTCTCCGTCTCGTATTCTGGCTCCTGGAGTCTTTGGGTGAAATACGATTTTTGGCATATTTTCCGGGATTTTTCCTGATAGTTGGTTTTCTGCACAAAAAGTAGACACCAAGGCAATTCTGCTGAAAACAGCGTCAGTCCGCATTAGTTGCATCCAAATCACACAAGTTTAGAGGAGAAACAATAGCAAAAGTGTTCGGGAAAGTAGATACGTTTTGGACGTATCACTATGTTAGAGTACTATGATCCTAGCTATCAATGTTTTATAAATGTCTTGGTCAAGATTGTGATGGTGCATGTCACCTCAAAAATTATTCTTTTCTTTTTATCACTTACCTACTCGAGGATGAGCAGGAGTTAAGTTTGGGGATGCTGATACGTTGCAAACGTATCTATAATTTTTGATGTTCCATGCTTGTTTGATATCTATTTTCTTATGTTTTGTTGTTGGGGATATACTTTCCGGGTATCCTCACTGTACCTTACTGACCACGGTGGCCCACTTCGGGTTAGAGCTTTTCTTCATGGGCGACCCAGTCAGAGAGAAGAGACGGAGTCCAATCCGGCTACGGGAAGGCCTAGAAGACTTACCTACATAGGCCCATAGTGTTACTTGTAGTTCAAGATGTACTCTGTAACCGACTCTTAGTCGTAGCCGAATAGATCTCTCCTGTAAACCCTAGGCCGGATAACTATATAAGCCGTCCTAGGGAGAGCCTTTAGGGAAATCAACCAACCAGACACTAGTCCGCAATCTTAACTCGCACAGGCGAAACCCTTGTAACCCATATTCCGGCTCTGCCATATTACTGGATTGCTAGCAGGAGTAGGATCCGTCCAAAGCCGGCGGATTCGAACCTGGGTAAACTTGTGTGCTCACCGTCCTGGAATACCGTACGTCTCACACCCCTCTCTTCCACACGCCTCGAGAACCCCCTCATGGCGTACTTGTCATCAATCCGACGACAATTGGCGCCCACCGTGGGGCAACTGAGCTTCGGATCTGTGTTCCGAGCAAAATCTGCAAGAATCGGAATCGGCGAGACTATCGTCGTCGGTCGCATCCTCTACGCCAGTGACGTCCCTCTCATTGTTCTTGACGAGACCTGGATTCCGGCTAGGGAGGTTGTGACTGCCTACACCATCATGTCTTTCAGCAAGATCGATGTTTACATTGGTTTCGCTGAACCTGTCCCACCCACCCCAGCGGTGATGGTAGAGGCAGAAGAAATTTCTGGGTCCCCTTTGTCCACGGAGGCGACAGAGTTCCAGATCTCAGAAAACCCTAATCCCACCCAACATGCACCAGCTGCGGAGATAGTGGAGAAACCTGAACCTGAGGTAGATCTCGCAATGCAAGTCGGATCTGGAGTGGATCTCCCTGGCGAGGTCGAATCCCAGATCGATCTACCTGTGCAGGTTGAAATCCAGGAAGAGCAGGAAAACAACTTTGGTTACGGCTCTGATAATACCGGAACTGATAGACCTCTCCTGAGATACACATTGAGGCACATGATGATGCAAGACACAAGCTTGGATGATATTCTCGAGACCATTAGGTGTTTCGAGGAAGCCGACCGCGAGAGCCGCAACTATCTCAGGAGGCACAAATCACACTTCATCGGATATGTTGGTTCTAGATCTGGCTCTGCCAATGCTGCAGACAACACCGACTCAGTGCTGGAGGCGATCGGAACAAACACTGACTTACCCGCATCCTCGGATGACGCGATGACGTCAGCGGATTTCCAAAAGTTCTCCATGGAATATGAAGAGGAGTACACCTCCAAAGCTGCAGAAGAAGGAGAAGCCATGAATGAAGGATCCGGGAAAACTCTCCCAAAGCGCAGGACGACATGGATATCGGAGATAATCCCGAGGTCTAGATGTCTGAAAGTACCGATCAGAGCTTGACTCCGGGAAACGGACCCAAAGCCGTCTTTGCTACCGGCGCTGCCAAGAAGGCAAAGAAGAAGAACAAGAAGAACCAGACCCCAGCAAAAGATCTTCCGGCGAAGGAAGTAATTGTCGAGGAATATGAGGAAGACTCGGATGGAGCACTTATCCCAGACGAGCCCAAAGAAGAGTCGGTGGATGGACACGTGATCACTGAAGGTGCACGTAAACTCATCGATGCTGCATTAACCACACCTATCCCTACAGCTGCAGAACTCACTACTGAAGAACTAGATGAAAGGGCCCAGGCCCTAGAAGCGCGTCGCCAAGTACGCCTGGATGAAGCCAAAAACATCGAGGAAGAAAAGAAACGCATGGCAACTGCGGAGAAGTACATCTCTCAGCAGCATCAGAAGACCCGGGAACGTCACACTCGTGACGACCAATTCCCGGAAGTTCACAAAGTCCTCTTTGGAGAAGACCATGGGATACCTCGACTCGACAGCAAGTGAGATTGGGTGTATCGAACACCAGTGCAAAACACTGTTGCAGCTCGAGAAATCCTAGCAAATAATCCAGGCCTAGAGCAGATTTGGTTGGGCATTACGCTACTCAACAAGGGTCTGGAGCAGCAGAAGGCCGCGAGGTCCGCATGCGGAAAATTGATCTCCCAATCCGATCAATGTCACACGGATCCGGCCTGGAATGACGTAAGACCCCAATGTGCTCCAGAACAGCATCACTGTTCTGACCGTCGGGAAGACAACTACTCAAGAACCAGATCTTCAGGACAGCATCACAGAACTGCACGTGACTGGTGCAATGTTGCTCCAACTTGTTGGGGGATACCCCCGGGAAGGGTCACACCGGGGTATAGAGGCCGAGTTAGCCTAGGTAGGGCAAGGTCAAAGCAAAAGCTGGCTGGGTCACCTCAAGGCAGGCCGACTTATGGAGTAACCCGGCCCAGAGGATATCCACCTAACTGAGTCCCAGCCGACGTATGTCGTATGCCGGCCGGCTATTTGTAATTGGTATGTAGTTACCCATGGGACCGGATCATACCAAGCTTGCAAGAGAAGGAAGGTATCTCGCTGGTCAAAAGGTGACCTCTGTGCACTGGAGCGTGAGTGAAGCGAACAAAGGGAGGGACCAGCGAGGCGTGGCCGACAAAGGTGACGCAGCCTATGTCAGCTGACGCTGGCGCCGTAGAGGCTTACGTAGCCTCTGCATGGCTTACGATGGCAAAAGGAGACCCGGTCGGTTTGCTATTTTGGGAGAGGCATATTCCCTAGAATATGCCTCCACGTATGCCCTAACTGGGAACCTAGTCTCTCCTATATAAGGAGCGTTAGGGCCTCTGTAGAGGGGGTTGGCAAGTGAGTAGTTGGTTCTTTGGGCGGAGGTAGTGGTGAGAATAAGAGAGCTTCTTCTTCCTCCTCTCCCCAATACAGCTCAAGGAGCAACTGTAAACTTGTAGAACTTTGAGAATACAAAGCATCTGTGTGTGGAATCACCACACTATCCCTCCCTGGATTCCTTTAGTGCATATTGGCCCCACCTTTAGCCTATCCATGGCATCTGCCGTGAGACCACCACGACAGTTGGCGTCCACCGTGGTGCTAGCGGCGCTAGAAGGAGTGAAGATCCGGGCGGAAAGCATCATCGGCAACATCGAGCGCATCATCTCCGGGCTCGTTCAGTGCTTTGGAGCGCTGGACTATGTTAGCGACAATGCTGGTTGTTTCGGCAAGCGACCTCCACCACGCAATGAGCTCTTCATCGAGCTTGGCGCCCACAGGGTCTATGTCGGTGTCGATGTGTCCTGCGTTCACCCACGACACATTGTCGAGGGAGGCGAGCCACCCCTCAGCACAGTTTACGGTGCGCATATCAATCGCTCTCCTAACCGCGCCGAGGTGATGATGACGGCGCCTGACGTTGGCGCAAGCAAGGACCCGGCACCAGATCTGGAGGTAACACCCAAAGCGCCGAGGAAAAGTAGAGGTCCTCCACTAGAGAGGCCAGAAAACGTGTTGCAGCAGGCGATATATAGCTTGGCAAGCCCCATAGCACCTGTGGTAGATCTGGCTCAGGCACAGGCCGAGTTAGAGGAAGCTAGGAAGAAAATACTAGAGGGTGCGAAAAAGATAGCCGCGACTCAGCAGTCGTTGAACATGACGCTGGACGAGTATGCAAGAGCAAATAAGGTAGATGCTGTAAAAGTAAAAGGGAGAAACCTCATCAGTGAAATGAACAAAGAGGGTGACACTAGAGTTGAGGAATCATAGAACCTGTTGTCCGTGGGGCTGCTGAAGTATAGCACCCCGGCAAAGAACCTCAGAGCAGCTGCATCCGAGTTAGAGGGTTTGGCGGGTGAAGCCTGACAAAGACAGCAGGAAAGGGTCAACGAGTTAGTTCAGATCGCTAACAGACAGAATGAAGAGTTGCTCAGGGCTAACCCGGCAAGAGCTGGGGCTTCCAAAGTAGTTTACTCAGCAGTGGGTAACCCGGAGAAATCTGCTGGAGCTGCATCATCCCCTCATGATGGCCCAAGAAGAGAAGAGGTGGTAACCTCAGCAAAGAGAAACAAATAGATAGTCCCGTATGACCCGACAAGGGCAGGGAAAGGAAAACCAATACAGGGAAATAAGGATCGACAAAGTGTCAGCCGAGGTGAACCTGGCCGAGGTAACCGCAACCAAGGCAATGCCGGTCAGAGAATCGCTGGAAACGGTAATTCCGGACAGTGTAACTCGGCAGGTGTTGGGCAAAATCCACCTCGGCAACAGCAGCAACGGAGTGTACCTCGACAAGAGCAGAATGCCGGCCAAGGTATGCAGCAAAATGGTGCTCAACCAGAACAAGACAGGTACAACGACGATAATTCGGAAATGGTGAATGCAGGATACCATATGCCAGATCATCATGTGATAGGATCAAGGTTGGGAAGCAGGAACTTGCTACCTGATGACGCAAGGTTGAAGCTGGATCGACTCTATAGGTCGGAGCTAATTGAGGGGCAAGGTCCTTCGGGTCCAGCATGCTTTGGGCCCCGGATCATGAAAGAGCCTCCGGTACCTAACTTCTAGTTACCTAGAGGCACAATAACATATGACGACCGCGCCAAGCCGGAGGATTGGTTAATCAACTACGCAACAGGAGTGAAAATTGCGATAGGCAACTTGAGATGGGCAGTGAGATACGTACCTCAGATGCTGGAAGGGCCAGCGAGGGTATGGTTAAACAATTTACCACCCGGTAGTATCAACTGTTGGCTAGATTTTGAGGAAATGTTCGTTAGCAACTTTTCGAGCACGTATCAGAGGCCAAATAGGCCACAAACCTTAGCGATGTGCAAGCAGAGGCCAAATGAAATGGACCGGGAGTTCCTAACTCGCTGGTGCAACGTGAGGAACTCATGTGAGGGCGTGATGGAGTCTCAGGTCATAGCTTGGTTTGCATAAGGCTGTAGATATGCAAGCATGCTATGGCAAAGGTTACAAAGGGATATGCCAACTACACTGGCAGAAACAATCCGGATTGCTGATTCGTATGCTTTGGGTGATCCGACTCAACCCCGGCTAATGTCAAACGAGTCAAATGAGGAGTACTACCAGCGAGACGGAGCCGGATCATCCCGGCGAAATGACTACCGGGGTAAGAGAAGAGACAATAGACCGGATTACAGGTATAGTTCGCAACAAGTTGCTGCTGTAAACCAAGATCAACCCGGAGCAGGAAGTAATCAGCATCAGAAAACTGGAGGGCAATAGTGGACTCCGAGAAATGATGGCAAGAAAACTTGGACGCCCGAGCAAAAGAGACAATGGCAAGAAAAGAAAGACCGGCCGAGGTATACGTATGAGGCAATGCTGGATTAGCCATGCAAATTTCACACGCCAAATCCGAGTAACCCAGCGGGCCATACAACCTGGCAATGTGAGTGGATGAGGAAGATAGAGCAAAGTGGTTTGGCGAATGCTTGGGCACCTCGGAACGATCAACCTCGGCAAGAGTTACCTAGGCAACAACTGCTCTCTGGGGCAAATACGCAACAGTTAATGTTGCCACCACCTCCGCCGAGGTATGAGAATCATGAGAGAAGGGATGCAGTGCATCAGGTGGAAAATCCGCATCAGCCAGATCAAAGGTATCCCGGTAATGAGGGGAGAAATGAATACAGGGAGCATCACAAGAGTTACTATGTGTTTACCATGGAGGAAACGGATAGAAAGAGCTTGCAACGCCGACATATGGAAGTGAATGTAGTTATGCCGATAGTGACGAGGTATATGCCTTGGTCTGATCAGGAGATTACCTGGAGTATCTGTCAGGGGGGTGATCCCTGGGTACCCCAACCGAATAAGAAACAAGACAGTCGGATCGCGTCCGGCTGACCAGAGGCAGCCGGACAAGGCAAGACATGCCGGCTATCCCCTGGTAGCCGGATCAGCAGGAGGTAGCCGGATACGGCTACATAGCCGGACCCAATCAATGGAACAGGGCGACGTGTGTATCAGTGCACGGTACACCCTGTACGGTGACAAGACTGGCAACTACCCGGCCATACCGAAGCCTTTGCGTGGGTGACGTAGGAACATTGGCCTGTGCTGACGACAGGCTCGCACCGTGTCCACTGTGCCTACGACGGCCATACCGCTCGTACTCCGACAGGACAAGCCATACCGGACACTGTGGATGACTAGTCGGCTGGGACCCACCTGTGGGGCCCGCCAGTTGGACTGGCTAGTGAGACCTTTGCCTCTCTGCCTATATAAGGAGAGGCAAGGCCTCAGTAGAAAGGGTTGGTCTCATTGCATTCAAGGCAGTAGCTAGAGAATACAGCTCAAGGAGCACTTGTAGTTCGTATATTCCACATAGCCAGATCCGGCAGGAGTAGGGGCTTTACCTCACCACGAGGGCCCCTAACCTGGTTACTTCTCGCGTCCCGTTACGCTCGCTTGTATCTAATCCCGCCTGCGGACGCCGTCGATAGCTTCCCTGCTAGTCCCCACACCTCTATCTAACCTCCTCAGGTACTGCCGTTCCCAATACAACGACAGTTGGCGCCCACCATGGGGCCAATGGCTTCGACCGGAGTCATGTTCCGCACGGGACTCCGCACTTCAGCCGGTGAGCGCGTGGCCTCCGGCTTGGTGCTCACGCTCGGCAAATTCGACTGCGTCATCGACAACGCTTCCTGCTTCGCCAGAACCTCCTTCCCGGCGAACGACACCGTTCTGCTATTCGGCAACCTCTCCGTTTACGTCGCCACCGTCCCAGAACGTTTCCCTAGGGAAATCGTCTCTGTCGTGGAGCTGCCGTGCTCAGACGGCAGCGCCTCCACCGCACCTCGCGGCACGGAGGTCATGATGGCCAGTTCCAGCTCCCATCCCCGCCAGCCGCGGGAGCGAGGCACGGACGAGGTCGGAACTTCTGCTCCCCCGCAGCCCTGGAACCCGGTGGAGGATGCCATTGATCGGCTCCTGACGCTGGTTAACCTCGGGGATAACCCGGAGGAGGCGGAGGCCAACTTCAGCATGGAGAGACAGATCCTCCTCCATGAGGCCATGGAGCTGGCTGCAGCCTGTAAGCAGCTCGAGATCACCTGGCGCGAGTACAACCGCGCGCACGGCCTCACTCCGGCTACCGCGGAGCCAAGCCGGCGTGGCCAGGTAAGGCGTCGGCGCGGCGAGATTGGCGGTAGGTTGGAAAAGGATGGGGAACCGGATCCCGTGCCTGCCCTCGCACAGCCCACCTACACCACGCCCATCAAGAACTTGCGCGCGGCGCGAGCCGCGGCAGAGGAACTGCCCAGCCTAGAGGGCGAGGAGCGAGCCCACCAGCAAGCCCGCGTGCAGGAGCTCCTCTGCGTCGCGGACGAGTAGGCTGGCGCCAACCGGCAGGTGCAGGAAGACCTTAGCTACTCCAGGAGGAGCGAGCTACCGGCCAACAGCAGGGGCACGCCGCGTGACACCCAGCAGGCATCCTCCCCTTAGCCGCCCCGGGCCCGCAGCAGGCACCGCAGCTCCGGTAACAGGGGCCAGCCACGCCAGGAGCAGACGGCGAACAACAACCCGCCACCTCCCCCTCCGTCAGCCGGAGCGCCCATACCAGCCGGTTCCCATCTCTCGGGCCGGGTGGGAGCGCCCAACCCGGATCGCCCGGATGCCCGCGACCGCATCGAGCTCCTCGCTCAAGCGCGCGTCACGGAGGAGGAAGAGTCTACCGGTCCGGTTTGTTTCAGACCCCGTATCCGGAACGAGCCATTTTCGGATAAATTCTCCCTGCCCAGGGACACCCCCAAGAACGATAGCAACATGAAGCCAGAGGACTGGCTGACCGACTACGCTATGGTAGTCGGTATTGCCCACGGGAACAAGCGCATAGCCGTGCGCTACATCCCCCTCATGCTAACTGGGTCAGCGAGGACATGGCTCAATAGCCTCGCGCCTAACAGCATCAACGCCTGGCCTGACTTCGAGAAGGTGTTCGTCCGCAACTTCAACGGCACGTACAAGCGCCCAGGGCGCCCGCGCGACCTGGCCTTGTGCGTCCAGGGCGACCACGAGACCGACCGCGAATACCTCGCCAACTGGACGGAGCTGCACAACACTTGCGAGGGCATCCTAGAGAGCCAAGCCATCGGCTTCTTCATCGAGGGTTGCCGCGAGGGCACCATGCTTCGCCACCGGCTACTGTGTGACGAGCTAAAGACCATGCCGGAGCTCATGACGGTTGCGGACCAGTACGCCACGGCAGATGCCGCCATGAAGAAGCCCCTCTGAGTAACCGCGGACGGCCGCCCGACTCCCACGGAGCCGGCTCGCGCCGAGCCAGCAATCCGGCTGGAGAAGCCGGACCCTCTAGACGCCACGGCAACGACAACCGGTTCCATGGGGACCGCCAGGCCGGACAGCAGAAGCCTTGCTACCACGCGCGGCAAGTCAATGCTGTGGAGGGCGCGCCTGACGCGCCGGCTAATGAAGTAAGGAGGCAGAAGCCAGGGCTCACCTTCGACCAGATGTTCGATGGCCCGTGCAAGTGGCATAGCGGTCCCTTCAAGCCGGCTACACACACCACCCGGAACGGCAGCTGGACCCGCCAGCTAAAGGACCAGGGAAACCAGCCGCATCCCCCGCCTCCCCCACCGGGCGGACCTCCACCACCGGCTAGGGGAGCCGGCAATGGTGGCAACGGCGGCAACAACAACGGCTACCCCCAGCCGCACGCCGCCTACCACATTTTCGAGACGGAGCAGGACGACAAGCACAGCCGCAGGCGACGCTCTAAGGAGGTCAACACCATCGCCTCTCCGGTCCCCCAGTATCTGAACTGGTCGGAAACCCCTATCACCTGGAGCCGGGCGGATCAGCCTGAGCATCTACCGACTCCCGGGGGCTACGCCATGGTGCTTGACCCCCTCATCGTCTCCAACGCGCGCACTTGCTGATTCTCGCGCCTCCTCATCGACGGAGGTAGCAGCCTCAACCTCCTCTACTAGTCCTCGCTGGAGAAGCTGGGCATTCGCGAAAGCGACCTGCGCCCGACTACCACGACGTTCCACGGCGTACTGCCGGGGCCAGCCTGCGCCCCGCTAGGGAAAATCCAGCTGAACGTCATTTTCGGGACCGAGGAGAACTTCCGCCGCGAACCAATCTGGTTCGAGGTGGTAAATCTGACGAGCTCCTACCACGCTCTCCTCAGGCGCCCCGCCCTCGCCAAGTTCATGGCCATCCCCCACTACGCCTACCTCAAGACGAAGATGCCGGGACCCCACGGCATGATCACCGTCGCCGGCTGCTTCAGGCGATCGATGGAGTGCACTTCAGCCGGTTCCAAACTGACAGAGGCCTCATCATAGCCGAGGAGAAGCGTGTGATCATGCGCAATGTTGCCATGGCCCAGCAGGACATTCTGGCTAGCAGCAAGCCGGTTAGAGAAGGAGCCTTCCAGCCGGCAAAGGAGACGAAGAGGATCCTGCTCGACCCCTCCGATCCGACCAAGTTCGTCACCATTGGCGCCGGCTTGGACAGCAAATAGGCAGGCACGCTCGTCGACTTCCTCCGTGAGAATCGGGACATCTTCGCGTGGTCCCCCAAGGACATGCCGGGTGTGCCGAGGGAGTTCGCCGAGCACTCACTCCACGTACGTCCGGATGCCAAGCCGGTCAAGCAACCTCTGCGCCTGTTCGAAGAGGAGAAGAGAAAGATAATCGGTGATGAGATCACCCGGCTCCTTGCAGCCGGGTTCATCATGGAAGTGTACCACCTGGACTGGCTGGCGAACCCAGTCCTGGTACTGAAGAAGAACAAGACCTGGCGCATGTGTATCGACTACACCATCCTGAACAAGGCGTTCCCTAAAGACCCCTTCGCCTTGCCCCGTATCGATCAAGTCATTGATTCCACGGCCGGCTGTGATTTGTTGTCTTTTTTAGATTGTTATTCCGGGTACAATCAGATCCGGCTGAACCCGGCTGATTAGATTAAGACATCATTTATCACCCCCTATGGGGCTTTCTGCTATATAACCATGCCTTTCGGCCTAAAGAACGCAGGCGCCACCTATCAGCGACGTATGCAGAAATGCTTGCACTCGCAGATAGGCCGAAACATGCACGCTTACATGGATGACGTGGTTATCAAGACCAAGGAGAAGCGCACCCTCCTCGAGGACCTGGGAGAAACATTTGGCAACCTCCGCCAGTACCGGATGAAGCTGAACCCAGAGAAGTGCGTCTTCGGGGTACCATCCGGTCAGCTCCTCGGTTTCCTCGTTTCACAGCGAGGTATCGACCGGTCAGCTCCTCGGTCGGATCACCCAGAGAAGATCACGACCATCGCGAGGATGCAACCGCCCAGGAACCTGCTTGGAGTCCAGAAGTTCACCGGATGCCTTGCTTCCCTCAGTCGTTTTGTCAGCCGGCTGGGAGAGAAGGCACTCCCGTTGTACCAACTGATGAAGAAGACGGTAAAGTTCTCCTGGACTTCACAAGCCGACGCCGCGTTTCACGACCTCAAGCGCATGCTATCCACAACACCGGTTCTAGCCACGCCGGCTAGTAAGGAGCCGATGTTGCTCTATATAGCAGCCATCAGCCGGGTCATCAGCGTTGTCCTAGTGGTGGAGCGCCCCGAGGAAGGCAAGGCTCAGCCGGTTCAGAGGCCCGTCTACTACCTCAGCGAGGTTCTCTCCCTCTCCAAGCAGAACTACCCGCACTACCAGAAGATGTGCTACGGCGTGTACCTGGCATGCAAGAAGCTCAAGCACTACTTCCAGGAGCATCCGATTAAGGTCGTGTGCGCTGCACCCCTTTCGGAAATCATCGGCAACAAGGACGCCACCGGCCGAGTCGCCAAGTGGGCCATCGAGCTTGCCGCCTACTCCATCCAGTACGAGCCCCGGCTCACGATCAAGTCGCAAGCGTTGGCGGACTTCCTCGTCGACTAGGCTGAGACCCAGTATCTCCCACCGGTTCCGGATTCGGACCATTGGCGGATGCACTTCGACGGATCAAAGATGCTCGGGGGCTTGGGAGCCGGCATCGTGCTCACCTCGCCCAAGGGAGACCGGCTGGAGTACGTACTACAGATCCACTTCAAGGCTTCCTACAACGTAGCCGAATACGAGGCACTGGAGCATGGACTCCGGCTGGCCAAGGAGATCGGTGTCAACCGGATCCTGTGCTTCGGCGATTCGGACTTGGTGGTGCAACAAGTATCCGGAGAATGGGACGCCAGAGACGCAAACATGGCTCTCTACCGGTTCCACATCCAGAAGCTCAACGCCTCGTTCGACGGGTGCGAATTTCACCACATCCCCCGCGTCAACAACGAGGCGGCCGACGGGCTCTCCAAGATCGGATCCACCAGGCAGGCCATCCCACCAGGGGTGTCCTTGGAGCACCTACGCAAGCCATCCATCAACCCATCGCCAGAATCAGACTCCATCGTCTGGGCAGGAACCGTTCCGGCCGACGGAACGGCGGAAGTAGAGCCGGCAGAACCACCAAAAAAGAAGACCCGCACCAATTCCGGCCGGGCAGCGCCTTCCGGCTCGCAAGGCCCGGGGGCTACCGGCTCGGGGGCTGCCTCTCCGGATACGCCATCCGGACGACCCCCAGACACCCGTCAACCGGAGAACGTGAGCATCCTCGTCATTCGGGAAGTCCCATCCTAGGCATAGCCCTTCATGAGCTACATCGCCAATGGAGAACTTCCGGACGATGAGGTGCAGGCCAGGCAAATCCGGTGCCGCGCGCACGCATACACCATCATAAACAGCGAGCTATACAAGCGCAGTTTATCCGGAATCTTCCAAAGATGTGTTGATATGGATAGGGGCCACCGGCTACTCAAGGACATCCACCAGGGCGAGTGCGGGCACCATGCTTCGTCTAGGGCGATAGTCGCCAAGGCGTTTCTCCATGGTTTCTATTGGCCCACCGCCCTCGAGGACGCTGAGCAGCTGGTCCGCGCATGCAATGGGTGCCAGCGCTTCGGGCAGCTCAGGCACATGCCAACTTCGGTACACAAAACCATACCGATCACCTGGTCGTTCGCGGTTTGGGGCCTTGACATGGTCGGTCCCTTTAGGCGAGCGCGCGCGGGCATGCCCCACCTGCTGGTGGCGGTGGACAAGTTCACGAAGTGGATCGAGGCCAAGCCTATCCAAAAGCTGGACGGGGCGACGGTTGTCACCTTCTTCACCAACATCATCAACCGCTTTGGCTACCCCAACAGCATCATCACCGACAACGGCACGAACTTCGCCAAGGGGGCCTTCGCCCGGTTCTGCAGCAACAAGGGCATCCAGCTGGACCTCGCCTCTGTCGCGCACCCGCAATCCAACGGGCAAGTCGAAAGAGCAAACGGCTTAGTGCTAGTCGGCATCAAGCCACGTCTCATCGAGCCGTTGGAGCGTTCACCCGGATGTTGGATCGAAGAACTTCCGGCTGTGCTGTGGAGCCTCCGCACCACGCTGAATAGGTCAACCGGCTACACGCCGTTCTTCCTGGTCTACGGATCGGAAGCCGTCCTCTCCGCCGACATCGAGTTCGACTCCCCTCGCAAGCTCCTCTACAACGAAAAAGCCAACCAGGAGGCACGGGAGGACGGAGTGGACCTCCTAGAGGAGGCCCGTGAGCTGGCCTTGTCCAGATCAGCCCTGTACCAGCAGCGACTACGTCGCTACCATTCAAATCGGATCTGCCCAGCCGCATTCCGCGAGGGCGACCCGGTTCTCCGGCTGGTGCAAGACACGAAAGGCATGCACAAGCTATCGCTACCCTAGGAGGGCCCCTTCATCATCAGCCGGGCACTGCCCAACGACTCCTACTACCTCATCGACGCGTAGCAGCCGCGCAAGAACAAAATGGACAAATCAGACGAGGAGACCGAGCGTCCCTGGAACGCGGCCCTGCTGCGCCCATTTTACACCTAGTCACCGGACAGTGTATGTATCCCGAAACCCCTATGAATAAAAATACGGACCCCCACAAGAATCTCGGGGGGGCTCCTTGCCAGAAATATGTATGCACCTATTTTCCGGTTATTATTTTCCGGCTCCGGCAACCCCTACCCGGGGCTCGCCGGCTGGCCCGGCCTGCTAAGTCAACAAACCGGCTGAGTACTATGCGACGATGTTAGAGGCCCACTCTTTGTCTCAGCTACAGACCGCAACCCGACTGTCCGGCTAGCAAGAGCAAAAGCCCGAGGCATCCCACATGAAAAACAGGGAGGAGACGCGACAGATCGGGTGTCCCGGCCCTGCAACTAGCTCGAACCAATCTAGCTGCTAAGCCTTTAGTACCGTGCGCAATGTACTGTCAGCTCCCTTTGATTCCGGCTGCAGACCGCAACCCGGCTGCCCGACAAGGACGCAGCGAAAACAGCAGAGCGCACGGGAAAGCGACTAAGTGTCTAGAATGGGACAGGCCAGTTTTCGAAAAAACAAGCCGTTTTCAGGCTACAATTTGGCAGACTAACCTACTAACCTATGTGGACATGTGTGTATGCGTACGTACGTTTCGTCCGGCTACCTAGAGTCAGAATTTAGGAAAAGGAAAGAAGATTCGAAGTCCTTGCCTTCATCAAGCGCTCCGAATCTCGGGGGCTACACCCACTAGGTGCGCTCGCACGCCCCCAGTGGAATCTTATGGTTCTCGACCGGCTAAAGGCGTTTAGCCGGCCATTCGGAGCCTAGGTGAGGGCAAGGGCTGGAGCAAGAAAAAGACAAGGAAGATTCGAAGCACCTGGCTACGCCAGCTACTCCAAATCTCGGGGGCTACACCCAGTGGGTGCGCTCGCACGCCCCCACTGGAATGTTAGTTCCCCCGGCTAAAAGGGTTCAGCCAGCCAAAGCAACCGATTGAGACGAGTCTAGTTAGATAAAGACAGAAGAACTGGGAAAGAAGGAAGATTCGAAGCACCTGCCTTCGCCAACTACTGCGAATCTCGGGGGCTACACCCAGTGGGTGCACTCGCGCGCCCCCACTAGGGGTGTAGATTATCCGTCTAAAGGCGTGTAGCCGGACAAGGTTAGCCGGGCAAAATGGCAAAAAGAAACTCAGCGCTCAAATAAGGGAAAAGGATTTCAACAATAACAAGCAAAAGAGAGACGAAGCTCTCGCAACTTACCCGGCGTCAAAGACAGCCGACACAAACAGATAAGGTTCACGAGTGTACAACACAAGACAATTACACCCGGCATCCCAACGCGATATCTAGGCGGCAGGACCCTTGCCGTGAGGGAAATCTTGGCCAGCGGAAGCTTCGGGCGGCGGAGGAGGCGCGGATTCTGATCCGGTTCCGGCGCTGGCAGGCGGCGACATCGGGACCTCCACATCAGGAGTGCCAACGGACTCCGAGTCGGAGAGGACCTCGTCGGGGTCCACATAGTCGGCAATCTTGATGGCGGACCCGCGGAGCTCCGGATGGGCTTGGAGGATGGCGGCAAGATCAGCCCCGGCACGGAAGCCTCCGTCGATCTTCTCGACGCGGGCATCCTTGTACCAGGAGAGCATCAAGGCCAAGGCCATCTCCGCTCCGGCTCGTGCAGACAGATCCCGCAGCCGGTCCACCGCAGCCGGCACCTCTCCCACCTTCGCAGCCAGCTGCGCCATTGTCTTCGGGACCGGAGCCTTCGGCCAGACAAAGGAGAAGACGTCCCTCGCCGCCTAGCGAAGCTTAGCAGCCTCCTCGCCAAGAAGGACGACGAGCTCCTGGGCCGTAGGCTGCGCTCCCGGCCAATTCTCCTGCAGCCGGTTGTAGGCCAGCAGGTCTATGCCGGGGTAAAAAGCTGTCAGAAAAGAGAAGTCAGATCCGGCTACCGGATCCGGAAAAAAAAGAAGACGGAAAGAAAACTCACCCTTGGCGGTGTGGCTGACCTGCATCAGCTCCTCCACCAGCGCCTTCTCCTTGAGCGCCAACCGTTTGATCTCCTTCTCTTGGTCCTTGTTCTGGGCCTCGAGAAGGGAGAAAGCTTCGGTCCGGCTGGCGAGCGAGGCGTCACGCTCCTTGATGGTGGCCTCCAGACCGTCCACCCGCGCGTGCCAGTCCTTGTTCTGCAGCCGCAGAGTGGAGTTGGACTTGCTCAATCGGTCGTTCACCTTCTTCAAGCGATCGATCTCGCGCTGAGCGCACACGAGGATGGCTACAACAAACCGGCTATCAGTACCCCAAAAAAAAGAAAAAAAAAGAAAGGGAAAGAGCCGGATAAAGTGAACTTACTCTGGGAGGTCCCGTTGGCGGCAGCGAGCTTCTGCTCCAACGACCGGTTCCCGCCGGCTGTGGCCTCCAGCAGCCGGATCTCCTTCACCGCCAGCTCGAGCGTGGCGCCAAGGTCCGACAGCGAGGCAGCGGAAGAGGCGTCGTCGTCCACGGCGTTGAAGGCTAGGGACTCCTTCGCCGCGACCATCGCCGCCTGCCACTCCTCCCCGGGCTCCTCGTCGGAGTTGTCGTCGCCAACGACGACGAGCTCCTTGCCAGCAGCCCCCCGCGCGCCCGTGGAGGAGCCTTCCGGCTGGGAGGACCTCGCCTCCGACTGGGGGACTTTCGGCTGGGCGGGGTCAGTCGGCTCAGCCCGAGGGGGAGGCGAAGGCTGCGCCTCAGAGGAAGGAGGAGCGCTGGTCGGCGCAGTTGGGGTGCGGGGCGGCGACCCAGCGGGCGCGCGAGCCGGGCTCGCGGCTCCAAAGGAAACGAGCGTGCTAAGGAAAAAGCGAGGAAGACAGGAGCAAAACAAGCCAAAGTCAGAAAAGGAGGAAAAAGGCAAACAGACAGAAAGGGAAGGGGGAGAAGGAACATACCCCGGCACCACAGGAGGCGGCCCCTTCTTCCGGCCAAGACGGCTTGGCGGCAGGGTGCCGGACCGGCTTGGCGGCGGGGCGCCGGACCGGCTCCTCCGCCGCGGGGAGGCGGGAGCCAGAGTGGCTGGAGCCGCTCCCACCTGCTCCCCCATCCGTCGTGGAGCGCGTCGCCCGCTCCGCAGTCGGCATGGCCTCCTCCTCGTGCACCTCCGGGTGCGGGACGGCGGCTGGCTCGTCGTTCCGACTGGGGAAGGCATCGCCATCCCCATCCGATTCCTCGTCGGACCGCCGGGCGCGCGGCTCGGGTCAGGCGCAAACTCCTTAAGGGCCACCGCACCCTCCTCGTGGATGATGCAGGGGAACATCTGCCGAACACAAAAGTCAGCCAGACGAAGACAAAGAGCAAGAACAAGAAGACATCAAAAGTGCATCCGGCTAGAAGAGATTACCCGAGGCGCGCGGTTCTGCCGCGTATACGGCGCCAGGCTGAACTTCCAGTTCTCCGGCAGCCGCTCTTTGGTGATCGTCCACACCCACTCCTTCAGGTTGTGGTAGTGGGGATCATGGCGCGACAGCCGGGTCGGGTCCAGCCGGCCCGAATAGTAGCACATCTTGTGTGCTCGTTGCTGCAACGGCATCATCAGCCGGGACATCCAGCTAAGAGTGACGTCCAGGCCAGTCAGCCGGCAGCGGACGAGGGATCGCATGCGCTTCAGCAGCTCGTCCGTATCTGCCTTGTCGCCGTGGAACTTCAAGTCCCAGTTCTGCCGGCTGGACTCAACGTCCTGGAAGGCCGGCAGATTGACCGGTCGACATTGGTGAGGTTCTTCACGTAGAAGTACGACTGCTGCCACAGTCGCACCGTATCATGAAGAAGGAACTTGGGGTAGCCGGTCTGCGAGCGGGAGTAAATGGAGGCGCCGCCACAGACGACTAAGGGCCCCTGGGTGAACTACACCTGCGGCCGGACTCGAAAGAGCCGGCAGAAGAGCCCGAGATCCGGCTAGATCCCGAGATAGCTCTCGCAGAAAGCAACGAAATGCGCCAACGTTCCGATTGCGTTGGCGCCGAGGTGGTGGAGACGAAGGTCAAAGAAGGCGAGGAAGGTCAAGAGGAACGGGTTCACCGGAAGGGCGAACCCGCGGGCCAGATGGGACAGGAATATGACGCGCTCGCCCTCCTCCGGATGCGGCGACACTTCCCTGGTCGGCGCCAGCCCCACCGCCACCTCCTCCGCCGGCGGGAGGACGCGGGTAGCGCGGTACTTCACGATCTGGTCCTCGGTGACGGCGGAGCCGCACCAGGCCCCGCGGTCGGCGGCCATCTCCGGTTGATGAGGGGGAGCGGCGACGGAAGAGTAGCGGTGGCCCGTAACGACGACAACGGCGAGCGGGCGGCGTAGAGAGCAAGAGCGCGGAAGCAGGAGCACGCGGGGAAGAAGGAACTGCAGCGGGGGAGCGAAGGAAGGAAATCGCCTCCCCCGCGGCGTCCCTTTAAAGAGCCAGAAGGGCAACCGTCGACGGGGCACGTGGCGCGCATCCGGGCGACCCACACCCCAACCGCCGCCTAAGATCCCATGTGCCGGAGCAAGACGCGCAGAAGATCCTGGAGCGGGAACCGAAGCGCCGGATTACAGCTTCCCGAGGCGACGTGCGACGGGACGTTACGCTGCCCGCCGCAGAGTAATGATGGCGCGTGCGTGCGTGGCCGGCGTCAGCACGGACGTCACGGGTAGCGCAACTGCCAAGCTCAGCCGGACGCAAATTCAAAAACAAGAGGAAGCGCGCGCACATTTCGCCTAAAGGCGGAATCCACACACGCTCGGGGGCTAGTGTCAGGGGGGTGATCCCCGGGTACCCCAACCGAATAAGAAACAAGACAGTCGGATCGCGTCCGGCTGACCAGAGGCAGCCGGACAAGGCAAGACAGGCCGGCTATCCCCTGGTAGCCGGATCAGCAGGAGGCAGCCGGATACGGCTACATAGCCGGACTCAATCAATGGGACAGGGCGACGTGTGTATCAGTGCACGGTACGCCCTGTACGGTGACAAGACTGGCAACTACCCGGCCATACCGAAGACTTTGCGTGGGTGACGCAGGAACAGTGGCCGGTGCTGACGACAGGCTCGCACGGCGTCCACTCTGCCTACGACGGCCATACAGCTCGTACTCTAACAGGACAAGCCATACCGGACACTGTGGATGACTAGTCGGCTGGGACCCGCCTGTGGGGCCCGCCAGTCGGACTGGCCAGTGAGACCTTTGCCTCTCTGCCTATATAAGGAGAGGCAAGGCCACAGTAGAAAGGGTTGGTCTCATTGCATTCAAGGCAGTAGCTAGAGAATACAGCTCAAGGAGCACTTGTAGTTCGTATATTCCACATAGCCAGATCCGGCAGGAGTAGGGGCTTTACCTCACCACGAGGGCCCCGAACCTGGGTACTTCTCGCGTCCCGTTACGCTCGCTTGTATCCAATCCCGCCTGCGGACACCGTCGATAGCTTCCCTGCTAGTCCCCACACCTCTATCTAACCTCCTCAGGCACTGCCTTTCCCAATACAATGACAGTATCAAAGACCATCCCAAGCTCATGCCAAGTCCTGGTTCGTATGCGTTAGTGCTGGACCCAACGTTCATCGGGCCAAATATCAATGTGAGGTTCTCTAAGGTGCTGATTGACAATGGTAGCAGCATCAATATTTTGTATGTGGATACAATGCACAAGTTGGGTATCCGGAGAACATGCTCCAAGCCACAAGGACAACTTTCCATGGCATTGTGCCAGGTATTTCCTGTGAACCCATGGGCAAAGTCCGGGTTGATGTGTTATTCGGCACGAGGGATAACTGCCGAACTAAGAATTTGGAGTCTGAGGTTGTGAACTTAGAAAGCGCATATCACGTGTTACTCGGCAGGACAGCCCTGAACAAATTCATGGCAAGTACTCACATCAATTACCTGAAGATGAAGTTGCCTGGGCCAAATGGAGTAATTACCATAGCTGGGGATTTCCGACGTTCCATTGAGTGTGCGTCAACCGGGTTTAACCTGGCCGAGTCACTCATGATTGCACAAGAGAAAAGAAAGATCCAGGAAGTAGCGGCATTAGCTCAGTCCGCGCAGCAATATATGCCGGCAATGAGTAACCCGCATGGAAGTGTCTCTTTTCAAGAAACAAAGGGTACAAAGAAAGTACCTGTTGATGATCTGTTCCCAGAGCGCACCGTAACAATTGGTGCCGGGTTAACTGACAAATAGGAAAGCGAGCTTGTCAACTTCCTCCGTGAGAATCGGGATATTTTTGCTTGGTCCATGTAGGACTTGCAAGGTGTTCCGAGGGAGTTGGCTAAGAACTCTTTAAATGTGAGACCCGGAGCAAAGCCGGTGAAGCAACCTCTCTGCCACTTCGCCGAAGACAGGAGAAAAGTCATTGGAGATGAGATAGCTCGGCTCCCGGGTTCATCATGGAAGTGCTTTACCCGGATTGGCTATCTAATCCGATGCTGGTGGAAAAGAAGAAAGATGATCCAAACGTGGCAGCGGTTTGGCGTATGTGCATCGATTACACGAACCTGAATAAGGCATTCCCAGAAGATCCATTCCCACTGCCAAGGATAGATCAGGTCATAGATTCTACCGCTGGGTGTGAGTTATTGTCGTTTATAGACGCATATTCTGGTTTCCACCAGATACCACTGAACCTAGATGATCAAATAAAGACTGCATTTATCACCCTGTACGAGGCTTATTGCTATCGCACTATGCCTTTTGGTTTACGTAATGCAGGGGTCACGTATCAAAGATGTATGCAAAAATGCCTACACGATCAAATTGGTCAAAATGTACAAGTGTATGTTGACGATGTGGTTATAAAAACAAAGGAAAGCAAAACGCTCCTTGATGATATCAGGCAAACATTCGCGAACCTAAGGAGGTTTTGAATGAAGCTTAACCCGGAGAAGTGTACCTTCGGTGTCCCGGCTGGAAAATTACTCAGATTTATTGTCTCCATCCGAGGTATCGAAGCTAACCCAACTAAAATCCGAGCCATAGAGCGAATGGAATTGCCGAAGTGCCTTAACGATGTCCAGAAGTTCACTGGTTGTCTGGCATCCTTAAGTCGGTTTGTATGTCGGATGGGAGAAAAGGCATTGCCTCTCTATCAACTAATGAAAAAGTCGGACAAGTTTGTATGGACGCCACAGGCCAACGAAGCTTTCATCCAATTAAAGAAAATGTTAGCCACTACACCAGTGTTAGCCTCTCCACTAACAAAAGAGCCAATGTTGCTCTACATAGCCGCAACCAATCGAGTTGTAAGTGCAGTAGTAGTGGTAGAGCGCGACGAAGAGGGTAAGTCAGTGCAAAGGCCAGTCTACTACCTAAGCGAGGTATTATTAGCGTCAAAACAAAATTATCCTCACTATTAGAAGATGGCATATGGTATATATATGGCAGCGAAGAAGCTAAAGCACTATTTTGAAGAGCACCCCATCAAAGTGATATTTGAAGCCCCCATATCTGAGATAATAAGCAATAAGGATGCAAGCGGCTGGATTGCAAAATGGGCAATTGAGCTAGCCCCTTATGCTCCACAATACGACAGGAGAGATGAGATCAAGTCTCAGGCAGTGGCCGACTTTTTCGTAGATTAGGCCGAGATGCAATATGAACCACTGTTGCCAGATCCAAACTACTGGAGAATGCATTTTGACGGATCAAAAACCAAAATCGGGTTAGGCGCCGGAGTTATGCTTACCTCTCCCAAGAAATACCAGCTGAAATATGTGATGTAGATCCACTTCGCTGCATCAAACAATGTTGCAGAATATGAAGCACTTGTGCATGGACTCAAAGAAGCAAAAGAAATTGGAATACGTCGGATCCAATGCTTCGGTGACTCGGATTTGGTGGTTCAGCAAGTCTCAGGGCAATGGGATGCTTTGGATGCAAACATGGCATTATACAGATTTCATGTGCAGAAGATATCATGATACTTCGAGGGATGTGAGTTTCACCATGTACCTCGGCTGGAAAATGAGGCCGCCGACGTACTGTCAAAGCTCGGATCAACTCGACAAGTGATCCCACCAGGTGTAGCACTAGAACACCTCAGAAAGCCATCTATCAGGCCATCCCCAAAGTCCGAATCAATCTATATAACGGCCGATTCAGAGTCCGGAGTTGTGCCCATGGAAATTGATGTGGGAAATGGTTCAGGAAACCCTAGGACTGCTTCAGCAAACCCGGGGACTGCTCCACAGAACCCGGGGACTACACAGCTTGACCCGGCGGAGGTTATGCCGATGGATCAAATGGAAATTGACAAGGGTATGTTTGCGGTGCGAGCTATACCAGCTTGGGCACTGCACATATTCCAGTTCCTGAAGGATGGATCCTTGCCCAATGAAGAAATACTTTCAAGGCAAATTCAGAGGCGTGCAAAGGCATACACGATTATCAATGCCGAACTATACAAGAGCAGTGTCACGAATGTCCTGCAACGGTGTGTTGACCCGGAAGAAGGGCTTAACATCCTCCGAGATATACATCAAGGGGAATGTGGGCATCATGCCTCATCCAGATCCTTAGTAGCAAAAGCTTTCCGGCATGGATTTTACTAGCCAAGTGCCTTGGAGCAAGCAGAGGATCTAGTAAGAAAATGCAATGGTTGTTAGAGGTACGCAACCAAGACACACATGCCAATGTTGGAGCTCAAGACCATACCAATTACCTGGCCATTTGCCGTATGGTGTTTGGATATGGTTGGCTTGTTCAAGCCGGCAAGAGGAAACATGACCCTTATCTTGGTGATGGTTGACAAGTTTACAAAATGGATTGAAGTAAAGCCGATAAGAAAATGTGATGGAGCTACAGCCATGATGTTCCTGAAAGATATCATCCTGAGATATGGCTATCCTCACAGTATCATAACAGATAACGACACCAATTTTGCTGAAGGAGCATTTGCGCGATTCTTCCGAGATAAGAAGATCCGGCTGGACATTGCTTCGGTAGCCCACCCCGCATCGAACGGACAACTGGAAAGATCCAACGGATTAGTTTTATCCGAGATAAAACCCTGGCTCATTGAGCCGCTGCAGAGATCAGCGGGGTGCTGGATAGAAGAACTACCAGCGGTACTGTGGAGTTTAAGAACAACTCCGAATCGATCAACAGGCTATACGCCATTCTTTCTGGTATATGGGGCAGAAGCTGTATTACCAGCTGACACAGAGCATGATTCGCCGAGAGTCATGATACATTGCAAATGTATCTATAATTTTTGATGTTCCATGCTTGGTTTTTATCTACTTTCTTATGTTTTGTTCCAACTTTGGAGTATTTTTATACAGTTTCTTGGACTAACCTATTAACAAGATGCCACAGTGCCAGTTGTCTATTTTCTGCTATTTTTGGTTCCAGAAAGTTAGAAAATGAATATTCTTGAAATTGGACGGGACAAAAGCCAAAGTTGATATTTTATGGGAAGACTCACGAAGCCAGAAGATGAGACGAAGAGGGGCCATAGGGTGGCCACACCATGTGGTGGCGCAGGTCCACCCTGGTCATGCCACCAGGTGGTGTGGGCCCCCCTGGCCGCCCACCGACCTTGCCTCTTCGCCTATAAGATGCCTCCAGACGCCAAAACCCTAAATCGTCAAGCCTCCAGCCACGAAAAGTTCCGCAGCGCCGCCGCCACCGAAGGGGAGATTCGGGGGACATGAAGTCTCTGTTTCGGCACCTTGCCGGGACGGGGAAGTGCTCGCGGAGCCATCTCCATCGATCTCCACCACCATCTCCATCGCCATTGCTGATTCCCACGATGATGATGGAGTAGTTCTTCCTCGAGGCTAAGGGTTCTACCGATAGCTATGTGTTCATCTCTCTCTCTATGCATGATCATATTGTGATCATGAGCTTTGTAATCAAGTATTTCTACCTTGCTACTCAAGTGCTTTATTAGATCTCTGCTCTCCCCATGTGTGTGAAAGTGACAGCGTGCACACCATGGTGGCACTTAAGCTAGAGATTACAAATACTTGTTATGAGTTATATTTGGAGTTGGATGTCTTTCTGAAATTGTGGTGTTTGTTGGAACCATCTAGTGCTCAAGGTGACAGTGTGGGGTTATCTAGATGGGGAAGGCTTACTTTGAGGTGTGCTGTTATAGCCCTAGAGTGTCCAACCGGAGAGTAGTTAAGAGTAGTATCATAAAGAGAAGATATTTATATGAGAGTGTTCACTAGTGAAAGTATGATCCCTAGGCCTTGTTTCTAAACATTGAAACACCGTTTGCAACTAGATCTGTTACATGTTTGCTTGCTTCCATCTTTATTTCACTTTGACTTTAGTCTCTTCCACGCCATCAAGCTATTTTCTAGCACCGTTACCACTTATAAATATCCATACCACTTGTATTTCACTATCTCTTCCCGAACTAGTGCACCTATACACCTGACAAGTGTATTGGGTGTGTTGGGGACACAAGAGACTTCTTGTATCTTGATTGCAGGATTGCTTGAGAGGGAATACCTTTGACCACTTCCTCCCTGAGTTCGATAAACCTTGGGTAATCCACTTAAGGGAAAACTTGCTACTATTCTACAAACCTCTGCACTTGGAGGCCCCACAACTGTATAAAAAAATAGAAGTGCGTAGACATCAAGTCACCCAATACACAGAAGCTAAAGTGCGAGAAGCCTGTCAAAATGATGTTGATGTGCTAGAAGAGGCGAGAGAATTGGCATTGTCCAGATCCACCATATATCAGCAAAATCTCCGACGCTATCATAGCCGGAAAGTAAACCCCCGAGTCTTTCGGGAAGGTGATCTGGTACTCTGGCAGGTACAACGTACTACTGGCATGCATAAGTTATCCCCCCCATGGGAAGGGCCATTCATTGTGAGCAAAGCATTGCACAATGCCTCTTATTATCTCATTGATGCACAACCACATGAGAAGAACAAGGCGGAAAGGTCTGGCGAGGAATCTAAGCGTCCATGGAATGTAGGCCTACTTCGTCCATTCTACATTTAACAAAGAAGTGTGTGTATCCGAGTTTCTCATATGTCGGTATGTATGCCGGCAATGAGTTTATTCAATGAAATCTTGGCACCTCGAGCAGTAACTCGGGCACTGCCTTAGTAATATTTGTTGTCTTCTTTGTTTGTTATTTATTTTTATGTCGGCTAGCTTAAGTTGCTTCTACCTAAGCCGGATTAGTAATGTGTGAGCATCAAAAACTCAACTCTTCGACTTGCTGCTGTCCAACAAGAATTGGCTTCATGGCAAGCAAGAGAACAAGTTTGGAAATGCGTAGCACACGAAAAAAGACTAAGGAAAGGAACATAATCAAGCTGACATTTGTTGTTCGGACTAACACTATGTTTACTTTACCTTTGCTATGCTAGTTATTTTGAGCTAATCCTAAAGTTTCCAAGCATTGTTAAGTCAATTTTTGAAACTCGGACTCGTAATTCATAAAACAGAATCAAGCTAGACACAAGCCGAGCCATGAAATTGAAGAAACAAGAAAATGAAACTCGGGGATTATGCCCAAGTTAAATCCGGTGTGAACAGCTTAGTGGCAAAACATAAACAGTTTGCTTAATACATTTGCACCCGTCATACCGGGGATCTGATAAATTTCAAAGTGTTTTTTATGATCAAGGAGCAGTAGCAGAAGGAGGAGGTAACTCGGTGCCAGCAGGTGGAACTCCGGCTTTAGTCTCGTCCTTATCTTCATTATCTTCTAGATCTGAGGCTTCATCCTCTTCCTCGTCGCCCGAATCATCTTCAACATATTCGTCGTCAGCGATGCCGAGGAAGCTTGGTCCTTCGTTCCACTGGTGGACAGGGGCGAACTGGATGAGGTTGTGGGCACAAGCCTTGCGCCGAGCAACCCAATCCGGATCGCTTGACCACTTGGAACCGGTGCGCAAGCGCTCGAGGAGCTTGAAGTCTAGCTTTTCATACCAAGTAAGCACAAAGTGGAGGACAGTATCAGCTCCAGCACGAGCGGCGGATTCCCTCTAGAGGTCAAGCTGGGTCTCGTAGTCCATCAGCTTGTTGATCAAAGCAGAGGATCCTTCCGGAGCATCCTCGCCAGGCCAAAGTGCGCGGAAGATCTGGATGGATGAATCCAAGAGGCCCGAACCATAGTTCTTGATAATTTCAATTCAAGAGGATAAGCTGACCAGCAGGTCCTCCATGTCATAAGGGATACCCTCAGAGCCAGGACCAGTTGGGGTACCCCTCTGCTGATGAAACTTGGCAACTGCAGTAGCCGCAATGGCATCGCCCTCTGGGAATTTTCCTAGAAGCAAAGCAAGTGAAATAAGCAAAGGGGTTTAACCCGGAAATACATGTCGGCGGGAGGAAAAGAGCTTACGAGAAATACATGTCGGAGGGAGGAAAAGAGCTTACGAGAAATATGGCTATGGATCTAGGTCAGCTCCTTGGTGCAATTAGCATGCCTCTTCCAGAGCTGCTCGAGTTCAATATTTGCCAAGTCAAGCTTGACGTCGGCCTCCTTCATCAATTCTTGATCTTTGGCAAGTTGAAGGTTGAGACGTTCTCGCTCCTCGGTGAAGTCTTGGCCAGCCTTGTCCATCTTAGTCCCGTGGAGCTCTTTGAGTTTTTTCATTTCTGTTTTAAGCTTGGCAAGTTCATCGTCCTTGGCTCGGAGTTTGGCCAGTTCGTCATCCTTCTTATTGAGCTGGGCCTGATGTTGTTTGCTTGTTCGAGAAAATCCAACATCATATCAGGCACATGCACACTATCTTCAAGTGATGCTGCAGCGATTTGTTGACCCGTTAGAGCCGAGGTATGAATATCTGCCGAGCCCAGGAGAAAGGAGAGAAACCACGGAAAATGAGTAACCAGAGCGAATTACATTTTATCTGGTCCAAGTTTTTCCTCATAATTGTATTTTCGGCCTCCACTCCGGCTGTGCAATCCAAATGACAAATTAGTTCGGCAAGAAAAGACAAAGAAAGATGGGGGGAGAAGTCAAAGAGAAAACTTACCCCTTTTCTCGAACTCAGCAAGAAGTGCAGTGTGTTTCGAGTGCAGCACCTTGTGTGAGTCCAGGAGGCGCTGAAACTCAGCAGTTCGACGATTGGTAGTGATCTGAAAAGAGCAAGGTTGGCTCAGCTATGTGCATATTCGAAGTGTACAAAATCCGGGCCAAGTGGAACTTAACCCGGCTCTAGGTGTGTGCATATTCGAAGTGTACAAAATCCGGGCCAAGTGGAACTTAGCCCAACTCTAGGTGTGTGCAGATTCAAAGTGTACAAAATCCGGGCCAAGTGGAACTTAACCCGGCTCTAGGTGTGTGGATATTCAAAGTCTACAAAATCTGGGCCAAGTGGAACTTAACCCGGCTCTAGGTGTGTGCATATTCGAAGTGTACAAAAATCCAGGCCAAGTGGAACTTAACCCGGCTCTAGGTGTGTGCATATTCGAAGCTACTAAGGAGCTACACTAGTTCTCTAAGGAGCATCCGGCCGAGTAACAAGTTACTCCCCCAGAAGAAAAGACAAAGTAGTGTACCTCCATCATCCGGCCAGCAAGGTTAATAGCCTTGGCTGCTGTGTTCATTTGTGCGCTGAATTCGGTAGGCCCAAACTTCTCCGGGAGATCATCGTTTGGATCGACGAATTCCGCCTTGTTCCATTTATCGAGGTATTCGATCAAACCCGGAGGATAGCTCTCTCCACTAAGCATGTGGGGCGTGACCAAGCCTTTGGCGTGGGCCTCTCTCCTTGCAACTTGGGCGGCAGTAGGGCTGGTATGCAGTGCAAGTTGTTTGCTGCCAGCTGACCCGGAGGAGACGTCTTTCTTTGGCAGCATGGACGCGAGGGTGCACTGTCCAGCCTCGATAGATGATGCTCTTGTGGCGCCAGAGCCTTTCTTGGCCTTGGGTTGCTGTTGGGAGGCTGAGGCTTGGGCTGCAGATTTGGACTTGGGTGCAGCCTTGGTGCTAGCAGGGTCTTCTTGCCGGGTCTTGGAAGACTCGGACAAGGCAGAAGGAGTTGGCACTGGTATTGGTGCTTGTGTTGTTGCTAGTACAGTTGGTGCTGCTGGTGGTGTTTCTACTGATGCTTGTACTGCTGCTGGTGTTGATGGTGGGGCTACTAGTGCTGCTGGTACCTCGGAGGTGACAGGTTGCGGCTGAGCCTATGAAGAGGTTACCTCGGCCGTGCCACTTCCCCCTGCACCGAGGTTTCCCTCCTCTGGACGAGGTGGGCTATGACCCGGAGCAGCCGCTGAACCCTCCTGAATTGGGCTCAGCGGGCGAGTGTCATCACAACGAGGGGGATATGGGAACACCAGAAAGATGAAGCCATGCTGGAGCTGCTCTGGGGAACCTCCATGACAGCTCTATCAAATTAAACAACGAATAACACATTACAACAAAAAGAAAGGCATATAGACATAGAAGCATGAAGCAGAGAATTGGACAAGTTATAACAAGTGACTTAATCGTCAGAAGTCAAAGGTTCCCTGGGCTTTCGAGCTCTCCGGACTATGGCCTTAGTTGGAGGCTTGGTAGCGGCCTTGTCTACAGATTTCTTTCACCGTTTGGTTGCTTGGGCAGGCTTAGAAGAAGCAGCCGAGGTAGTGGCCCGTTTCTTAGACGGGGCCGGAACCGGCTCACCCGTAGCGAGAGGAGGATCTTCATGGATCTGCGCAGCTGGGTTAGCTGAAGCCAGAAATGCGTAAGAAAGGGGCACCGCGTTAAATACCTCCACCACTTCAACGTTGGAATCATCGTCAGGCAAATTCCTTAAGGAAGAGAAGTTACCAGTGGGTCGCTTGGTTGCGTCCGGGGTAGGCAGGGATATTTCTTGATCCGGCTCCTCCTCGTCGGGAACAAGCCGATCCTTCCCCCATTTGAGGGAAGGCTCGGTGCCATCTTCGAGGGTCTGTTGAAGAAACATCTAAAAGGAAAATGCAAAGGAGTCAAACAAACAGCATGCTCCGACATAGGATATAATTCGAAGAAGGATGGGGTAATGAGATTTACCACAGGAGGAGGCTTGTCCCGACAGTAATGCTCCAACCCCCATTCCCACTCAGTGCTGAAGTCCTTGTGGGTCATGAAGAGGGCCTTGACCCGATGGAAGATTTTAGTGTTGCTCAACTCGAAGGAGGAGGTCTGGTTGGGGTCAAGGCACCAGCTCATATGGCAAAGTTTGTGTGTGCGCTTCTGGAGGGGGGAAATCCAGCTGCAGACGAACGTGATCATCACATCCTCGTTGCGCAGCCCCAGATCCTTCAGCTCCTGGAACCGCTTATTAACTTGATTCGCCAGGACAGTTGGTTTCTTGGGAACCCGGTCCCATAGATCCGGATTAGGAGGACCCATCGCAAAGGGGCGCAACCGGATCAGATCCTCATCTATGCCATTCCTCACATAGAAGAAGGTCCGGGCCCAGCCCTTGCAAGATTCAAGCCCCGTGACCCGGAGAAAGACGGATTGCTTCCGAGGTGAGATGGAGGCCGCACCACATTGGGTCAGGTGCTTGTCCTTCGGTGCACGCAGCTTATCCGAAACGACGTTCCTTTGCAGACCAAAGAACCGAATCTAGAGCTCTTTGGTAGGCCACAGGCCGACGTATCCTTCTATGGCGGAGGCGAAGGAAGAAAGGGATGTAATGGCATTCGCCGGAAGATGGTGGGGTTGGAGTTCGTAGGTGTTGACGAAATCATGGAAGAAATCACTAACTGGTAGGCCAAAGCCGTGCTAGAAGTGAGAAAGGAAGACGACGAACTCACCCGGATTGGGTGAGGGAGCAAGCTCCTCGGAGGCAAGGTGAGAAATCGCCCCCTCAGGGATGCGACGGGTGCGGTAGAGCCTATCCAGGTCATCCTGGCACACCCAAGAACCGTCCCAGCCACCATGCCCCATAGTTTCGCCCTCCTCCTTTGTCTCTTCTTCCCCGATGACGGCGAGCTCCTCCTCTGTCATTTCCAAATCACTGTCCTCACCGGCCAGTTCGGAGGTGGGGAGCAGAGGCTAGGACTAGCGCGGACCCGTGACGGTGAAGCAGCATGGGAGCAGCGGCGAAACTAGTGCGAAAAGGCACAGTGCGGCAGTGGCGCTGCAAAGTAGATGCGGCGGCGGCAGCGCTGTCGCAAGGAAAAAGAAGAGGCCGAGAAGCAAGGGGCGTGAGAAGGGGAAAACACCCAAGGGACGCGCCCCCTCCCCTATTTAACCATGCCCTAGTGGTGAGTAGTGGGATCATGTTGTGTGTCGAGGCCACACAGTGTGGCCGTATATCAGCCGGATCAGCCAATCAGAGGCAAGCCACAGGAAAGGCCACAAGAAACAGGGGATCCCATGACACGACATGGTGATACAATTAACGAGGAGGCGGCCACGACACGACGTTTGCAACAGTAACTCCTGACAATAAGAACAGTAACTGGCGCATGCCCTTAAAATGAGGCAAGATAATGATTACCCTCCACGTAGGACGTGGGGAAGCGTACGAGAGAAGGAAGGATAACCCGGAAAGCTAAAGGGTAGCCCGGCCAGAGAGTGATGACTCGGAATGTGCCAAGGGAATGATACACCATGGGATCCGAGCTACAGAGTAACTCGGAAAAGGGAGCAAAAAGATTGAACCTGCCGTGGCCTTAACAGCTGAAGTTGCTAAGACCGCACCAGCTTCGGGGACTAATGTTGGGGGGATACCCCCGGGTAAGGTCACGCCGGGGTATAGAGGCCGAGTTAGCCGAGGTAGGGCAAGGTCAAAGCGAAAGCTGGCTGGGTCACCTCAAGGCAGGCCGACTTACGGAGTAACCCGGCCCAGAGGATATCCACCTAACTGAGTCCCGGCTGACGTATGTCGTATGCCGGCATGCTATTTGTAATTGGTATGCAGGTACCCATGGGACCGGATCATACCAAGCTTGCAAGAGAAGGAAGGTATCTCGCTGGTCAAAAGGTGACCTTTGTGCACTAGAGCGTGAGCGAAGCGAACAAAGGGAGGGACCAGCGAGGCGTGGCCGACAAAGGTGACGCAGCCTATGTCGGCTGACGCTGGTGCCGCAGAGGCTTACGTAGCCTCTGCATGGCTTATGACGACAAAAGGAGACCCGGTCGGTTTGCTATTTTGGGAGAGGCATATTCCCTAGAATATGCCTCCACGTATGCCCTAACTGGGAACCCAGTCTCTCCTATATAAGGAGCGTTAGGGCCTCTGTAGAGGGGGTTGGCAAGTGAGTAGTTGGTTCTTTGGGTGGAGGTAGTGGTGAGAATAAGAGAGCTTCTTCTTCCTCCTCTCCCCAATACAACTCAAGGAGAAACTGTAAACTTAGAGAACTTTGAGAATACAAAGCATCTGTGTGTGGAATCACCACACTATCCCTCCCTGGATTCCTCTAGTGCATATTGGCCCCACCTTTAGCCTATCCATGGCATCTGTCGTGACACCACCACGACACAACTACTGAGCAAGAGGCGATTGCTGCACTGAATCCGAGGAATCCTCCCCGGCGAGAGTCGAATGATCGCAGGGAAGAAGATAAAGAGAAGCGTCGGGAGGAGGACTGTCAGAGAATGCCACCTCCTAGACATACAAGCCGTCCGGCTGAGCCCCATCGTGGTGGGAGTGACAGACGAAGGAACGACGAACACCGTGCTGAGACAAGTCAGCAGGGGGCTCGTTGTAATGAAGACCCTTCCCGGAACCAGAATAATGACGCTCCGGACAGAGGCTGGCGATCAGCCAGAAACAATCTAGCTGCTCCACCCTCTCCACCAAGCAGCCATCACAACGGCTCTCAAGGAGGCCAAGGAGGGCGTCCTGGTGGAGGAGGTGGTGGCAGAAGCTGATGTTCGGCTCCAAGGCACCGCAACCATAGCCATCATTCAGGGCAATCTCTGTCCCAAGTGACGCAAGGCACATGATTAACTCCAACATAGAGGCGCGGCGCTATGAGAATGATGACATATATGTGGGCCCAAAGTACTTTGGACCACGCATAAGAGCAAAAAAATTCCCGGAAGGATTTGCTATCTCAAGACACATTCAAGCCTACGACGGTATGGCTTGGCTAGATACTTGGCTCCAGGATTTTTTCCAGGCTTGCTGTATCGCCAAAGGTGGAAACAACCTGGTCGCAACCCGATATCTCCCACTAATGTTGCGGAAGACGGCACGATCATGGATCAATGAACTTCCGGAGAACACCATCCACAACTAGTATGATATGTAGAGTGCATTCTTTCAGAATTTCGAAGGAACGTATTGGAGGCCCTGTACGGTTGGAGACCTATAGCGTTGCACCCAGAAAGCCGGAGAAACTTGCCGAGATTATCTCGGACGATGGACTGATACCAAGAACTCCTGTGAAGGAGTAAATGATCAAACTGCGATTGGAGCTTTCATTGCAGGACTCCCATTTGGTTTACTACGTCATCGCTTGAAGTGTGACAAGGTCACTGATTTGGGAGAGATGATAGAAACAACGAGCAAGTATGCAGATGCTGATGATGATGCAGAGGGATTACTAAACGCCCTAGCTGTGCCACAGTCAGCAAAACAACTAAAGCAACAAGCTCAGAAGCGCAAGAACACCTCGGAAAAAGAAAAGCTTAATAGGGAAACAGTAGTGGTTACTGCTACATTCGGTTCTGGAGGACGAGGAGGGCGCGGTGGAGGCCGCAGACGCGGTCGTGAGACATCAAGAGTCTAGGGTAGAGGAGACCAGCAACCTGGCAAAACCTACTCTTGGGCCGACATTGCCAATAACCCATGTGTGCATCATTTAGATGCCAATGGGGGCTCGTCTCACACGAATGCCGAGTGTCGTTTTAATGACGACATCAAGAAAGCTGATACCGCTGACTACAGAGCTAAGCGGAAGAAGGGAAAAAAGAATCCCGAAAAAGATAAAGAGACCAAGGACGATTCTGACATGGAGGAAGCTAATGCTTCAAATCCCAAGCTAGAAGGGAAAAAGAACTTCCCGGCAAAGAAAGACACTTACGTCACCTTCCTCGGATCTCAACCAGCTAAGGTCAAGAAAGCAGTTCTACATGAGCTCAACGCAACAGTTCCGGCTGTTCCTCAATTCTTGGATTGGTCGAAAGTTGCCATTACCTTTGACCGTGTTGATCATCCGCCTAAGTTGCACAGCCCAGGAAAATACGCCTTAGTTGTCAATCCACTTATTGATGGCTATGGTTTCTCCAAGACTCTCATGGACGGTGATAACATCATCAATATTCTGTATGTCGAAACGCTACGCCGGATGCGGATCTCGGAGACCCAGCTGAATCACAGCTCTGTGATTTTTCATGGAGTTGTCCCAGGAAGACAAGCAAATTCCCTGGGAGAAATTACTTTGGATGTGACCTTTGGAACTCCAAAGAACTATCGGACGGAAGCACTTTCCTTCGAAGTGGTCCCGTTCAAGAGCGCGTACCACGCTATTTTCGGACGTCCGGCTTACTGGGCTTTTATGGCTTGCCCGTGTTACATTTACATTATGATGAAAATTCCAGGTCCCAACGGCGTGATCACCATCAAGGGAAACCCAAAGAAAGCACGAGAGTGCGAGGAAAGAAATGCGCCTTTGCTGAAGCCGTGCTGCACGCCCATGAGTACCAAGAGATCGAGAAGACCATAGTTCCGTCCGAGATGCCTGCGACAAAGAAAGAGGTGACAAAGCCAAATCCGGAGTTTAAGGCATCAGAAGAGACGAAGAAGATGTTGTTGAAGGATGATGACCCCTCCAAGGTGACCCAGATAGGCGTAGGCCTAGATAGCGCATAGGAAAGCGCGCTCGTCAAGTTCCTCCAAGCAAATCAAGATATCTTCGCATGGCAGTCATCTAACATGACCGGAGTACCTAGGGAACTTGCCGAGCACTCTCTAAATGTACAGCCGAGCGCTAAACCCGTCAAACAGTCCCTAAGACGTTTTGGTGATGTAAAGCGTAAGGCAACTAGCCCAGCTCGAGTTATCCGGATTCATAGAAGAGGTCATCCATAGTGATTGGTCGGGCAACCCTATAATGGTCCCTAAAAAGGACACCACGGATTTAAGGATGTGTGTTGATTATACTGTCTTGAACAAGGCTTGTCCCAAAGATCCGTTCGCTCTGTCTAGAATTGATCAAGTAATCGATTCGGGCAGGCTCGAAACTCCTCTATTTTCTCGACGCATATTCCGGTTATCACCAAATTCGGATGAAGGAATCAGACAAAATCAAAACTTCATTCGTAACCCCCTTCGGAACCTTCTGTTTTGTTACGATGCCCTTTGGGCTCAACAACACAGGAGCTACATACCAGCGCACTATGTAGCGTTGCCTCCACGACCAAATCGGACGCAACATACATGCATATGTGGACGACATTGTGGTGATGTCCAAAAAGAAGGAAACACTAATTTTCGACTTGGAGAAAACGTTCGCCAATATAGGAAAATACAACATAATGATTAATCCGAAGAATTTTTTCTTTGGAATCCCAGCTGGAAAATTGTTAGGTTTCATCGTGTCTCAAAGAGGCATAGAGGTGAACCGAGACAAAATCAAGGATATACTCAATATTTCCAGGCCAACTCGCCTGAAGGACGTTCAAAGACTAACTGGTTGCATTGCTGCAGTTAGTCGGTTTGTAAGCCGGCTCGGAGAAAGAGCCGCACCACTTTACAAGCTCCTGAAAAAGACCGAAAAATTCGTTTGGACTGGTAAAGCTAAAGCTGCACTACCAGACTTGAAAGAAGTACTCTCGTCTGCTCCTATCCTTGCAGCACCGGAACCAAGAGAACCAATGTTGCTCTATCTCGCTACGACAAACAGGGTCATAAGTGTCGTCATGGTAGTGGAGAGACCAAAAGAAAATCAGGAACACTTGGTGCAGCGTCCGACATACTACCTCAGCGAGGTCCTAACTGAATCAAAGCAGCAGTATCCGCACTATCAAAAGCTAGCTTATGGTGTGTTTTTTGCATCTCGTAAGTTACAACATTATTTTCAGGAACACCCAATTACCGTGGTGAGCACAACTCCCATGAGAGATATAATCAACAACATCGAGGCTACAGGACACGTCGCAAAATGGGGCATAGAGCTTTCAGCTTTCAACATTGAGTACAAACCTCGGACAATAATTAAATCCCAAATCCTTGCTGACTTTGTTGCTGATTGGATAGAGACAAAGGAGAATATGAACCTCCCTGAGTCGGAATATTGGACCCTGTATTTTGACGAGTCTAAGGCTCGCGGGGGCTCGGGGGCTGGCATGGTGCTCAAATCATCCCAAGGAGATAAACTTCTATACGTGGTGCAGATCCACTTCACAGCGACAAATAACATTGCCGTGTATGAAGCACTGCTGCATGGAATCTGGATTGCTAAGGATATCGGCATCCGATGTTTGATGTGTTACAGAGATTCAGATCTTGTTGTTCAACAACTGTCGGATATTTGTAATGCAAATAAGCACATGGTAGCTTATAAAGCTGTCGTGGATGATCTATCTAAATCATTCGAAGGGTTTGAGGTTCAACACATCCCTCAAGCAGAAAATGAGGAAGCAGATGCATTATCTCGGATAGGCTCTGCACAGAAACAGGTCCCAGATGGCGCTTTTTAGAGCACCTCAAAGTTCCCTCTATAAAGGGAGTGGATGAGGAATATCTAACCAAATCCTACTCACCTTTAGTAGCAGTTCTAGCTGTGATTCCCAGCTGGACTCAACCCTACCTTGATTTCCTGGTAGATGGAAAATTACCCGAAGACGAAGTTCTGAGCCGACAGATCATCTGACGAGCAAAAGCCTACACTATAATTAGTGGTGAGCTCTACAAGCGGAGTGCATCTGGGGTCTTACAGCCAAGGCAGATGCCGAATGGCTGGTCAAGACGTGCAAGGGCTGCCAAAAATACGCGAAACAAGCTCACGTTCCGGCTGATCAGCTACGAACAATGCCTATAACATGGCTTTTCGCGGTCTGGAGGCTTGACATGGTAGGACCATTTAAACGGGCTCCAAGTGGATTTACTCACCTCCTAGTGATGGTGGATAAGTTCACCAAATGGATTGAGGCTAAACCCGTCACTAGTTGTGATGGAGCAACAACCAGAAGATTTGTCGAGGATGTCGTAATCCGATACGGTTATCCGCATAGCATTATCACGGACCACGGGAGTAACTTCTCTATGGGAGAACTTGCCGAATTCTGCAATGAACAAATTATCTGGCTTGACATTGCGTCAGTCGCACATCCACAAGGAGATTATCACTTTGTGGCCCGAAAGTTGGGGTGTACAGACAACGTGCTACCCAAGTTCCCTAAAATCAGCCGAGATGACTACAGTTGGTGTGCCAAATACTCAGAGGGTCTTTTTCGACACGAATTCAACTTTATGTTTCAATACAAAAAATCAGGCTAACGGGCGTCAAGTTGGGCCCCCCCTGTTAGTTCGCCGTTATGTCGCTCCCGTCGCTTAGGCGGGGTGGATGTCACGTAGGCTTGCAGCGTTGGCACAATGGATATGACAACACCCCCTACCCAGTGTATTGACATGACAAAACAGGGCCCATGTATCGGCGTTATAATTATTTTTTGTTTACTCAGAAGCTAGAACGGCCAACGCCACGCGTCTCTCCTTGGACTTCCATCCTAATCATTAACCCCTACCATAAAAGCGCATTGACGGTTCCACCGTTCCCTTGCCTCGCAGAAACCACTCTTCTTCTTCCTGTCATCTACTATCTTCTTCCCGTCTTCTCCTTGCTGCCATGGAAGATCTACGCACTCTAGAGACAAGCTTCACTACCCATGACAACAAGAAGATAGACGTTGTCTATACCAACAAAGAGGAGACAGTGGTGCGTGTCCTAAGGATGTACGAGGGTTGGCTTGGGATAGACGAGGACAAGTTTGTGGGATTGGACCTCGAGTATACCCTGGAGCACCCATATGAAGTGAATGAAGTCGTCGTCGTTCAACTTGCCATGCGGAAACATGTCCTCGTCTACCACCTCTCTCGGTTTGTAGATCTGCTCTTTGTAGCTAACCGCTTTTAGGGTTTTCTCCTCTTGTTCTTTATCCACTTTCTCATCTTGCAACTACTGGATTTTACTTAGGACCAAATAAATTAGGGTTTGCCTATGTCTCAATCAACTGAGATTTTCTTTAGTCTCAATCACCTAAGAAAAGTGCAACCGTAGTTAAAAGAAATGTGCAACTCGTTCAGTCGACTAAGAAATAGCAAAACCGAATAAATTATGACAATACAATGTTGAGAGTCTTGATCTTGCATTTACTAAACTTTTCAAAATTATATTGAGATGATGATCTTGCATTGACAAAATATTTGTAGTTACAAATTTTGGTGACGACAAACTACATACTTTCAGGACTGACAGGAAATGTCTGGCGCTGCGCCAGCTCCTTGAAAAAAAGGGAATTGTTTTCTGCACTGTCGACACAACAACTGATTTTTCGAAATTATATCAAGAGAAAATTATGATTCCTGCGCACAACTAGATCGATATTCAGCGTCTTGTCAAGATCCTAGGGGGCAGGAAGAAGGATGGAATGGCATCACTCGCAACTAGAATCCTCGATGAGTCGTACGACACAATGAAGGAAGATATCCATAAGGATAGGCACGATTTCTGGAACGAGTGGCCATTGTCTGATATAAACCTAAAGTATGCAGCCATAGATGCTTACGTGACCTACCAACTGTACAAGAAGATCCATTTTTTTCAACGTTACCTCGTGTTTTGCCCTATTTGCAAGAGGGAAGACGAGCTTAGGGGAGCCCTTTGTAGAAAATGCCGAATAGCTGAGTTTGAAGTTGAATATGCAAAGAAATTGGCTGCATCTGAAGCAACTGACAGAGAGGCTGGGCTTGCAGATGAAGAAGCAGCTGACAGAGAGGCTGCAGCTGAAGCGGCAAACAGAGAGGCGGCATCTTCTAGTGGCAACAATCAGGCCTTTGATGCACCGCTAATTGTGCCATAGGACGCTGAAGATAGGAAAGCCAAGTCAGATGCCATTTGGGACAAAGCAGTTCGTCGGATGTGGAGTACCTGTAATGATGGCAAGCGTGTCAAGTGGTCTGCTGAGGAGTGAATTAAATTTTACGTGTCAGTGTTATGTTTCTGTTTGTGGAACTTAGTTAGCTTGCCAAGATGTCTAGCGCATCAAGTGATACTAGTAAAATAAATGTAACCCTTGTTGTGTTATGTTTATGTATGTGTCTTGTAGCTTGTCAAGATGGTAGCTTCTTAACTGGCAGTTTGAAACAGTGCCCTTTTCCTATCTCGCTAAACAGATATGTTTCATTTTTCCCAAATTGGTAGCAAATCTAGAGAAGATTCTCACTTCGATAATTCGTTCCCTTTTGGACCTCTTTTTGCCTCCGATCAGGTAGCAAATCTATAGCAGCAAATCACACCAGGCAGAATACATTCATTCAGAAAACAAAACAAATGTAGATATAGCTGTGCGCAGCTAAATAGAATATAGCGATAGAAAGTAGTAGGTTGCTTAACGGGGTTCGATACATTCAGCTAGAAATAGGATGCAAGCAAAATATAGAAAATCAAAAGAAGTTGCTTAGCAGCAGCAGCCGTGGCAGATGCAGATACATTCAAGGAGACATCCAACCCGTTCATTCGCCAGTGCCTCCATCTCCCTCAGGTGCTTCCGCCACTTCTTGCTGCCCAGTTTCTTGGACTTGCGGGCCTTGGGCCTGATTGGAGGCATGCGACCCTCTTTGATGGCCACCCGCTGGAGGTTTCGGAGGTGAATGCCGAGAGCATGGTGTTTAGCGATGTAGGCGTTGATGTTCGCGGGCTCGGGCTTGCCGCTTTTGTGGATGCGGGACCCCGCGGCCTCTGCATGCTTCAGTAAGGTGTTCAAGACGGTGCCGCCGGCGGCGCGACTCGTCGAGCAGTAGACTCCCCCCTGTGGAAGGGGCAGCTGTAGTAGGGGGGCGTGAGGAAGCTGTCGTACTTGCCGGCCCGCAGCCTCCTCAGCACCTGATGAGCCTTAGTGTGAATGGACTCGTCATCGCTGCAGACGTCGCTGCCGGAAACCTATTGGAAGAAATGGAAAATGGGGGAGTAGATGGTGTAAGAAGATCGAGCAATCGAAATGCGAACAAGCGAATCCTAATAAACCAAGATCTAGCATCCAACGATGCGAACGGTGTTGGATAATTAGGCACAATTTCCATGATTAATTCTAGAATATTAAACATGACAATACTAGCTAAATTTTAAATAGATTAGCCCATTATTTCTAACAAACAGTAGAAGAACCAGGGGAGGGGAGCAACCCTAGTTACCTCCGACCAGTGGTCGTCGATGCCGGTGTCGTAGGGGTTCAGCGGAGCGATGTACTTATCTGGATTGTAGGTGCCCAAGAAGTGCGTGATCTGCTTGTGACCGGCGGGGGCCTCCTCGCCGGCGGGGAGCTCCTCTTCGGTGGCTCCGTCGGTAGCTGGGACGGGGGCCTGGATGGGAACGGCGGCTGCCATCGATGCCTCCACTAGGGCCTGGACAGGGACATCGGCTGCTTTCAACGCGTCGAGGGGGACCGGCGAGGAGACGGGGGCCTCCTCGCCGGTAGCCACGGAGGCGACGATGGCCACCTTATCCTCCTCAGCCATCACCAACACGGACGGGGTATTCTCCGGAGTTTGCGGATGCTGGTGGGACAGTCGAGAGGGTTGCGTGGGCATAGTGAGCGAGAGTGGGAGTGGGTGTGCGGAGAGGGGCTCTATAGCTAAGGTGGATATAAGCAAGGCACGTTTCGTTGCACCATCGTGTAACATGCCGCGCAGTCGACTGCACCGTGCACCACGACACGCGCACGGTACGTCACGTTTTTTCCCGGGCCATGGATGGTAGTTCTGTATTGAGCCGCATGCAAAGGGCGCACACAAAATTTCTATGTACGAAGTTTGACACGGCCCTAAAATTGGCGATTGAGAGCCGCTGCGTAAAAGATGGGATATGTCTTATTAAAATCAAGTGGCAATAAATTGCAGCTGTCCATCGACGACCGTGCACTCGATGACACATGCGTTGTGGCGTAGTAGTAGCAGTAGTAGGCTTTTTAGACTTGATTAAACATGACATGACCGCTCGACGACTTTTTCCATGGACGGCATCGTGTTCCTTCTTGTAGAAGTCTCGCTAAGGGAGACGTCCATGCTGTCTCGCGCTGTACTGTGAAGGGCACGACGTGTGCAATGATCATCGTTGGATCGCACAGAATCAACAGTAGGTGCGCACGATCCGCGTGACAACTGTGATAACCAATCATGGAGTAGCAGACAGAGTGAGCACAAATTTGTGCTTCTACGAAAGATAGAGAGGGGGGGCAAAACTGAGTAGTACCACATACAACCAAGGGCGATACTGAGTAGTATAAAAATGGAATGTGGGTGTCTTGCACAATGAAATAAATCGTGGCATACATCAAATTATGCCAAGATAGATCATCAAGAGTTCATTGCACGTGTGTTCTTCTCATAAACCACTCATAAACCACATAAGGATCCACTAGAGTCATTGGATGTTTGTTCTTCTCACAAACCACATATCACCAGTGTCATTCCATGTGTCTTCTTCCCACATACCACACATGGATCCACCGGTGTCATTCCATGTGTGTTCTTCTCACAAACCACACATGGATCCACTAGGGTCATCGCATGTCTGCTCTTTTCATGAACCACGGCTAGAGTCATTGCATGCGTGTTCTTCTCACATACCACATATCACCGGTGTCATTGTATGTCTCCTCTTCACATAAACCACAACTAGAGTCATTGCATGCATGCTCGTTTCATGAACCACAGCTAGAAACATTGGATGTGTGTTCTTCTTACAAACCATATCATGAACCACACCCAGTGTCATTGCATGTGTGTTCTTCTCACAAACCACACATGGATCCACCGGTGTCATTGCATGTCTGCTCTTCTCATTAACCACAGCTAGAGTCATTGCATGTCTGTTCTTCTCACAAACCACACATTGATCCACCAGTGTCATTGCATGTGTGTTCTTCCCATGAACCACACATGGATCCACGAGTGTCATTGTATGTCTGCTCTTCCCATGAACCACAGCTAGAGTCATCACATGCATGCTCTTTTCACAAACCATAGCTAGAGTCATTGCATGTGTGTTCTTCTCACAAACCATATCATGAACCACACCCAGTGTCATTGCATGTGTGTTCTTCTCACAAACCACACATGGATCCACTAGTGTCATTGCATGTCTGCTCTTCCCAAAGACCACACATGGATCCACCAGTGTCATCGCATGTGTGTTCTTCCCATGAACCACACATGGATCCACCAGTGTCATTGCATGTCTGCTCTTTTCATGAACCACAGCCAGAGTCATTGGATGTGTGTTCTTCTCACAAACCACACATGGATCCAGTGGCATTGCATGTGTGTTCTTCCCAAAGACAACACATGGATCCACCAGTGTCATTGCATGTGTGTTCTTCTCACAAACCATATCATGATCCACACCCAGTGTCGTTGCATGTCTGCTCTTCTCATAGACCACACACAGATCCACCAGTGTCATTTCATGTGTGTTATTCTCACAGACCATATCATGGACCACACCCAGTGTCATTGCATGTGTGTTCTTCCCTTGAACCACACGTGGATCCACCGGTGTCATTGCATGTCAGCTCTTTTCATTAACCACAGCTAGAGACATTGCATGTGTGTTCTTCTCACAGACCACATATCACCTGTGTCATTGCATGTGTGTTCTTCCCATGAACCACACATGGATCCACCAGTGTCATTGCATGTGTGTTCTTCTCACAAACCATATCATGAACCACACCCAGTGTCATTGCATGTGTGTTCTTCTCACAGACCACACATGGATCCACCAGTGTCATTGTACTCTTCCCATGAACCACAGCTAGATTCATCGCATGCGTGCTCTTTTCACAAACCACAGCTAGAGTCATTGCATGTGTGTTCTTCTCACAAACCATATCATGAACCACACCCAGTGTCATTGCATGTGTGTTCTTCTCACAAACCACACATGGATCCACCGGTGTCATTGCATGTCTGCTCTTTTCATTAACCACATCTAGAGTCATTGCATGTGTGTTCTTCTCACAAACCACATATCACCAGAGTCATTGCATGTGCGTTCTTCCCATGAACAACACATGGATCCACCGGAGTCATTGCATGTGTGTTCTTCTCACAAACCACACATGGATCCACCCAGTGTCATCGCATGTGTGTTCTTCCCATGAACCACACATGGATCCACCAGTGTCATTGCATGTCTGCTCTTCTCATGAACCACAGCTAGAGTCATTGGATGCGTGTTCTTCTCATTGACCATACATGGATCCAGTGTCATTGCATGTGTGTTCTTCCCAAAGACCACACATGGATCCACCAGTGTCATTGCATGTGCGTTCTTCTCACAAACCATATCATGAACCACATCCAGTGTCATTGCATGTGTGTTCTTCCCAAAGACCACACATGGATCCACCAGTGTCATTGCATGTGTGTTCTTCTCACAGAGTATATCATGAACCACTCCTAGTGTCATTGCATGTGTGTTCTTCCCATGAACCGCACATGGATCCACAAGTGTCATTGCATGTCTGCTCTTTTCATGAACCACAGCTAGAGTCATTGGATGTGTGTTCTTCTCACAGACCACATATCACTAGTGTCATTGCATTTGTGTTCTTCCCAAAGACCACACATGGATCCACCAGTGTCATTGCATGTGTGTTCTTCTCACAGACCATATCATGAACCACACCCAGAGTCATTGCATGTGTGTTCTTCCCATGAACCACACATGGATCCACCGGAGTCATTGCATGTGTGTTCTTCTCACAAACCACACATGGATCCACCCAGTGTCATCGCATGTGTGTTCTTCCCATGAACCACACATGGATCAACCAGTGTCATTGCATGTCTCCTCTTTGCATGAACCACATCTAGAGTCATTGGATGTGTGTTCTTCTCATAGACCACACATGGATCCAGTGTCATTGCATGTGTGTTCTTCCCAAAGACCACACATGGATCCATCAGTGTCATTGCATGCGTGTTCTTCTCACAAACCATATCATGAACCACACCTAGGATTATTGCATGTGTGTTCTTCTCACAGACGACACACGGATCCACGAGTGTCGTTGCATGTGTGTTCTTCTCACAGACCATATCATGAACCACACCGAGTGTCATTCCCCTAAACCACACATGGATCCACTAGTGTCATCGCATGTCTGCTCTTCCCACAAACCACACATGGATCCGCCAGTGTCATTTCATGTGTGTTCTTCCCATGAACCACACATGGATCCACCAGTGTCATTGCATGTCTGCTCTTTTCATGAACCATAGCTAGAGTCATTGGATGTGTGTTCTTCTCACTGACCACATATCACCAGTGTGATTGCATGTGTGTTCTTCCCAAAGACCACACATGGATCCACCAGTGTCATTGCATGTGTGTTCTTCCCAAAAACCATATCATGACCCACACCTAGAGTCATTGCATGTGTGTTCTTCCCGTGAACCACACATGGATCCACCGGAGTCATTGCATGTGTGTTCTTCTCACAAAGCACACATGGATCCACCGAGTGTCATCGCTTGTGTGTTCTTCCCATGAACCACACATGGATCCACCAGTGTCATTGCATGTCTGCTCTTTTCATGAACCACAACTAGAGTCATTGGATGTGTGTTCTTCTAATAAACCTCACATGGATCCAGTGTCATTGCATGTGTGTTCTTCCCAAAGACCACACATGGATCCACCAGTGTCATTGCATGTGTGTTCTTCTCACAAACCATATCATGAACCACACCCAGTGTCATTGCATGTGTGTTCTTCTCACAGACCACACATGGATCCACCAGTGTCATTGTACTCTTCCCATGAACCACAGCTAGATTCATCGCATGCGTGCTCTTTTCACAAACCATAGCTAGAGTCATTGCATGTGTGTTCTTCTCACAAACCATATCATGAACCACACCCAGTGTCATTGCATGTGTGTTCTTCTCACAAACCACACATGGATCCACCGGTGTCATTGCATGTCTGCTCTTTTCATTAACCACATCTAGAGTCATTGCATGTGTGTTCTTCTCACAAACCACATATCACCAGAGTCATTGCATGTGCGTTCTTCCCATGAACAACACATGGATCCACCGGAGTCATTGCATGTGTGTTCTTCTCACAAACCACACATGGATCCACCCAGTGTCATCGCATGTGTGTTCTTCCCATGAACCACACATGGATCCACCAGTGTCATTGCATGTCTGCTCTTCTCATGAACCACAGCTAGAGTCATTGGATGCGTGTTCTTCTCATTGACCATACATGGATCCAGTGTCATTGCATGTGTGTTCTTCCCAAAGACTACACATGGAGCCACCAGTGTCATTGCATGTATGTTCTTCTCACAGAGTATATCATGAACCACACCCAGTGTCATTGCATGTGTGTTCTTCCCATGAACCGCACATGGATCCACAAGTGTCATTGCATGTCTGCTCTTTTCATGAACCACAGTTAGAGTCATTGGATGTGTGTTCTTCTCACAGACCACATATCACCAGTGTCATTGCATTTGTGTTCTTCCCAAAGACCACACATGGATCCACCAGTGTCATTGCATGTGTGTTCTTCTCACAGACCATATCATGAACCACACCCAGAGTCATTGCATGTGTGTTCTTCCCATGAACCACACATGGATCCACCGGAGTCATTGCATGTGTGTTCTTCTCACAAACCACACATGGATCCACCCAGTGTCATCGCATGTGTGTTCTTCCCATGAACCACACATGGATCAACCAGTGTCATTGCATGTCTCCTCTTTGCATGAACCACATCTAGAGTCATTGGATGTGTGTTCTTCTCATAGACCACACATGGATCCAGTGTCATTGCATGTGTGTTCTTCCCAAAGACCACACATGGATCCATCAGTGTCATTGCATGCGTGTTCTTCTCACAAACCATATCATGAACCACACCTAGGATTATTGCATGTGTGTTCTTCTCACAGACGACACATGGATCCACCAGTGTCGTTGCATGTGTGTTCTTCTCACAGACCATATCATGAACCACACCGAGTGTCATTCCCCTAAACCACACATGGATCCACTAGTGTCATCGCATGTCTGCTCTTCCCACAAACCACACATGGATCCGCCAGTGTCATTTCATGTGTGTTCTTCCCATGAACCACACATGGATCCACCAGTGTCATTGCATGTCTGCTCTTTTCATGAACCATAGCTAGAGTCATTGGATGTGTGTTCTTCTCACTGACCACATATCACCAGTGTGATTGCATGTGTGTTCTTCCCAAAGACCACACATGGATCCACCAGTGTCATTGCATGTCTGTTCTTCCCAAAAACCATATCATGAACCACACCTAGAGTCATTGCATGTGTGTTCTTCCCGTGAACCACACATGGATCCACCGGAGTCATTGCATGTGTGTTCTTCTCACAAAGCACACATGGATCCACCGAGTGTCATCGCTTGTGTGTTCTTCCCATGAACCACACATGGATCCACCAGTGTCATTGCATGTCTGCTCTTTTCATGAACCACAACTAGAGTCATTGGATGTGTGTTCTTCTCACAGACCACACATGGATCCAGTGTCATTGCATGTGTGTTCTTCCCAAAGACCACACATGGATCCACCAGTGTCATTGCATGTGTGTTCTTCTCACAAACCATATCATGAACCACACCCAGTGTCATTGCATGTGTGTTCTTCTCACAGACCACACATGGGTCCACCAGTGTCATTGTACTCTTCCCATGAACCACAGCTAGATTCATCGCATGCGTGCTCTTTTCACAAACCACAGCTAGAGTCATTGCATGTGTGTTCTTCTCACAAACCATATCATGAACCACACCCAGTGTCATTGCATGTGTGTTCTTCTCACAAACCACACATGGATCCACCGGTGTCATTGCATGTCTGCTCTTCTCATTAACCACATCTAGAGTCATTGCATGTGTGTTCTTCTCACAAACCACATATCACCAGAGTCATTGCATGTGCGTTCTTCCCATGAACCACACATGGATCCACCGGAGTCATTGCATGTGTGTTCTCCTCACAAACCACACATGGATCCACCCAGTGTCATCGCATGTGTGTTCTTCCCATGAACCACACATGGATCCACCAGTGTTATTGCATGTCTGATCTTCTCATGAACCACAGCTAGAGTCATTGGATGCGTGTTCTTCTCATAGACCATACATGGATCCAGTGTCATTGCATGTGTGTTCTTCCCAAAGACCACACATGGATCCACCAGTGTCATTGCATGTGCGTTCTTCTTACAAACCATATCATGAACCACATCCAGTGTCATTGCATGTGTGTTCTTCCCAAAGACCACACATGGATCCACCAGTGTTATTGCATGTGTGTTCTTCGTACAGACTATATCATGAACCACACCTAGTGTCATTTCATGTGTGTTCTTCCCATGAACCGCACATGGATCCACAAGTGTCATTGCATGTCTGCTCTTTTCATGAACCACACCTAGAGTCATTGGATGTGTGTTCTTCTCACAGACCACATATCACCAGTGTCATTGCATGTGTGTTCTTCCCAAAGACCACACATGGATCCACCAGTGTCATTGCATGTGTGTTCTTCTCACAGACCGTATCATGAACCACACCCAGAGTCATTGCATGTGTGTTCTTCCCATGAACCACACATGGATCCACCGGAGTCATTGCATGTGTGTTCTTCTCACAAACCACACATGGATCCACCCAGTGTCATCGCATGTGTGTTCGTCCCATGAACCACACATGGATCAACCAGTGTCATTGCATGTCTGCTCTTTTCATGAACCACATCTAGAGTCATTGGATGTGTGTTCTTCTCATAGACCACACATGGATCCAGTGTCATTGCATGTGTGTTCTTCCCAAAGACCACACATGGATCCACCAGTGTCATCGCATGTGTGTTCTTCTCACAGACCACACATGGATCCACCAGTGTCATTGCATGTGTGTTTTTCCTCATAGACCATATCATGAACCACACTCAGTGTCGTTGCATGTCTGCTCTTCTCACAAACCACACATGGATCCACCAGTGTCATTGCATGTGTGTTATTCTCACAGACCATATCATGGACCATACCCAGTGTCATTGCATGTGTGTTCTTTTCCTTGAACCACACATGGATCCACGGTGTCATTGCATGTCAGCTCTTTTCATTAACCACAGCTAGAGTCATTGTATGTGTGTTCTTCTCACAGAGCACATATCACCCGTGTCATTGCATGTGTGTTCTTCCCATGAACCACAAATGG